>CM050855.1:0-2500 GCA_027580175.1 Siniperca scherzeri
TGGTAGGGCGGCTGGGGCAGGCGGTGCGTCTCGGTCTCGCTACCAATCGTTCGGCCTGGGAGGCGGCTGGGGAAAGGCCCTGGGGCCCCCTCAGCGTGGCCCTCCCGGCCCGCAGGCGAACCCGCATGGCGGAGGAACCAGCCGCCCGAACACGGCGCTAGGCCGGCGGCGGAGCCCTCCGATGGCGGGTCACGGATGCCAGTCGGTCAAGTGAATCTGCAAACACACGCCGTGTGGAATTTCTCAAAGTGTGTGACAACCAGAGCTGGGGACCGGGAAAACCTGCCGTGGTAACCCGTCACGGAGCACCGGAGGTCGGGGCACGAGCCCGAGTCGAGCAGGGGATTTTCCAGCGAGCCCTGTGTTTGAGTCGTGTTCCTGTAATCGTGCGAACACTCGCTTGCAAAACCAGCATACACCTCGTGACACCGAAAGGGCGGACCTAAAAGATGCGCCCCACCTCCGACCGATGAGCCGCCTCCTTCGGTCTAGAAACTTGGAGAAAAACGCACAGACATTCCGCGCCCTTGGTACTCCGTGCTTGAGCCTCGTGCCCCTGGCAGTCCGTGATTTGACCGGGCGCCCTGGTACTCTGCTCGGTAACCCTGGTACTCCTACCTGGTGGTCCTGGTATACCTGTGATGGCACTTTGTGGAGGAATGTCGGCAGAGCTCCCCAAAACTCCCTGTTGGAATAAATGCGAAGCAAAAAATATAATACACTTTAATACAGGTAAGACAAATTAAGTACAAAGTGGAAGTAAAAGTATAAAATTAAGATAAGTGTAAAGTACAAAGTGGATGATGATGATGATGATAATAATAATATGGTATAAAGTAATAGTGCATGAACTGCCAAGTTAAGTGTAGCTTATTTACAATGAGGCGGAGGATATTGCGCAGCAATAACAGAGGTATGAATAAAAATCAATATCAATAAATAGAATTTTAAACTGAAAAGGGTACATTGTGCAGTGGTCAGAAGCACCCTACGTCTGAGTGATGAGGTGCCCTGCCTGAAGTATTTCTGATTCTGATTCTTGGTGAAAAACTTCAGAAAGTAATAAAAAAAACTCTGGTAAAGCTGGAAAAAACACACACACTTAGATAGCTCCCGAGCGGAGGCTCGGATCGAGGCAGCTTCCGGCGTCCACCCTATGGTTTCGGGCGCAGAACGCGCCAGTCTTGGGCCAGTCGCTCGACCTCCGGTTCGGAGAATCTGGCCCGCTACGGGTTAGGGCTATTTCCGGCGGGAAAGCGGACCCGCGTCCAGTCGACTCGGGGACCCGAAAAACATGGAGGAAAAAGTTTCAGCCCGCTGGCCCTCCTGGTTCCGGATTCACGAGAGGTCGAGGCAGTGAAACTCTGAAAAAGCTGGAAAAAAAACACACTTAGATGGCTCGAGCGGAGGCTCGGATCGAGGCGCTTCCGGCGTCCACCCTATGGTTTCGGGCGCAGAATCGCAGTCTTGGGCCGAGTCGCTCGACCTCCGGTTCGGAGATAGGAGAGGTCGAGGCAGTGAAACTCTGAAAAGCTTGAAAAACACACACTTAGATAGCTCCCGAGCAGGCTCGGATCGAGGCAACTTCCGGCGTCCACCCTATGGTTTGGGCGCAGAGCAGCGCCTGTCTTGGGCCCGAGTCGCTCGACCTCCGGTTCGGAGATACGGCCCCGCTACCGGGTTAGGGCTATTTCCGGCGGGAAAAGCGGCGTCGGACCGCGTCCAGTCGACTCGGGGACCCGAAAAACATGGAGGAAAAAGTTTCAGCCCGCTGGCCCTCCTGGTTCGGAGTTCGAGAGGTCGAGGCAGTGAAACTCTGAAAAAGCTGGAAAAAACACACATAGATAGCTCCCGAGCGGAGGCTCGGATCGAGGCGCTTCCGGCGTCCACCCTATGGTTTCGGGCGCAGAACGCAGCCAGTCTTGGGCCCGAGTCGCTACGACCTCCGGTTCCGGAGATAGGAGAGGTCGAGGCAGTGAAACTCTGAAAAAGCTTGAAAAACACACTTAGATGGCTCCCGAGCGGAAGCTCGGATCGAGACGCTTCCGACGTCCACCTATGGTTTTCGGGCGCAGAACGCGCCTGTCTTGGGCCCGGTCGCTCGACCTCCGGTTCCGGAGATACGGCCCCGCTACCGGGTTAGGGCTATTTCCGGCGGGAAAACGGCGTCGGACCCGCGTCCAGTCGACTCGGGGACCCGAAAAACATGGAGGAAAAAAGTTTCAGCCCGCTGGCCCTCCTGGTTCCGGAGTTACGAGAGGTCGAGGCAGTGAAACTCTGAAAAAGCTTGAAAAAACACACACTTAGATGGCTCCCGAGCGGAGGCTCGGATCGAGACGCTTCCGACGTCCACCCTATGGTTTTCGGGGGCGCAGAACGCGCCAGTCTTGGGCCCGAGTCGCTACGACCTCCGGTTCCGGAGATAGGAGAGGTCGAGGCAGTGAGACTCTGAAAAAGCTTGAAAAAACACACATGATAGCTCCCGAACGGGCTCGGATCG
>CM050855.1:12500-15000 GCA_027580175.1 Siniperca scherzeri
GACAAATTAAGTACAAAGTGGAAGTAAAAGTATAAAATTAAGATAAGTGTAAAGTACAAAGTGGATGATGATGATGATGATAATAATAATATGGTATAAAGTAATAGTGCATGAACTGCCAAGTTAAGTGTAGCTTATTTACAATGAGGCGGAGGATATTGCGCAGCAATAACAGAGGTATGAATAAAAATCAATATCAATAAATAGGAATTTTAAACTGAAAAGGGTACATTGTGCAGTGGTCAGAAGCACCCTACGTCTGAGTGATGAGGTGCCCTGCCTGAAGTATTTCTGATTCTGATTCTTGGTGAAAAACTTCAGAAAGTAATAAAAAAAACTCTGGTAAAGCTGGAAAAACACACACACTTAGATAGCTCCCGAGCGGAGGCTCGGATCGAGGCAGCTTCCGGCGTCCACCCTATGGTTTCGGGCGCAGAGCAGCGCCAGTCTTGGGCCAGTCGCTCGACCTCCGGTTCGGAGATACGGCCCGCTTACCGGGTTAGGGCTATTTCCGGCGGGAAAGCGGCGTCGGACCCGCGTCCAGTCGACTCGGGGACCCGAAAAACATGGAGGAAAAAGTTTCAGCCCGCTGGCCCTCCTGGTTCGGAGTTACGAGAGGTCGAGGCAGTGAAACTCTGAAAAAGCTGGAAAAAACACACACTTAGATGGCTCGAGCGGAGGCTCGGATCGAGGCAGCTTCCGGCGTCCACCCTATGGTTTCGGGCGCAGAATCGCGATCTTGGGCCCAGTCGCTCGACCTCCGGTTCCGGAGATAGGAGAGGTCGAGGCAGTGAAACTCTGAAAAAGCTTGAAAAAACACACACTTAGATAGCTCCCGAGCGGGCTCGGATCGAGGCGCTTCCGGCGTCCACCCTATGGTTTCGGGCGCAGAGCGCCTGTCTTGGGCCCGGTCGCTCGACCTCCGGTTCGGAGATACGGCCCGCTACCGGGTTAGGGCTATTTCCGGCGGGAAAACGGCGTCGGACCCGCGTCCAGTCGACTCGGGGACCCGAAAAACATGGAGGAAAAAGTTTCAGCCGCTGGCCCTCCTGGTTCGAGTTACGAGAGGTCGAGGCAGTGAAACTCTGAAAAAGCTGGAAAAAACACACATAGATGGCTCGAGCGGAGGCTCGGATCGAGGCGCTTCCGGCGTCCACCCTATGGTTTCGGGCGCAGAACGCGCCAGTCTTGGGCCCGAGTCGCTCGACCTCCGGTTCCGGAGATAGGAGAGGTCGAGGCAGTGAAACTCTGAAAAAGCTTGAAAAACACACACTTAGATGGCTCGAGCGGAGCTCGGATCGAGCTTCCGACGTCCACCTATGGTTTCGGGCGCAGACGCGCCTGTCTTGGGCCCGAGTCGCTCGACCTCCGGTTCGGAGATACGGCCCCGCTACCGGGTTAGGGCTATTTCCGGCGGGAAAACGGCGTCGGACCCGCGTCCAGTCGACTCGGGGACCCGAAAACATGGAGGAAAAAGTTTCAGCCGCTGGCCCTCCTGGTTCGAGTTACGAGAGGTCGAGGCAGTGAAACTCTGAAAAAGCTTGAAAAAACACACATAGATAGCTCCCGAACGGAGGCTCGGATCGAGGGCGCTTCCGACGTCCACCCTATGGTTTCGGGCGCAGAACGCTGCGCCAGTCTTGGGCCCGAGTCGCTACGACCTCCGGTTCCGGAGATAGGAGAGGTCGAGGCAGTGAGACTCTGAAAAAGCTTGAAAAAACACACACTTAGATAGCTCCCGAACGGAAGCTCGGATCGAGACGCTTCCAACGTCCACCCTATGGTTTTCGGGGGCGCAGAACGCGCCTGTCTTGGGCCCGAGTCGCTACGACCTCCGGTTCCGGAGATACGGCCCCGCTTCCGGTTTAGGGCTATTTCCGGCGGGAAAACGGCGTCGGACCCGCGTCCAGTCGACTCGGGGACCCGAAAAACATGGGGGGGGGAAGTTTCAGCCCGCTAGCCCTCGCGGTAACTGCCATGGTCAGATTAAAAGTAAAAATGAAACTGAAACTAAGAATAACAAAACTAAACGAAAACGTCCAACAGTGGACGGGCTGACCCTTTTTCTTTTGTATTTCTCTTTATAATCATTATTGGAGGACCTTATACTGACTCTTAAGCCCCGCAACCCCTCCGTGCGCCAGATGCCAGAAACCCTCTGGTCTCCAATTTTCCCCGATTACCCGACACATGGGCGGTTCACACTTTGATAACCACTGAGCGGAGAGAAAAAGTTTCAGCCATCGTGGTTTGGGGTCATGAGAGATCAAGGCATTGAAACTCTTGCTTGATTTAATTCCCCATGAATCCTCCAGAGAGCTCCTGGGGCTCTGCATGGACCTCTGCCCACTGAGCGTCACCTAGTTCCGCCCGCAGCCTCCAGCACGCTCCTCGGAGCCATGCCTGGTTCCATGAACCCAGCCCACCAGCCGAACCTGCGTACCCACACTTAAGCACTCACCCCGGGGCTACACTCTTATAATTGCAGCGGAAGAGTTTC
>CM050855.1:21015-23515 GCA_027580175.1 Siniperca scherzeri
TGTGACAATTGGGAACATTTTTGACACGGCATAACTCGGTGTCCAATTGGGAACACTGAGGGCTCCATTCTGAGGTATGGCAAATGTCAAAATATAAGGCCAATTCTTACATTTTTGACAATTGGGAACATTTTTGACAAATACTGTGACAAATAGGAACATTTTTGACGCGGCGCGACGTCCAATTGGGAACATTTTTGACACGGCGGAACTCGGTGTCCAAAGGGGAACACTGAGGGCTCCATTCTGAGGTATGGCAAATGTCAAAATATAAGGGCATTTCTTACATTTTGACATTTGGCACACTTTTGAATGGGGTTTTGGGGGTTGCCGAATGTCAGTGGTGACAATTGGGAACATTTTTGACACGGCGGAACTCGGTGTCCAAAGGGGAACACTGAGGGCTCCATTCTGAGGTATGGCAAATGTCAAAATATAAGGGCATTTCTTACATTTTGACATTTGGCACACTTTTGAATGGGGTTTTGGAGGTTGCCGAATGTCAGTGGTGACAATTGGGAACATTTTTGACACGGCGTAACTCGGTGTCCAATTGGGAACACTGAGGGCTCCATTCTGAGGTATGGCAAATGTCAAAATATAAGGCCAATTCTTACATTTTGACATTTGGCACACTTTTGAATGGGGTTTTGGAGGTTGCCAAATGTCAGTGGTGACAATTGGGAACATTTTTGACAAATACTGTGACAAATAGGAACATTTTTGACGCGGCGCGACGTCCAATTGGGAACATTTTTGACACGGCGGAACTTGGTGTCCAAAATGGAACACTGAGGTTCCATTCTGAGGTATGTCAAATGTCAAAATATAAGGGCATTTCTTACATTTTGACAGTTGGCACACTTCAGAATGGGGTGCTCGGGGTTGCCAAATGTCAGTGTGACAGACGGGAACATTTTTGACACACTACAATGTCCAAAGGGGAACACTGACCGCTCCATTCTGAGGTATGGCAAATGTCAAAATATTAGATAGTGTGACAAACGGGGACATTTTTGACACGCATTTTTCACTCGAAGGCTGATTTTCACATTTTTCTGACCAAAGTGCAATGCCCATCCCCCACCCGGTGACACACGGGAACATTTTTGACAAATGGGAGGGATGGTCCGCCTGAGGTCTACCCAGGAACGAATGCTGTTTTGGGGCATGCGGAGGAGGGAGTCACCCCCCAGGACGGTCACTCTGACAAATGGGAACATTTTTGACAAATGGGAGGGAGGGTCCGGAGGTCTACCCAGGAACGAATGCCCGTCTCGGGCACGCGGAGGAAGGAGGGACCCCTCCAGGACTGGCGCTCTGACAAATGGGAACATTTTTGACAAATGGGAGGGAGGGTCCGGAGGTCTACCCAGGAACGAATGCCCGCCTCGGGCACGCTGGAGGAAGGAGGGACCCCCTCCAGGACTGGCGCTCTGACAAATGGGAACATTTTTGACAAATGGGAGGGAGGGTCCGCGGAGGTCTACCCAGGAACGAATGCCCGTCTCGGGCACGCTGGAGGAAGGAGGGACCCCCTCCAGGACTGGCGCTCTGACAAATGGGAACATTTTTGACAAATGGGAGGAGGGTCCGCGGAGGTCTACCCAGGAACGAATGACCGTCTCGGGGCACGCGGAGGACCTCCGCCGGGCCCTGCCGGAACGGGCGCTCTGACGATCGGCGTACGCCCGAAATGTCAAAAATGTTCCCAAATGGACGCAGACGTAAGGGAACCCGCGACCTCAGAGGGCCTCGTTAAGTGCGTTTCACCGGGTCACGACCCTTTACGCTCGAGCTAGAGCTTTGCGACCTTTTCCGGTCGAAAGTAGGTGTCGCTGTGAAGAGCTGACGTGAATTTGGTGGTCCTGGGTGCATGCTGAGGTGCCTAATAACCTGCACAAAGGTCAAAAGGTCGCCAGGTGTCCCAAGTGTCAATTTTGACATTTGGGTCAAATCACTTGATTTCAACATTTTAGCACGGGGCGAGAAAGTTGCGACATTTTCCGGTCGAAAGTCGGGGTCGCAGAGAAGAGCTGGTGTGAATTTGGTGGTCCTGGGTGCATGCTGAGGTGCCTAATAACCTGCACAAAGGTCAAAAGGTCGCCAGGTGTCCCAAGTGTCAATTTTGACATTTGGGTCACACCACTTGAATTCAACATTTTAGCACGGGGCTAGAAAGTTGCGACCTTTTCCGGTGGAAAGTCGGGGTCGCGGTGGAGCGCTGACGCGAATTTGGCGGTCCTGCGCGCAGGCTAAGGTGCCCGAAGACCCGCACTCGGGTCGGTAGGCCGGACGGTTCCCTAACGTTTTTTAATTATTCAATTTATTACATCAAAAATTCATAACTTCTCACAGAAACGTCCCAGAGACCCCATATTTGGCACGGACGGTGCGGGCGGGGCCCGGAACGAGCTCAAGATTGTCAAATCCCCCCCAGCGGCACCGGGGGGGAAAATCGGTTCCGTTCGAACCGCCGAGAGCGGAACGGGTGAGAGAC
>CM050855.1:31015-36015 GCA_027580175.1 Siniperca scherzeri
TTGTGCAGTGGTCAGAAGCACCCTACGTCTGAGTGATGAGGTGCCCTGCCTGAAGTATTTCTGATTCTGATTCTTCGGTAGAAAAACTTCAGAAAGTAATAAAAAAACTCTGGTAAAGCTGGAAAAACACACACTTAGATAGCTCCCGAACGGAGGCTCGGATCGAGACGCCCGACGCCCACCCTATGGTTTTCGGGGCGCAGAACGCGCCAGTCTTGGGCCCGAGTCGCCACGACCTCCGGTTCCGGAGATACGGCCCCGCCACCGGGTTAGGGCTATTTCCGGCGGAAAACGGCGTCGGACCCGCGTCCAGTCGACTCGGGACCCGAAAACATGGAGGAAAAAGTTTCAGCCCGCTGGCCCTCCTGGTTCCGGAGTTACGAGAGGTCGAGGCAGTGAAACTCTGAAAAAGCTGGAAAAAAACACACACTTAGATAGCTCCCGAACGGAGGCTCGGATCGAGACGCTTCCGACGTCCACCCTATGGTTTTCGGGGGCGCAGAATGCGGCAGTCTTGGGCCCGAGTCGCTACGACCTCCGGTTCCGGAGATAGGAGAGGTCGAGGCAGTGAAACTCTGAAAAAGCTTGAAAAAACACACACTTAGATAGCTCCCGAACGGAAGCTCGGATCGAGACGCTTCCGACGTCCACCCTATGAGCTGGGGCGCAGAACGCGCCTGTCTTGGGCCCGAGTCGCTACGACCTCCGGTTCCGGAGATACGGCCCCGCTACCGGGTTAGGGCTATTTCCGGCGGAAAACGGCGTCGGACCCGCGTCCAGTCGACTCGGGACCCGAAAACATGGAGGAAAAAGTTTCAGCCCGCTGGCCCTCCTGGTTCCGGAGTTACGAGAGGTCGAGGCAGTGAAACTCTGAAAAGCTGGAAAAACACACACTTAGATAGCTCCCGAACGGAGGCTCGGATCGAGACGCCCGACGTCCACCCTATGGTTTTCGGGGCGCAGAACGCGCCAGTCTTGGGCCCGAGTCGCTACGACCTCCGGTTCCGGAGATAGGAGAGGTCGAGGCAGTGAAACTCTGAAAAGCTTGAAAAACACACACTTAGATAGCTCCCGAACGGAAGCTCGGATCGAGACGCCCGACGTCCACCCTATGGTTTTCGGGGGCGCAGAACGCGCCTGTCTTGGGCCCGAGTCGCTACGACCTCCGGTTCCGGAGATACGGCCCCGCTACCGGGTTAGGGCTATTTCCGGCGGAAAACGGCGTCGGACCCGCGTCCAGTCGACTCGGGGACCCGAAAACATGGAGGAAAAAGTTTCAGCCCGCTGGCCCTCCTGGTTCCGGAGTTACGAGAGGTCGAGGCAGTGAAACTCTGAAAAGCTTGAAAAACACACACTTAGATAGCTCCCGAACGGAGGCTCGGATCGAGACGCTCCGACGTCCACCCTATGGTTTTCGGGGGCGCAGAACGCGCCAGTCTTGGGCCCGAGTCGCTACGACCTCCGGTTCCGGAGATAGGAGAGGTCGAGGCAGTGAAACTCTGAAAAAGCTTGAAAAAACACACACTTAGATAGCTCCCGAACGGAAGCTCGGATCGAGACGCTCCGACGTCCACCCTATGGTGGGGCGCAGAACGCGCCTGTCTTGGGCCCGAGTCGCCACGACCTCCGGTTCCGGAGATACGGCCCCGCTACCGGGTTAGGGCTATTTCCGGCGGGAAAACGGCGTCGGACCCGCGTCCAGTCGACTCGGGGACCCGAAAACATGGAGGAAAAAAGTTTCAGCCCGCTGGCCCTCCTGGTTCCGGAGTTACGAGAGGTCGAGGCAGTGAAACTCTGAAAAAGCTTGAAAAAACACACACTTAGATAGCTCCCGAACGGAGGCTCGGATCGAGACGCTTCCGACGTCCACCCTATGAGCTGGGGCGCAGAACGCGCCAGTCTTGGGCCCGAGTCGCTACGACCTCCGGTTCCGGAGATAGGAGAGGTCGAGGCAGTGAGACTCTGAAAAAGCTTGAAAAAACACACACTTAGATAGCTCCCGAACGGAAGCTCGGATCGAGACGCTTCCAACGTCCACCCTATGGTTTTCGGGGGCGCAGAACGCGCCTGTCTTGGGCCCGAGTCGCTACGACCTCCGGTTCCGGAGATACGGCCCCGCTTCCGGTTTAGGGCTATTTCCGGCGGGAAAACGGCGTCGGACCCGCGTCCAGTCGACTCGGGGACCCGAAAACATGGGGGGGGGAAGTTTCAGCCCGCTAGCCCTCGCGGTAACTGCCATGGTCAGATTAAAAGTAAAATGAAACTGAAACTAAGAATAACAAAACTAAACGAAAACGTCCAACAGTGGACGGGCTGACCCTTTTTCTTTTGTATTTCTCTTTATAATCATTATTGGAGGACCTTATACTGACTCTTAAGCCCCGCAACCCCCTCCGTAACGCCAGATGCCAGAAACCCTCTGGTCTCCAATTTTCCCCCGATTACCCGACACATGGACGGTTCACACTTTGATAACCACTGAACGGAGAGAAAAAAGTTTCAGCCATCGTGGTTTGGGAGTCATGAGAGATCAAGGCATTGAAACTCTTGCTTGATTTAATTCCCCCATGAATCCTCCAGAGAGCTCCCTGGGGCTCTGCATGGACCTCTGCCCACTGAACGTCACCTAGTTCCGCCACGCAGCCTCCAGCACGCCTCCTCGGAGCCATGCCTGGTTCCATGAACCCAGCCCACCAGCCGAACCTGTGTACCCACACTTAAGCACTCACCCCGGGCTACACTCTTATAATTGCAGCGGAAAGAGTTTCGTGCCCTGGTACCCCTTTTTGAAGTTCGTGACTCTGGTACTCTGAAGTTGGACTTAGATGTTGTTTGTAAACCCTCTTCGTGACTCTGGTACTCTGAAGTTTGACTTAGCCTTTGTATTTAAACCTCTGTTCGTGACTCTGGTACTCTGAAGTTGGACTTAGATGTTGTTTGTAAACCCTCTGAAGTTTGACTTAGCCTTTGTATTTAAACCCTCTGTTCGTGACTCTGGTACTCTGAAGTTGGACTTAGATGTTGCTTTTCAACCCTCACTGTGACTCTGGTACTCTGAAGTTGGACTTAGATGTTGTTTTTCAACCCTCACTGTGACTCTGGTACTCTGAAGTTGGACTTAGATGTTGTTTGTAAACCCTCTTCGTGACTCTGGTACTCTGAAGTTTGACTTAGCCTTTGTATTTAAACCCTCTGTTCGTGACTCTGGTACTCTGAAGTTGGACTTAGATGTTGTTTTTCAACCCTCACTTCGTGACTCTGGTACTCTGAAGTTGGACTTAGATGTTGCTTTTCAACCCTCACTGTGACTCTGGTACTCTGAAGTTGGACTTAGATGTTGTTTTTCAACCCTCACTCGTGACTCTGGTACTCTGAAGTTGGACTTAGATGTTGCTTTTCAACCTCACTTCGTGACTCTGGTACTCTGAAGTTGGACTTAGATGTTGTTTGTAAACCCTCTCTTCGTGACTCTGGTACTCTGAAGTTTGACTTAGCCTTTGTATTTAAACCCTCTGTTCGTGACTCTGGTACTCTGAAGTTGGACTTAGATGTTGTTTTTCAACCCTCACTTCGTGACTCTGGTACTCTGAGTTGGACTTAGATGTTGCTTTTCAACCCTCACTGTGACTCTGGTACTCTGAAGTTGGACTTAGATGTTGCTTTTCAACCCTCACTTCGTGACTCTGGTACCTGAAGTTGGACTTAGATGTTGTTTTTCAACCCTCACTGTGACTCTGGTACTCTGAAGTTGGACTTAGCCAGGCTGGAAATGGGGTTGAAATATTTCTTCCTGCCACCTCCTGAGCATAACCCAGTCACCCCAAGGACCCCGCACCCCCAACCCTAACCCTAACCCTAACACAGTGCCCAAAAGGATCCTCCAGCATGGTCCCTGAGTCAGGCCTCCCCCACCCCACCCCCAACCCTAACCCTAACCCAATTCCCCCAAGGATACTCCAGCATGGTCCCAGGAGTCAAGGCTTCCCCCAACCCTAACCCTAACCCTAACCCTAACCCTAACACAGTGCCCAAAAGGATCCTCCAGCATGGTCCCTGGAGTCAGGCCTCCCTCCCCCAACCCTAACCCTAACCCAATTTCCCCAAGGACGCTCCAGCATGGTCCCTGGAGTCAGCCCCCACCCCACCCCCAACCCTAACCCTAACCCACCCCCAAGGATGCTCCAGCATGGTCCCAGGAGTCAAGGCTTCCCCCAACCCTAACCCTAATCCAATCCCCCAAAGGATGCTCCAGCATGGTCCCTGAGTCAGCCCCCACACCAACCCTAACCCTAACCCAATTCCCACCAAGGATGCTCCAGCATGGTCCCAGGAGTCAAGGCTTCCCCCGCAACCCTAACCCTAACCCAATTCCCCCCAAGGATGCTCCAGCATGGTCCCAGGAGTCAAGGCTTCCAACCCTAACCCTAACCCAATTCCCCCAAGGATGCTCCAGCATGGTCCCAGGAGTCAAGGCTTCCCCCAACCCTAACCCTAACCCAGTCCCCCCAAGAACCCTCCAGCATGGTCCCTGGAGTCAAGCCTGTCCCTAACCCCCAACGCTAACCCATGTCCCACCTGGGATCTTCCAACTCTTTGCCCCCTCTATGTCTACATCCATGAACCCAGTCCACCAGCCGAACCTGCGTACCCACACTTAAGCACTCACCCCCGGGGCTACACTCTTATAATTGCAGCGGAAAGAGTTTCGTGCCCCTGGTACCCCTTTTTTGAAGTTCGTGACTCTGGTACTCTGAAGTTGGACTTAGATGTTGTTTGTAAACCCTCTCTTCGTGACTCTGGTACTCTGAAGTTTGACTTAGCCTTTGTATTTAAACCCTCTGTTCGTGACTCTGGTACTCTGAAGTTGGACTTAGATGTTGTTTGTAAACCCTCTGAAGTTTGACTTAGCCTTTGTATTTAAACCCTCTGTTCGTGACTCTGGTACTCTGAAGTTGGACTTAGATGTTGCTTTTCAACCCTCACTTCGTGACTCTGGTACT
>CM050855.1:41015-45060 GCA_027580175.1 Siniperca scherzeri
TGACAAATGTCAAAATATAAGGCCATTTCTTACATTGTGACATTTGACACACTTTTAAATGGGGTTTTGGGGGTTGCCAATTGTCAGTGGTGCCAATTGGGAACATTTTTGACAAATGCTGTGACAAAGAGGAACATTTTTGACACTGTGCAATGTCGAATTGGGAACATTTTTGACACGGCGGAACTCGGTGTCCAAAGGGGAACACTGAGGCTCCATTCTGAGGTATGGCAAATGTCAAAATATAAGGCCATTTCTTACATTTTGACATTTGGCACACTTTTGAATGGGGTTTTGGGGGTTGCCAATTGTCAGTGGTGCCAATTGGGAACATTTTTGACACGGCCTGACTTGGTGTCCAAAGGGGAACACTGAGGGCTCCATTCTGAGGTATGGCAAATGTCAAAATTTGAGGCCATTTCTTATATTTTGACATTTGGCATACATCAGAATGGGGTTTTGGGGGTTGCCAATTGTCAGTGGTGCCAATTGGGAACATTTTTGACACGGCCTGACTTGGTGTCCAAAGGGGAACACTGAGGGCTCCATTCTGAGGTATGGCAAATGTCAAAATATAAGGCCATTTCTTACATTGTGACATTTGGCACACTTTTGAATGGTGATTTATGGGTTGCCAATTGTCAGTGGTGCCAATTGGGAACATGTTTGACAAATGCTGTGACAAATAGGAAAATCTTTGACACTGTGTAATGTCCAATTGGGAACATTTTTGACACGGCCTGAACTCGGTGTCCAAAGGGGAACACTGAGGCTCCATTCTGAGGTATGGCAAATGTCAAAATATAAGGCCAATTCTTACATTTTGACATTTGGCACACTTTTGAATTGGGTTTTCGGGATGGCAATTGTCAGTGTTGACAATTGGGAACATTTTTGACACGGCAGAACTTGGTGTCCAAAGGGGAACACTGAGGGCTCCATTCTGAGGTATGGCAAATGTCAAAATATTAGGCCATTTCTTACATTGTGACATTTGGCATACATCAGAATGGGGTTTCGGGGGTTGCCAATTGTCAGTGGTGCAAATTGGGAACATTTGTGACACGGCCTGACTCGGTGTCCAAAGGGGAACACTGAGGGCTCCATTCTGAGGTATGGCAAATGTCAAAACATGAGGCCATTTCTTACATGTTGACATTTGGCACACTTTTGAATGGGGTTTCGGGGGTTGCCAATTGTCAGAGGTGACAATTGAGAACATTATTGACGGATGTTAGGGAGGGTCCGCAGGAGGTCTACCCAGGAACGGATGCCCGTCTCGGTGCACGCGGATGATGGAGGGACACCCCCCCCCTCCTGGACTGGCACTCTGACAATTGGGAACATTTTGGACACGGCCTGACTTGGTGTCCAAAGGGGAACACTGAGGGCTCCATTCTGAGGAGGCCATTTCTTACATTGTGACATTTGGCACACTTTTGAATGGTGATTTGCGGGTTGCCAAATGTCAGTGGTGACTGCCCACTGAACGTCACCTAGTTCCCCCATGCAGCCTCCAGCATGCTCCTCGGAGCCATGCCTGGTTCCTTGGAACCCTGTCCACCAGCCGAACCCGCGTACCCACACTTAAGCACCCCCCCGCGGCTACACACTTTAATTCCAGCGGAAAGAGTTTCGTGCCCCTGGTACTCCTTTTTGAAGTTCGTGCCCTGGTACTCCTTTTGAAGTTCGTGCCCTGGTTCTCCTTTTGAAGTTCGTGCCCTGGTACTCCTTTTGAAGTTCGTGCCCTGGTTCTCCTTTTGAAGTTCGTTTTTTGAAGTTCGTGACCCTGGTACTCTGAAGTTGTTATAAGTTCTGGGGGTTGCCAAATGTCAGAGGTCTACCAAGGAACGAATGCCCGTCTCCGGGCACGCGGAGGATGGAGGGACACCCCCCCCCCCTCCAGTACTGGCACTCTGACAATTGGGAACATTTTTGACACGGCATAACTTGGTGTCCAAAGGGGAACACTGAGGGCTCCATTCTGAGGTAAGGCAAATGTCAAAATATAAGGCCATTTCTTACATTGTGACATTTGGCACACTTTTAAATGGGGTTTTGAGGGTTGCCAATTGTCAGTGGTGCCAATTGGGAACATTTTTGACACGGCCTGACTTGGTGTCCAAAGGGGAACACTGAGGGCTCCATTCTGAGGTATGGCAAATGTCAAAATATAAGGCCATTTCTTACATTTTGACATTTGGCACACTTTTGAATGGGGTTTTGGGGGTTGCCAAATGTCAGTGTGACAATTGGGAACATTTTTGACACGGCATAACTCGGTGTCCAAAGGGGAACACTGAGGGCTCCATTCTGAGGTATGGCAAATGTCAAAATATAAGGCCAATTCTTACATTTTGACATTTGGCACACTTTTGAATGGGGTTTTGGGGGTTGCCGAATGTCAGTGGTGACAATTGGGAACATTTTTGACAAGGCGGAACTCGGTGTCCAAAGGGGAACACTGAGGGCTCCATTCTGAGGTATGGCAAATGTCAAAATATAAGGGCATTTCTTACATTTTGACATTTGGCACACTTTTGAATGGGGTTTTGGGGGTTGCCAAATGTCAGTGTGACAATTGGGAACATTTTTGACACGGCATAACTTGGTGTCCAAAGGGGAACACTGAGGGCTCCATTCTCAGGTATGGCAAATGTCAAAATATAAGGCCAATTCTTACATTTTGACATTTGGCACACTTTTGAATGGGGTTTTCGGGATGGCAATTGTCAGTGTTGACAATTGGGAACATTTTTGACAAATACTGTGACAAATAGGAACATTTTTGACGCGGCGCGACGTCCAATTGGGAACATTTTTGACACGGCGGAACTCGGTGTCCAAAATGGAACACTGAGGGCTCCATTCTGAGGTATGGCAAATGTCAAAATATAAGGCCATTTCTTACATTTTGACACTTGGCACACTTTTGAATGGGGTTTTCGGGATGGCAATTGTCAGTTTTGACAAATAAGAAGATTTTTGACAAATGCTGTGACAAAGAGGAACATTATTGACGCGGCGTGACGTCCACTTGGGAACATTTTTGACACGGCATAACTTGGTGTCCAGAAAGGAACGCTGAGGCTCCATTCTGAGGTATGGCAAATGTCAAAACATGAGGCCAATTCTTAAATTTTGACATTTGGCACACTTTTGAATGGGGTTTTCGGGATGGCAATTGTCAGTGTTGACAAATAGGAAGGTTTTTGACAAATGCTGTGACAAAGAGGAACATTTTTGACACTGTGCTATGTCCAATTGGGAACATTTTTGACACGGCATAACTTGGTGTCCAGAAAGGAACGCTGAGGCTCCATTCTGATGTATGGCAAATGTCAAAACATAAGGCCAATTCTTAAATTTTGACATTTGGCACACTTTTGAATGGGGTTTTCGGGATGGCAATTGTCAGTTTTGACAAATAAGAAGATTTTTGACAAATGCTGTGACAAAGAGGAACATTATTGACGCGGCGTGACGTCCACTTGGGAACATTTTTGACACGGCATAACTTGGTGTCCAGAAAGGAACGCTGAGGCTCCATTCTGAGGTATGGCAAATGTCAAAACATAAGGCCAATTCTTAAATTTTGACATTTGGCACACTTTTGAATGGGGTTTTCGGGATGGCAATTGTCAGTGTTGACAAATAGGAAGGTTTTTGACAAATGCTGTGACAAAGAGGAACATTATTGACGCGGTGTGACGTCCACTTGGGAACATTTTTGACACGGCATAACTTGGGGTCCAGAAAGGAAAGCTGAGGATCCATTCTGATGTATGGCAAATGTCAAAACATAAGGCCAATTCTTAAATTTTGACATTTGGCACACTTTTGAATGGGGTTTTCGGGATGGCAATTGTCAGTTTTGACAAATAAGAAGATTTTTGACAAATGCTGTGACAAAGAGGAACATTATTGACGCGGCGTGACGTCCACTTGGGAACATTTTTGACACGGCATAACTTGGTGTCCAGAAAGGAACGCTGAGGCTCCATTCTGAGGTATGGCAAATGTCAAAACATGAGGCCAATTCTTA
>CM050855.1:46060-61161 GCA_027580175.1 Siniperca scherzeri
TTTAAATTTTGAGACAAAAACTCACTGTAGATGCCATGAATCAGTTCTTTATTTCATGCTGTGCGGGAGGAACATACCTCAGAGATGAACTGCAGTTTCTCTCCAAGGCTAAGAAGGAGTTTTCGTACAGAGAGAAAAACAAGTCCAAGGACAGGCAGGTGGTTTACAGGAAACAACTCCCTCATGAAGCACGATATCTCTTTCTCTAGCGACAGAACCTCCTTTCTTCCACAGAATTACGCAGAATATGTTCTGTAGATAAAAACTCTCCCATGAGATGAACCAGACTTAGTTCACTCAGAGGACTCCTCTTCCTCATGTTAGATGTTTTGGAGATAAAGTCAGAGAGGCCAGATTGAGGTGGTTTGGGCATGTTCAGAGGAGAGACTGTGAATATATTGGTAGAAGGATGCTTAGGTTGGAGCTGCCAGGAAGGAGGTCTAGAGGAAGACCAAAAGGAGATTTATGGATGTAGTGAGAGAGGACATGAAGTTAATTGGTGTGAGTGAAGAGGATGCAGAGGACAGGGTTAGATGGAGGCACATGATTCGTTGTGGCGACCCCTGAAAGGGAACAGCCGAAAGGAAAAGAGGAAGTATACTGCCAATTCTAATCTCTTAACCTCAAAAATGTTTCATGTCATGCACTATTATGCTTCATCTCTTAGCAGATTATGCTATCTTGTTTGATTAATCATGGCTGTTTCACTCCGGCTCAGTAAGTAAGCATTCTAGGGAAAATGTTAGGTTGAATTGTCTATAAGCTGTGTGATGTATACTGAGAGTAAGGGAAATGTTCCCAATTGTCAGAGAAAATGAATGGGAGAGTATTGCCATTGTCAAAAAGTCACCACGGTGTCAATGTGGTCGACACTTGCCATACATTGAATTGGACATTCGGGAACATTCCTGACAGTTGGGAGCAGCGCGATGAGGGCGAATCCCGAGGCGTCTGCGTCCAATTTTCCGATTTGACACTTGGGGAGGCCTTTTTGACAAAGGGGACGTTCTCTGTCGCGCTCGTTTGACACGAGGGGTCGTTTTTGACGTTTCGGTCGCCGCCGACCGTTCTGACGTTTGGGAAACCGCCGTGACGGATGGGAACGTTACAGTGGAGGGGGTCCGTGTGGAAATATGTATTGACGAACGGGAACATTTTTGACACGCGCTCAAAAAGTCGACCGTCAGAAACGGTCCCGTTCGTCAGAGCGGCCCTTATGGAAATTGACGCACGGGAACATTCCTGACGTTCGGGTCGACTGTTACAGTGGAGGGGGTCCGTGTGGAAATATGTATTGACGAACGGGAACATTTTTGACACGCGCTCAAAAAGTCGACTGTCAGAAACGGTCCCGTTCGTCAGAGCGGCCCTTACGAAATTTGACGCACGGGAACATTTTTGACATTCGGGTTGACATTCGGGTATAACCTCCCATTCGTTCGTCCTTCCCATTCAAATGTATGGGAAGTGTCACGCGGTCCCGCGCCGCCGCCAAGCGCGCTAGAGGGGCCGGACCTGGTCGGGCGGGGCCCTCCGGGGCCCGGCGACGACATACCGAAAAATCGGAGCTCTGGCGCGCTGGGAAAAAAAAATCTCTCCGAGCTGGCCAAAATGTCACGGAGGGTGTGAGATTCGTCGTCTCTCACCCGTTCCGCTCTCGGCGGTTCGAACGGACCGATTTTCCCCCCCGGTGCCGCTGGGGGGGATTTGACAGTGCGGGCTCGTTCCGGGCCCCGCCCGCACCGTCCGTGCCAAATATGGGGTCTCTGGGACGTTTCTGTGAGAAGTTATGAATTTTTGATGTAATAAATTGAATAATTAAAAAACGTTAGGGAACCGTCCGGCCTACCGACCCGAGTGCGGGTCTTCGGGCACCTTAGCCTGCGCGCAGGACCGCCAAATTCGCGTCAGCGCTCCACCGCGACCCCGACTTTCCACCGGAAAAGGTCGCAACTTTCTAGCCCCGTGCTAAAATGTTGAATTCAAGTGGTGTGACCCAAATGTCAAAATTGACACTTGGGACACCTGGCGACCTTTTGACCTTTGTGCAGGTTATTAGGCACCTCAGCATGCACCCAGGACCACCAAATTCACACCAGCTCTTCTCTGCAACCCCGACTTTCGACTGGAAAATGTCGCAACTTTCTCGCCCCGTGCTAAAATGTTGAAATCAAGTGATTTGACCCAAATGTCAAAATTGACACTTGGGACACCTGGCGACCTTTTGACCTTTGTGCAGGTTATTAGGCACCTCAGCATGCACCCAGGACCACCAAATTCACGTCAGCTCTTCACAGCGACACCTACTTTCGACCGGAAAAGGTCGCAAAGCTCTAGCTCGAGCGTAAAGGGTCGTGACCCGGTGAAACGCACTTAACGAGGCCCTCTGAGGTCGCGGGTTCCCTTACGTCTGCGTCCATTTGGGAACATTTTTGACGTTTGGGGCGTACGCCGGGGCCGTTGCAAAATGTCAAAAATGTTCCCAATTGTCAACACTGACAATTGGCAACCCCAAAACCCCATTCAAAAGTGTGCCAAATGTCAAAATGTTCCCATTTGTCAGAGTGCCCATCCTGGAGGGGGGGATCCCTCCCTTCTCCGCGTGCCCCAAGACAGGCATTCGTTCCTGGGTAGACCTCCGGCGGACCCTCCCTCCCATTTGTCAAAAATGTTCCCATTTGTCAGAGTGCCCATCCTGGAGGGGGGGACCCCTCCCTTCTCCGCGTGCCCCAAGACAGGCATTCGTTCCTGGGTAGACCTCCGGCGGACCCTCCCTCCCATTTGTCAAAAATGTTCCCATTTGTCAGAGTGACCGTCCTGGGGGGTGACTCCCTCCTCCGCATGCCCCAAAACAGCATTCGTTCCTGGGTAGACCTCAGGCGGACCATCCCTCCCATTTGTCAAAAATGTTCCTGTGTGTCACCGGGTGGGGGATGGGCATTGCACTTTGGTCAGAAAAATGTGAAAATCAGCCTTCGAGTGAAAAATGCGTGTCAAAAATGTCCCCGTTTGTCACACTATCTAATATTTTGACATTTGCCATACCTCAGAATGGAGCGGTCAGTGTTCCCCTTTGGACATTGTAGTGTGTCAAAAATGTTCCCGTCTGTCACACTGACATTTGGCAACCCCGAGCACCCCATTCTGAAGTGTGCCAACTGTCAAAATGTAAGAAATGCCCTTATATTTTGACATTTGACATACCTCAGAATGGAACCTCAGTGTTCCATTTTGGACACCAAGTTCCGCCGTGTCAAAAATGTTCCCAATTGGACGTCGCGCCGCGTCAAAAATGTTCCTATTTGTCAAAAATGTTCCCAATTGTCAACACTGACAATTGCCATCCCGAAAACCCCATTCAAAAGTGTGCCAAATGTCAAAATATAAGAAATGCCCTTACATTTTGACATTTGCCATACCTCAGAATGGAGCCCTCAGTGTTCCCAAGTGGACACCGAGTTCCGCCGTGTCAAAAATGTTCCCAATTGTCACCACTGACATTTGGCAACCCCCAAAACCCCATTCAAAAGTGTGCCAAATGTCAAAATGTAAGAATTGGCCTTATATTTTGACATTTGCCATACCTGAGAATGGAGCCCTCAGTGTTCCCCTTTGGACACCAAGTTATGCCGTGTCAAAAATGTTCCCATCTGTCACACTGACATTTGGCAACCCCCAAAACCCCATTCAAAAGTGTGCCAAATGTCACAATGTAAGAAATGCCCTTATATTTTGACATTTGCCATACCTCAGAATGGAGCCTCAGTGTTCCCCTTTGGACACCGAGTTCCGCCGTGTCAAAAATGTTCCCAATTGGACGTCGCGCCGCGTCAAAAATGTTCCTATTTGTCACAGTATTTGTCAAAAATGTTCCCAATTGTCAACACTGACAATTGCCATCCCGAAAACCCCATTCAAAAGTGTGCCAAATGTCAAAATGTAAGAATTGGCCTTATATTTTGACATTTGCCATACCTCAGAATGGAGCCCTCAGTGTTCCCCTTTGGACACCGACTTATGCCGTGTCAAAAATGTTCCCAATTGTCACACTGACATTTGGCAACCCCCAAAACCCCATTCAAAAGTGTGCCAAATGTCAAAATGTAAGAATTGGCCTTATATTTTGACATTTGCCATACCTGAGAATGGAGCCCTCAGTGTTCCCCTTTGGACACCAAGTTATGCCGTGTCAAAAATGTTCCCAATTGTCAGAGTGCCAGTCCTGGAGGGGGGGGGTGTCCCTCCATCCTCCGCGTGCCCCGAGACGGACATTCGTTCCTGGGTAGACCTCCTGCGGACCCTCCCTAACATATGTCAAAAATGTTCCCAATTGTCACACTGACATTTGGCAACCCCCAAAACCCCATTCAAAAGTGTGCCAAATGTCAAAATGTAAGAATTGGCCTTATATTTTGACATTTGCCATACCTCAGAATGGAGCCCTCAGTGTTCCCCTTTGGACACAAGTTATGCCGTGTCAAAAATGTTCCCAATTGTCACACTGACATTTGGCAACCCCAAAACCCCATTCAAAAGTGTGCCAAATGTAAAATGTAAGAATTGGCCTTATATTTTGACATTTGCCATACCTCAGAATGGAGCCCTCAGTGTTCCCCTTTGGACACCAAGTTATGCCGTGTCAAAATGTTCCCAATTGTCAGAGTGCCAGTCCTGGAGGGGTGTCCCTCCATCCTCCAGCGTGCCCGAGACGGACATTCGTTCCTGGGTAGACCTCCTGGACCCTCCTAACATATGTCAAAATGTTCCCAATTGTCAATACTGACATTTGTCAACCTCAAAAACCCCATTCAGAAGTGTGCCAAATGTCAAAATGTAAGAATTCGCTTTATATTTTGACATTTGCCATACCTCAGAATGGAGCCCTCAGTGTTCCCCTTTGGACACCGACTTATGCCGTGTCAAAAATGTTCCCAATTGTCACACTGACATTTGGCAACCCCCAAAACCCCATTCAAAAGTGTGCCAAATGTCAAAATGTAAGAATTGGCCTTATATTTTGACATTTGCCATACCTGAGAATGGAGCCCTCAGTGTTCCCCTTTGGACACAAGTTATGCCGTGTCAAAAATGTTCCCAATTGTCACACTGACATTTGGCAACCCCCAAAACCCCATTCAAAAGTGTGCCAAATGTAAAAATGTAAGAATTGGCCTTATATTTTGACATTTGCCATACCTGAGAATGGAGCCCTCAGTGTTCCCCTTTGGACACAAGTTATGCCGTGTCAAAAATGTTCCCAATTGTCACACTGACATTTGGCAACCCCCAAAACCCCATTCAAAAGTGTGCCAAATGTAAAAATGTAAGAATTGGCCTTATATTTTGACATTTGCCATACCTGAGAATGGAGCCCTCAGTGTTCCCCTTTGGACACCAAGTCAGGCCGTGTCAAAAATGTTCCCAATTGTCAGAGTGCCAGTCCTGGAGGGGTGGGGTATTCCTCCATCCTCCGCGTGCCCCGAGACGGGCATTCGTTCCTGGGTAGACCTCTGACATTTGGCAACCCCCAGAACTTATAACAACTTCAGAGTACCAGGGTCACGAACTTCAAAAACGAACTTCAAAAGGAGAACCAGGGGCACGAACTTCAAAAAAGGAGTACCAGGGGCACGAACTTCAAAAAGGAGTACCAGGGACACGAAACTCTTTCCGCTGGAA
The DNA here is from genome assembly GCA_027580175.1 of Siniperca scherzeri. NCBI lineage: Eukaryota > Metazoa > Chordata > Actinopteri > Centrarchiformes > Sinipercidae > Siniperca > Siniperca scherzeri. The sequence goes on from CM050855.1 coordinate 51,740, forward strand.
TTATAAGTGTGTAGCGGGGGTGCTTAAGTGTGGGTACGGGTTCAGCTGCTGGACAGGCTTCAAGGAACCAGGCATGGCTCCGAGGAGGCATGCTGGAGGCTGCATGGGGGAACTAGGTGACGTTCAGTGGGCAGTCACCACTGACATTTGGCAACCCTCAAATCACCATTCAAAAGTGTGCCAAATGTCACAATGTAAGAAATGGCCTCAAATTTTGACATTTGCCATACCTCAGAAAGGAGCCCTCAGTGTTCCCCTTTGGACACCGAGTTATGCCGTGTCAAAAATGTTCCCAATTGTCACACTGACATTTGGCAACCCCCAAAACCCCATTCAAAAGTGTGCCAAATGTCACAATGTAAGAAATGGCCTTATATTTTGACATTTGCCATACCTCAGAATGGAGCCCTCAGTGTTCCCCTTTGGACACCAAGTTATGCCGTGTCAAAATGTTCCCAATTGTCACACTGACATTTGGCAACCCCCAAAACCCCATTCAAAAGTGTGCCAAATGTCAAAATGTAAGAATTGGCCTTATATTTTGACATTTGCCATACCTCAGAAAGGAGCCCTCAGTGTTCCCCTTTGGACACCGAGTCAGGCCAGAGTGCCAGTCCTAGAGAGAGGGGGGGGTGTCCCTCCATCATCCGCGTGCCCCGAGACGGGCATCCGTTCCTGGGTAGACCTCTGACATTTGGCAACCCCCAGAACTTATAACAACTTCAGAGTACCAGGGTCACGAACTTCAAAAAACGAACTTCAAAAAAGGAGAACCAGGGGCACGAACTTCAAAAAAGGAGTACCAGGGCCACGAACTTCAAAAAGGAGTACCAGGGACACGAAACTCTTTCCGCTGGAATTATAAGTGTGTAGCCGCGGGGGGGTGCTTAAGTGTGGGTACACGGGTTCAGCTGCTGGACAGGCTTCCAAGGAACCAGGCATGGCTCCGAGGAGCGTGCTGGAGGCTGCATGGGGGAACTAGGTGACGTTCAGTGGGCAGAGTCACCACTGACATTTGGCAACCCGCAAATCACCATTCAAAAGTGTGCCAAATGTCACAATGTAAGAAATGGCCTTATTTTTTGACATTTGCCATACCTCAGAATGGAGCCCTCAGTGTTCCCAATTGGACACCGAGTTATGCCGTGTCAAAAATGTTCCCAATTGTCACACTGACATTTGGCAACCCCCAAAACCCCATTCAAAAGTGTGCCAAATGTCACAATGTAAGAAATGGCCTCCTCAGAATGGAGCCCTCAGTGTTCCCCTTTGGACACCAAGTCAGGCCGTGTCCAAAATGTTCCCAATTGGCACCACTGACAATTGGCAACCCCCAAAACCCCATTCAAAAGTGTGCCAAATGTCACAATGTAAGAAATGCCCTTATATTTTGACATTTGCCATACCTCAGAATGGAGCCCTCAGTGTTCCCCTTTGGACATCAAGTTAGGCCGTGTCAAAAATGTTCCCAATTGGACATTGCACAGTGTCAAAAATGTTCCCAATTGGCACCACTGACAATTGGCAACCCCCAAAACCCCATTCAAAAGTGTGCCAAATGTCACAATGTAAGAAATGGCCTTATATTTTGACATTTGCCATACCTCAGAATGGAGCCCTCAGTGTTCCCCGTTGGACACCAAGTTACTCCGTGTCAAAAATGTTCCCAATTGGACATTGCACAGGTTCAAAAATGTTCCTATTTGTCACAGCATTTGTCAAAAATGTTCCCAATTGTCAACACTGACAATTGCCATCCCGAAAACCCCATTCAAAAGTGTGCCAAATGTCACAATGTAAGAAATGGCCTTATATTTTGACATTTGCCATACCTCAGAATGGAGCCCTCAGTGTTCCCCTTTGGACACCGAGTTATGCCGTGTCAAAAATGTTCCCAATTGTCACACTGACATTTGGCAACCCCCAAAACCCCATTCAAAAGTGTGCCAAATGTCAAAATGTAAGAATAGGCCTTATATTTTGACATTTGCCATACCTCAGAACGGAGGCTCAGCGTTCCCCTTTGGACACCGAGTTCCGCCGTGTCAAAAATGTTCCCAAGTGGACGTCGCGCCGCGTCAAAAATGTTCCTATTTGTCACAGTATTTGTCTAAAATGTTCCCAATTGTCAACACTGACAATTGCCATCCCGAAAACCCCATTCAAAAGTGTGCCAAATGTCAAAATGTAAGAAATGGCCTTATATTTTGACATTTGCCATACCTCAGAATGGAGCCCTCAGTGTTCCCAATTGGACACCGAGTTATGCCGTGTCAAAAATGTTCCCAATTGTCACACTGACATTTGGCAACCCCGAAAACCCCATTCAAAAGTGTGCCAAATGTCAAAATGTAAGAAATGCCCTTATATTTTGACATTTGCCATACCTCAGAATGGAGCCCTCAGTGTTCCCCTTTGGACACCGAGTTATGCCGTGTCAAAAATGTTCCCAATTGTCACACTGACATTTGGCAACCCCCAAAACCCCATTCAAAAGTGTGCCAAATGTCAAAATGTAAGAATAGGCCTTATATTTTGACATTTGCCATACCTCAGAACGGAGGCTCAGTGTTCCCCTTTGGACACCGAGTTCCGCCGTGTCAAAAATGTTCCCAAGTGGACGTCGCGCCGCGTCAAAAATGTTCCTATTTGTCACAGTATTTGTCAAAAATGTTCCCAATTGTCAACACTGACAATTGCCATCCCGAAAACCCCATTCAAAAGTGTGCCAAATGTCAAAATGTAAGAATTGGCCTTATATTTTGACATTTGCCATACCTCAGAATGGAGCCCTCAGTGTTCCCGATTGGACACCGAGTTATGCCGTGTCAAAAATGTTCCCAATTGTCACACTGACATTTGGCAACCCCGAAAACCCCATTCAAAAGTTTGCCAAATGTCAAAATGTAAGAAATGCCCTTATATATTGACATTTGCCATACCTCAGAATGGAGCCCTCAGTGTTCCCCTTTGGACACCGAGTTATGCCGTGTCAAAAATGTTCCCAATTGTCACACTGACATTTGGCAACCCCCAAAACCCCATTCAAAAGTGTGCCAAATGTCAAAATGTAAGAATAGGCCTTATATTTTGACATTTGCCATACCTCAGAACGGAGTCTCAGCGTTCCCCTTTGGACGCCGAGTTCCGCCGTGTCAAAAATGTTCCCGAGTGGACGTCTCGCCGCGTCAAAAATGTTCCTATTTGTCACAGCATTTGTCAAAAATGATCCCATCTGTCACACTGACATTCGGCAACCCCGAAAACCCCACTCAAAAGTGTGCCAAATGTCAATTCGTAAGAAACGGCCTTACGTTTTGACATTTGCCACACCTCAGAACGGAGCCTCAGCGTTCCTTTTTGGACACCGAGTCGTGCCGTGTCAAAAATGTTCCCATCTGTCGCACTGACAATTGCCATGCCGACAACCCCGTTCAAAAGTGTGCCAAATGTCAATTTGTAAGAAACTGCCTTACGTTTTGACATTCGCCATACCTCGGAACGTTCCCCTTTGGACGTTGGGGCGCTTCGTGTCAAAAATGTTCCCGAATGGACGCTGCCGGAATGTCAGAAATGTTCCCGTTCGTCGCAGTTTCTTACTTTTTGACGTTCGCCACACGTCAGAATGGGGCTCCGGGGGTTCCCCGGTGTCAAATTGACAAAAGGGAACATTTTTGACACGGGCTCTGACACGGGTCCCGACGAACGGTAACATTTCTGACAAAGCGGAACGTTTTTGACATTTCGGATGCAATTTCGGTCGTGTCAAAAATGTTCCCGATTGTCAGAGCATTTGTCAAAAATGTTCCCGAATGTCAGACCCCGTGTCAAAAATGTTCCCGTTTGTCATTGGGTCCGGTGCCCTCTGGTGGCCGCCGGCGGTTTTCTGACAATTGGGAACACTCGGCCCGATTTTTGAAAAATCGTAGCTCGGGCCCCCGGGGGCCGGCGGGGACGCTGATTTTTTCGCGGGTACCCGGGGCCCGGGTCTCGCGGATCGCGCCGTTTCGGGGCCCCCCGGGGCCGCGGCCCGGGCGTGGCGGGGGCCCGAAAATCGGCCCTCGGTTCCCTAACTGGTGAATGGGCGAGGTTGCTAATTGTCAAAGCGCGCCTAAGGCATGCTGTCCCTCTGATGTACTCATTCCTGATCCTGTCCATCCTCGTCACTCCCAAAGAGAACCTCAACATCTTAAGCTCTGCTACCTCCAGCTCTGCCTCTTGTCTTTTCTTCAGTGACACTGTCTCTAAGCTGTACAACATCGCTGGTCTCACCACCGTCTCGAACACCTTTCCTTTCATTCTTGCTGATACTCTTTTATCACACAACACACCTGACACTTTTTTCCACCCGTTCCAACCTGCTTGCACTCGCCTCTTCACCTCTTTTCCACAGTCTCCATTGCTCTGAACCGTTGACCCTAAGTACTTAAAGTCCTGCACCTTCTTCCCCTCTGCTCCCTGTAACCTCACCGTTCCACCTGGGTCCCTCTCATTGACACACATGTATTCTGTCTTACTGCGGCTAAGCTTCATTCCTCTGTTTTCCAGAGCAGACCTCCATCTCTCTAGATTTTCCCCCACCTGCTCCCTGCTCTCACTACAATTCACAACGTCATCCGCAAACATCATAGTCCATGGAGATTCCTGACTAACCTCATCTGTCAGCCTGTCCATCACCAGAGCAAACAAGAAGGGGCTCAGAGCCGATCCTTGATGCAGACCCACCTCCACCTTGAACTCCTCTGTCACACCTACAGCACACCTCACCACAGTCTTACAGCTCTCATACATGTCCTGCACCACTCTAACATACTTCTCTGCCACTCCAGACTTCCTCATACAATACCAGAGCTCCACTCTCGGTCGCTTTCTCTAAATCTACGAAGACACAATGCAAGTCCCTATGACCTTCTCTGTACTTCTCCATCAGCATCCTCAAAGCAAATACTGCATCTGTTGTACTCTTTCTAGACATGAAACCATATTGCTGCTCACAAATGCTCACCTCTGCCCTTAGCCTAGCTTCCACTACTCTTTCCCACAACTTCATTGTATGGCTCATCAGCTTTATTCCTCTGTAGTTGCCACAGCTCTGCACATCTCCCTTGTTCTTAAAATTGGCACCAGTACACTTCTCCTCCATTCCTCGGGCATCCTCTCACTCTCCAAGATCTTGTTAAACAAACTAGTCAGAAACTCTACTGCCACCTCTCCTAGACACGTCCATACCTCCACAGGTATGTCATCAGGACCACCTGCCTTTCCACTCTTCATCCTCTTCAACGTCCTCCTCACTTCACTCTTGCTAATCTTTGCTACTTCCTGCTCCACACCAGTCACCTCTTCTACTCGTTGTTCCCTTTCATTTTCCTCATTCATCAACTCTTCAAAGTACTCCTTCCATTTTCCCATCACACTCCTGGCACCTGTCAATACATTTCCATCCTTATCTTTAATCACCCTAACCTGCTGCACATCCTTCCCATCTCTATCTCTTTGTCTGGCCAACCTGTACAAATCCACCTCTCCCTCTTTAGTGTCCAACCTAGCATACAAGTCCTCATATGCTCTTTGTTTGGCCTTTGCCACCTCTACCTTCACCTTACGCTGCATCTCCCTGTACTCCTGTCTACTCTCTTCAGTCCTCTCAGTGTCCCACTTCTTCTTAGCTAACCTCTTTCTCTGTATACACTCCTGCACTTCCTCGTTCCACCACCAAGTCTCCTTGTCCGCTTTCCTCTTTCCAGATGACACACCAGTACCCTCCTACCTGTCTCCCTGATCACATTAGCTGTAGTGGTCCAGTCATCTGGGAGCACTTCCTGACCACCCAGAGTCTGTCTCAGCTCCTCCCTGAAAACTACATGACATTCTTCCTTTTTCAACTTCCACCACTTCGTCCTCTGCTCTGTCTTTGTCCTCTTCATCTTCCTCACCACCAGAGTCATTTTACACACTACCATCCTATGTTGTCTGGCTACACTCTCCCCTACCACTACTTTACAGTCACTGGTCTCTTTCAGATTACAATACCTGAGTGCTTCTACCTCCAGTCTTATATGTCACCCTATGTTCCTGTCTCTTCTGGAAGAAAGTGTTCACTACAGCCATTTCCATCCTCTTTGCAAAGTCTACCACCATCTGTCCTTCTGCGTTCCTGTCCTGAAGGCCAAACCTGCCCATCACATTCTCATCACCTCTGTTCCCTTCACTTACATGGCCATTGAAATCTGCACCAATCACCACTCTCTCACCTCTGGGGATGCTTTGCATCACTTCATCTAACTCACTCCAGAATTTCTCCTTCTCTTCTAACTCACATCCTACCTGTGGGGCATAACCACTCACAACATTGAACATCGCCCCTTCAATTTCCAGCTTCAGACTCATCAACCTGTCTGATACTCTTTTCACCTCTAGAACATTCCTCACAAACTCCTCTTTCAGGATAACTCCTACTCCGTTTCTCTTCCTATCTGACCCATGGTAGAACAACTTGTACCCTGCTCCTAAGCTTCTAGCCTTGCTACCTTTCCACCTGGTCTCCTGGACACACAGTATGTCCACCTTCCTTCTCTGCATCATGTCAATCAACTCTCTAGCCTTCCCTGTCATAGTCCCAACATTCAAAGTCCCTACTGTCAGTCCTACATTCTTAGCTTTCCTCTTCTCTCTCTGCCTACGTTTTAAGCAAGAGATGCCACTGCGAAGGATGTATTGGAACTATTTTGAAGGCATCTGTGATATCAGCTTTGGAGAGCCATGCGCCCTTGTCAGCTAGCTTAATGAGCTTGATAGCATTGTCAATGGTGGAATAATGGAGAAAAAGGCTCCGGTGAAATAAGACTATTAATGCTGAGAATTGGCCCGGAGTGAAGAGCAAAAGATTAAATATGATTCTTTTCTTTCTGACTAGTTGAATGGGCCAATTGAATACCCTTTATCAAGCTGCTTTTTCAGAAGCTGAGACACTAACTGACTGGTTCTTTGAGAGTGGATTGCAGGTTTTTTGACACGTATGAGGAGGACAGGAACGAGACAACCCCTACCCAAAACCCTTGGGAAAGACCAGTGAGCAAATGATCATCAAATACGGAATCAGGATGAGAAGACAGTTCTGATGCGAGAGCTGGGACATGTATTGGAGTAAAGGGTGGATTTTCAATAAGTCAAGTGGATGTTTGATGTAAAGTGCTGCTTTGCTGGAGAAACCTTTGTGGTATTGGTAAAAATGTTTTCCCATACCTCAAGTTAAGGTCACCAATCAGAGCCAAATATGTCTCCAGTTCTTACTACTTATTACTTATATTATTACATTGCATTTAGACCGTATTATCATCATCAACCGGTAAACCCACTTGGTACTTCACACTTATTTTATTTTATACTTATACCCACTTGGTACTTAATTTATTTTCTGACCTGTTTTTTTATAGTTTTTATAGTGTATTGTATTATATTTTTTTTACTAGTACTTTCTCCTGTGTGCACTGATGTAAAGACAAGCTGCTGTAACAAAACGTTTCTTCGGGATCAATAAAGTATTTCTTATTCTGATTCTGATTCTTGTCCAACACATCGCAATAAATGCCAAAAGCAACTTCAAATTCACCTATTGCCATATCTTGACAATCTGGTATCGGCAGATTTAATCACGGCTGTGACATTTTCACCGGTGGAAAGTTTGTTTTCACACTTTTGGGATGGGAGGATTAGGCTGATGAGGTTAATATCTTTTCCTTTTTTGACCTTAAGCTAGGAGAAATGTTAGCTCCAGAAGGAACATATGGCCTAACTAGCATGGGAGCTGAGACAGCAGAAGCCAGGGAATGTTGTGGCACGGCTAGGGCGCTTGTGGTGGAAGTAGATGGTTGAGGTGCTGGTGCTGGGGCCGGTACATGAATTGGAGCTATCTAGCAGAGTTTCAGGAGCAGGACCAATCCTCAACCACTGCACTTCCATAAATAACTACCAAACCCATCTCCTCTTCTTCGCTCTCGTATTCTTCACCAGAACCAACACCACACAACATCGCCTCGAGCACACTCAGAAAAGTGAGCTAACCTAGCGTTAGGGCACACCCGTAGGTCATGCCGTAGCTGCCAGTACTTCCTCATAGGACGCTGATTGGTGCAAACCAACTGTGGCGCATAGTGCATAGCTTGAAGCCCGGCAAGAGGGATTATCGTGATTTCATGATCTCGCAAGTCCAGCTGCCTAGCAAGGTTAAGCAACCACGGCAGCTTGCTCTAATTGGCTCCTGGCACCGGGATGCCATCACAGCCCAGCCGTGCACTTCCAACAACCACAGCAGCGGACTTCAGTAGGCCCTTCGGCACTGGGATGCCAGTACCTTCCATCTCCCACTCCCACTCTTCACTAGTCCCAGCAGCTCATGTCAGCAAGAGCCTTCTGTCGGTTTTGGGGGTTTCTACAACGGGAGATGGTTCGCAGCAGCATGGCCTCTAGAGCTTGCAAGTGAAAGCCAGGTCACTTCCTCTGCTCTCTTTGAAATGTACCCCATAGCAGCTTCAGCCATTCTGCGGGGCCACGAATGGTGCACACATGAACACACTTACACACACACACACACACACACACACACACATACACCTATCTGCCAGGTGTGCTCCCACATCTCTCTGCTCCAGGGCTGTATGATTAACTGGTGTAATGGTGAACAGTATATGCTGGTGTTGTGGGTTTCCACTGCAGCAGGCGGATCAAAGCACTGATCAAAGACTCTCTGGTATATTGTACGCTTGTTTTCTCCAGGATCCTCTCCTCAGCTATACCAACACCTGTTTTAACATGGCCCTCTCTTTTCTACAGTATGGTATCTCCATTTTTTTTTGTTTTTCATCTTAATTGTAGTGGCTCTATATTCAGGAGGAAAGTCATACTATATATGGCTAAAAGAAATTCTCTGCACATCAACCTGGGTATTGTATGTCCACTGTTTTGTGTGCTGTCCTGTCCCTTGTGTGCATTAATACATATCCCTACATGCTGAAAAATCCATGTGCATTATAAAAACACCCCGTGTGGTGTTAAACAGGGTTCGATTTATGTCATTTCAGATTTTAATAGCCCCTCACTATTTGCTCAATAATTACTTCCCATTCTTTATGCATGGAGGTCTCTCTAGGGTTATTTGGTGCGTCACAAAACCTAATGGTATGCAGTATTATGCCTTAAGAATGTTTTTGAGATGCTAATACATTTTTACTTTTATGATTGTTATTCTGATACTCATTACTCATTCTTTGCTTACAATTTCAGCTAATTGCATCCACAGAAATCTTTTTTTTTTTTACCATAGTCATAATATGGCTACTGATTTCTGTCTCCTCTACTCTCTCTGTCTACCTTGTCTACTCGCTGATGAATATTTTCATGCTATTTTCAGCTTTACAATAAAT
>CM050855.1:62161-69661 GCA_027580175.1 Siniperca scherzeri
GACTTTCGACCGGAAAATGTCGCAACTTTCTCGCCCGTGCTAAAATGTTGAAATCAAGTGATTTGACCCAAATGTCAAAATTGACACTTGGGACACCTGGCGACCTTTGACCTTTGTGCAGGTTATTAGGCACCTCAGCATGCACCCAGGACCACCAAATTCACGTCAGCTCTTCACAGCGACACCTACTTTCGACCGGAAAAGGTCGCAAAGCTCTAGCTCGAGCGTAAAGGGTCGTGACCCGGTGAAACGCACTTAACGAGGCCCTCTGAGGTCGCGGGTTCCCTTACGTCTGCGTCCATTTGGGAACATTTTTGACATTTGCCATACTCAGAATGGAGCCTCAGTGTTCCTTTGGACACCGAGTTCCGCCGTGTCAAAAATGTTCCCATTTGTCAGAGCGCCAGTCCTGGAGGGGGGGGGTCCCTCCTTCCTCCGCGTGCCCCGAGACGGGCATTCGTTCCTGGGTAGACCTCCGGCGGACCCTCCCTCCCATTTGTCAAAAATGTTCCCATTTGTCAGAGCGCCAGTCCTGGAGGGGTCCCTCCTTCCTCCGCGTGCCCCGAGACGGGCATTCGTTCCTGGGTAGACCTCCGGCGGACCCTCCCTCCCATTTGTCAAAAATGTTCCCATTTGTCAGAGCGCCAGTCCTGGAGGGGTCCCTCCTTCCTCCGCGTGCCCCGAGACGGGCATTCGTTCCTGGGTAGACCTCCGGCGGACCCTCCCTCCCATTTGTCAAAAATGTTCCCATTTGTCAGAGTGACCGTCCTGGGGGGTGACTCCCTCCTCCGCATGCCCCAAAACAGCATTCGTTCCTGGGTAGACCTCAGGCGGACCATCCCTCCCATTTGTCAAAAATGTTCCTCTTTGTCACAGCATTTGTCAAAAATGTTCCCAATTGTCACACTGACATTTGGCAACCCCAAAACCCCATTCAAAAGTGTGCCAAATGTCAAAAATGTTCCCAATTGGACACCGAGTTCCGCCGTGTCAAAAATGTTCCTATTTGTCACAGTATTTGTCAAAAATGTCCCGTTTGTCACACTATCTAATATTTTGACATTTGCCATACCTCAGAATGGAGCGGTCAGTGTTCCCCTTTGGACATTGTAGTGTGTCAAAAATGTTCCCGTCTGTCACACTGACATTTGGCAACCCCCAAAACCCCATTTAAAAGTGTGCCAAATGTCAAAATGTAAGAAATGCCCTTATATTTTGACATTTGCCATACCTCAGAATGGAGCCTCAGTGTTCCCCTTTGGACACCGAGTTATGCCATTTCAAAAATGTTCCCAATTGTCACCACTGACATATGGCAACCTCCAAAACCCCATTCAAAAGTGTGCCAAATGTCAAAATGTAAGAAATGCCCTTATATTTTGACATTTGCCATACCTCAGAATGGAGCCCTCAGTGTTCCCCTTTGGACACCGAGTTATGCCGTGTCAAAAATGTTCCCATTTGTCAAAAATGTTCCCAATTGTCACCACTGACATTTGGCAACCCCAAAACCCCATTCAAAAGTGTGCCAAATGTCAAAAATGTAAGAAATGCCCTTATATTTTGACATTTGCCATACCTCAGAATGGAGCCTCAGTGTTCCCCTTTGGACACCGAGTTATGCCGTGTCAAAAATGTTCCCATTTGTCAAAAATGTTCCCAATTGGACACCGAGTTATGCCGTGTCAAAAATGTTCCTATTTGTCACAGTATTTGTCAAAAATGTTCCCAATTGTCAACACTGACAATTGGCAACCCCAAAACCCCATTCAAAAGTGTGCCAAATGTCAAAAATGTAAGAAATGCCTTATATTTTGACATTTGCCATACCTCAGAATGGAGCCCTCAGTGTTCCTTTGGACACCGAGTTCCGCCGTGTCAAAAATGTTCCCAATTGGACACCGAGTTATGCCGTGTCAAAAATGTTCCTATTTGTCACAGTATTTGTCAAAAATGTTCCCAATTGTCAACACTGACAATTGGCAACCCCAAAACCCCATTCAAAAGTGTGCCAAATGTCAAAAATGTAAGAAATGGCCTTATATTTTGACATTTGCCATACCTCAGAATGGAGCCCTCAGTGTTCCCCTTTGGACACCGAGTTATGCCGTGTCAAAAATGTTCCCAATTGTCACCACTGACATTTGGCAACCCCAAAACCCCATTCAAAAGTGTGCCAAATGTCAAAAATGTTCCCAATTGTCAACACTGACAATTGCCATCCAAAACCCCATTCAAAAGTGTGCCAAATGTCAAAAATGTAAGAATTGGCCTTATATTTTGACATTTGCCATACCTCAGAATGGAGCCTCAGTGTTCCCCTTTGGACACCGAGTTATGCCGTGTCAAAAATGTTCCCAATTGTCACACTGACATTTGGCAACCCCAAAACCCCATTCAAAAGTGTGCCAAATGTCAAAAATGTAAGAATTGGCCTTATATTTTGACATTTGCCATACCTCAGAATGGAGCCCTCAGTGTTCCCCTTTGGACACCGAGTTATGCCGTGTCAAAAATGTTCCCAATTGTCAACACTGACAATTGCCATCCCAAAACCCCATTCAAAAGTGTGCCAAATGTCAAAAATGTAAGAAATGGCCTTATATTTTGACATTTGCCATACCTCAGAATGGAGCGGTCAGTGTTCCCCTTTGGACATTGTAGTGTGTCAAAAATGTTCCCAATTGTCACCACTGACATATGGCAACCTCCAAAACCCCATTCAAAAGTGTGCCAAATGTCAAAATGTAAGAAATGCCCTTATATTTTGACATTTGCCATACCTCAGAACGGAGCCTCAGTGTTCCCCTTTGGACACCGAGTTCCGCCGTGTCAAAAATGTTCCCAATCGGACGTTGCGCCGCGTCAAAAATGTTCCTATTTGTCACAGCATTTGTCAAAAATGTTCCCATCTGTCACACTGACATTTGGCAACCCCGAAAACCCCACTCAAAAGTGTGCCAAATGTCAAAAATGTAAGAAATGCCTTATATTTTGACATTTGCCATACCTCAGAATGGAGCCCTCAGTGTTCCCCTTTGGACACCAAGTCAGGCCGTGTCAAAAATGTTCCCAATTGTCACCACTGACAATTGGCAACCCCAAAACCCCATTCAAAAGTGTGCCAAATGTCAAAAATGTAAGAAATGGCCTTATATTTTGACATTTGCCATACCTCAGAATGGAGCCCTCAGTGTTCCCAATTGTCACCACTGACAATTGCCATCCCAAAACCCCATTCAAAAGTGTGCCAAATGTCAAAAATGTAAGAATAGGCCTTATATTTTGACATTTGCCATACCTCAGAATGGAGCCTCAGTGTTCCTTTGGACACCAAGTTATGCCGTGTCAAAAATGTTCCCATTTGTCAAAAATGTTCCTATTTGTCACAGTATTTGTCAAAAATGTTCCCAATTGTCAACACTGACAATTGCCATCCAAAACCCCATTCAAAAGTGTGCCAAATGTCAAAAATGTAAGAAATGGCCTTATATTTTGACATTTGCCATACCTCAGAATGGAGCCCTCAGTGTTCCTAATTGGACACCGAGTTATGCCGTGTCAAAAATGTTCCCAATTGTCACACTGACATTTGGCAACCCCCAAAACCCCATTCAAAAGTGTGCCAAATGTCAAAATGTAAGAAATGCCTTATATTTTGACATTTGCCATACTCAGAATGGAGCCCTCAGTGTTCCCCTTTGGACACCAAGTCAGGCCGTGTCAAAAATGTTCCCAATTGGACATTGCACAGTGTCAAAAATGTTCCTCTTTGTCACAGCATTTGTCAAAAATGTTCCCAATTGGCACCACTGACAATTGGCAACCCCAAAACCCCATTCAAAAGTGTGCCAAATGTCACAATGTAAGAAATGGGCTTATATTTTGACATTTGCCATACCTCAGAATGGAGCCCTCAGTGTTCCCCTTTGGACACCGAGTCAGGCCGTGTCAAAAATGTTCCCAATTGGCAACACTGACAATTGGCAACCCCCGAAACCCCATTCAAAAGTGTGCCAAATGTCAACATGTAAGAAATGGCCTCATGTTTTGCCATTTGCCATACCTCAGAATGGAGCCCTCAGTGTTCCCCTTTGGACACCAAGTCAGGCCGTGTCAAAAATGCTCCCAATTGTCACCACTGACATTGGCAACCCCAAAACCCCATTCAAAAGTGTGCCAAATGTCAAAAATGTAAGAAATGGCCTTATATTTTGACATTTGCCATACCTCAGAATGGAGCCCTCAGTGTTCCCCTTTGGACACCAAGTTATGCCGTGTCAAAAATGTTCCCATTTGTCAAAAATGTTCCCAATTGGACATTGCACAGTGTCAAAAATGTTCCCATTTTGACACCGAGTTCCGCCGTGTCAAAAATGTTCCCAATTGTCACACTGACATTTGGCAACCCCCAGAACTTATAACAACTTCAGAGTACCAGAGTCACGAACTTCAAAAAAGGAGAACCAGGGGCACGAACTTCAAAAAAGGAGAACCAGGGGCACGAACTTCAAAAAAGGAGAACCAGGGGCACGAACTTCAAAAAAGGAGAACCAGGGGCACGAACTTCAAAAAAGGAGTACCAGGGGCACGAACTTCAAAAAGGAGTACCAGGGGCACGAAACTCTTTCCGCTGGAATTATAAGTGTGTAGCCGCGGGGGGGGTGCTTAAGTGTGGGTACACGGGTTCGGCTGGTGGACAGGCTTCCAAGGAACCAGGCATGGCTCCGAGGAGCGTGCTGGAGGCTGCATGGGGGAACTAGGTGACGTTCAGTGGGCAGAGTCACCACTGACATTTGGCAAACCGCAAATCACCATTCAAAAGTATGCCAAATGTCACAATGTAAGAAATGGCCTCCTCAGAATGGAGCCCTCAGTGTTCCCCTTTGGACACCAAGTCAGGCCGTGTCAAAAATGTTCCCAATTGTCAGAGTGCCAGTCCTGGAGGGGTGTCCCTCCATCCTCCGCGTGCCCCGAGACGGGCATTCGTTCCTGGGTAGACCTCCTGCGGACCCTCCCTAACATATGTCAAAAATGTTCCCAATTGTCACCTCTGACATTTGGCAACCCTCAAATCACCATTCAAAAGTGTGCCAAATGTCACAATGTAAGAAATGGCCTCAAATTTTGACATTTGCCATACCTCAGAAAGGAGCCCTCAGTGTTCCCCTTTGGACACCGAGTCAGGCCGTGTCAAAAATGTTCCCAATTGGCACCACTGACAATTGGCAACCCCAAAACCCCATTCAAAAGTGTGCCAAATGTCACAATGTAAGAAATGGGCTTATATTTTGACATTTGCCATACCTCAGAATGGAGCCCTCAGTGTTCCCCTTTGGACACCAAGTCAGGCCGTGTCAAAAATGTTCCCAATTGGCACCACTGACAATTGGCAACCCCCAAAACCCCATTCTGATGTATGCCAAGTGTCAAAATATAAGAAATGGCCTCAAATTTTGACATTTGCCATACCTCAGAATGGAGCCCTCAGTGTTCCCCTTTGGACACCGAGTCAGGCCGTGTCAAAAATGCTCCCAATTGTCAACACTGACAATTGGCAACCCCCGAAACCCCATTCAAAAGTGTGCCAAATGTCAAAATGTAAGAATTGGCCTTATATTTTGACATTTGCCATACCTCAGAATGGAGCCTCAGTGTTCCCCTTTGGACACCGAGTTCCGCCGTGTCAAAAATGTTCCCAATTGGACATTGCACAGTGTCAAAAATGTTCCTCTTTGTCACAGCATTTGTCAAAAATGTTCCCAATTGACACCACTGACAATTGGCAACCCCCAAAACCCCATTCAAAAGTGTGCCAAATGTCACAATGTAAGAAATGGCCTTATATTTTGACATTTGCCATACCTCAGAATGGAGCCCTCAGTGTTCCCCTTTGGACACCAAGTCAGGCCGTGTCAAAAATGTTCCCAATTGGCACCACTGACAATTGGCAACCCCCAAAACCCCATTCTGATGTATGCCAAGTGTCAAAATATAAGAAATGGCCTCAAATTTTGACATTTGCCATACCTCAGAATGGAGCCCTCAGTGTTCCCCTTTGGACACCAAGTTCTGCCGTGTCAAAAATGTTCCCAATTGTCAACACTGACAATTGCCATCCCGAAAACCCAATTCAAAAGTGTGCCAAATGTCAAAATGTAAGAATTGGCCTTATATTTTGACATTTGCCATACCTCAGAATGGAGCCTCAGTGTTCCCCTTTGGACACCGAGTTCCGCCGTGTCAAAAATGTTCCCAATTGGACATTGCACAGTGTCAAAAATGTTCCCAATTGTCACACTGACATTTGGCAACCCCAAAACCCCATTCAAAAGTGTGCCAAATGTCAAAATGTAAGAAATGGCCTTATATTTTGACATTTGCCATACCTCAGAATGGAGCCTCAGTGTTCCCCTTTTGACACCGAGTTCCGCCGTGTCAAAAATGTTCCCAATTGGACATTGCGCCGCGTCAAAAATGTTCCTATTTGTCACAGCATTTGTCAAAAATGTTCCTATTTGTCAACACTGACAATTGCCATCCCGAAAACCCCATTCAAAAGTGTGCCGAATGTCAAAATGTAAGGAATGGCCTTATATTTTGACATTTGCCATACCTCAGAATGGAGACCTCAGTGTTCCCCTTTGGACACCAAGTTATGCCGTGTCAAAAATGTTCCCAATTGTCACACTGACATTTGGCAACCCCCAAAACCCCATTCAAAAGTGTGCCAAATGTCATAATGTAA
This sequence comes from Siniperca scherzeri, assembly GCA_027580175.1. Classification (NCBI taxonomy): domain Eukaryota; kingdom Metazoa; phylum Chordata; class Actinopteri; order Centrarchiformes; family Sinipercidae; genus Siniperca; species Siniperca scherzeri. The sequence goes on from CM050855.1 coordinate 68,910, forward strand.
GAATGGCCTTATATTTTGACATTTGCCATACCTCAGAATGGAGCCTCAGTGTTCCCCTTTGGACACCGAGTTCCGCCGTGTCAAAATGTTCCCAATTGGACACCGAGTTATGCCGTGTCAAAAATGTTCCTATTTGTCACAGCATTTGTCAAAATGTTCCTATTTGTCAACACTGACAATTGCCATCCGAAAACCCCATTCAAAAGTGTGCCAAATGTCACAATGTAAGAATTGGCCTTATATTTTGACATTTGCCATACCTCAGAATGGAGCCCTCAGTGTTCCCCTTTGGACACCAAGTTATGCCGTGTCAAAAATGTTCCCAATTGTCACACTGACATTCGGCAACCCCCAAAACCCCATTCAAAAGTGTGCCAAATGTCAAAATGTAAGAATAGGCCTTATATTTTGACATTTGCCATACCTCAGAACGGAGGCTCAGTGTTCCCCTTTGGACACCGAGTTCCGCCGTGTCAAAAATGTTCCCAAGTGGACGTTGCGCCGCGTCAAAAATGTTCCTATTTGTCACAGCATTTGTCAAAAATGTTCCCAATTGTCAACACTGACAATTGCCATCCCGAAAACCCCATTCAAAAGTGTGCCAAATGTCAAAATGTAAGAATTGGCCTTATATTTTGACATTTGTCATACCTCAGAATGGAGCCTCAGTGTTCCCCTTTGGACACCGAGTTATGCCATTTCAAAAATGTTCCCAATTGTCACCACTGACATATGGCAACCTCCAAAACCCC
>CM050855.1:77161-85073 GCA_027580175.1 Siniperca scherzeri
CAGGGACCATGCTGGAGGATCCTTTTGGGCACTGTGTTAGGGTTAGGGTTAGGGTTGGGGGGTGCGGGGTCCTTGGGGTGACTGGGTTATGCTCAGGAGGTGGCAGGAAGAAATATTTCAACCCCATTTCCAGCCTGGCTAAGTCCAACTTCAGAGTACCAGAGTCACGAAGTGAGGGTTGAAAAACAACATCTAAGTCCAACTGAGTACCAGAGTCACGAAGTGAGGGTTGAAAAGCAACATCTAAGTCCAACTTCAGAGTACCAGAGTCACGAAGTGAGGGTTGAAAAGCAACATCTAAGTCCAACTTCAGAGTACCAGAGTCACGAAGTGAGGGTTGAAAAACAACATCTAAGTCCAACTTCAGAGTACCAGAGTCACGAACAGAGGGTTTAAATACAAAGGCTAAGTCAAACTTCAGAGTACCAGAGTCACGAAGAGAGGTTTACAAACAACATCTAAGTCCAACTTCAGAGTACCAGAGTCACGAAGTGAGGGTTGAAAAGCAACATCTAAGTCCAACTTCAGAGTACCAGAGTCACGAAGTGAGGGTTGAAAAGCAACATCTAAGTCCAACTTCAGAGTACCAGAGTCACGAAGTGAGGGTTGAAAAGCAACATCTAAGTCCAACTTCAGAGTACCAGAGTCACGAAGTGAGGGTTGAAAAACAACATCTAAGTCCAACTTCAGAGTACCAGAGTCACGAACAGAGGGTTTAAATACAAAGGCTAAGTCAAACTTCAGAGTACCAGAGTCACGAAGAGAGGGTTTACAAACAACATCTAAGTCCAACTTCAGAGTACCAGAGTCACGAAGTGAGGGTTGAAAAACAACATCTAAGTCCAACTTCAGAGTACCAGAGTCACGAAGTGAGGGTTGAAAAGCAACATCTAAGTCCAACTGAGTACCAGAGTCACGAACAGAGGGTTTACAAACAACATCTAAGTCCAACTGAGTACCAGAGTCACGAAGTGAGGTTGAAAAGCAACATCTAAGTCCAACTTCAGAGTACCAGAGTCACGAAGTGAGGGTTGAAAAGCAACATCTAAGTCCAACTTCAGAGTACCAGAGTCACGAAGTGAGGGTTGAAAAACAACATCTAAGTCCAACTTCAGAGTACCAGAGTCACGAACAGAGGGTTTAAATACAAAGGCTAAGTCAAACTTCAGAGTACCAGAGTCACGAAGAGAGGGTTTACAAACAACATCTAAGTCCAACTTCAGAGTACCAGAGTCACGAAGTGAGGGTTGAAAAGCAACATCTAAGTCCAACTTCAGAGTACCAGAGTCACGAAGTGAGGGTTGAAAAGCAACATCTAAGTCCAACTTCAGAGTACCAGAGTCACAGTGAGGGTTGAAAAGCAACATCTAAGTCCAACTTCAGAGTACCAGAGTCACGAAGTGAGGGTTGAAAAACAACATCTAAGTCCAACTTCAGAGTACCAGAGTCACGAACAGAGGGTTTAAATACAAAGGCTAAGTCAAACTTCAGAGGGTTTACAAACAACATCTAAGTCCAACTTCAGAGTACCAGAGTCACGAAGAGAGGGTTTACAAACAACATCTAAGTCCAACTTCAGAGTACCAGAGTCACAGTGAGGGTTGAAAAACAACATCTAAGTCCAACTTCAGAGTACCAGAGTCACGAAGTGAGGGTTGAAAAGCAACATCTAAGTCCAACTTCAGAGTACCAGAGTCACGAACAGAGGGTTTAAATACAAAGGCTAAGTCAAACTTCAGAGGGTTTACAAACAACATCTAAGTCCAACTTCAGAGTACCAGAGTCACGAACAGAGGGTTTAAATACAAAGGCTAAGTCAAACTTCAGAGTACCAGAGTCACGAAGAGAGGGTTTACAAACAACATCTAAGTCCAACTTCAGAGTACCAGAGTCACGAACTTCAAAAAAGGGGTACCAGGGGCACGAAACTCTTTCCGCTGCAATTATAAGAGTGTAGCCCCGGGGGTGAGTGCTTAAGTGTGGGTACGCAGGTTCGGCTGGTGGGCTGGGTTCATGGAACCAGGCATGGCTCCGAGGAGCGTGCTGGAGGCTGCGTGGCGGAACTAGGTGACGTTCAGTGGGCAGAGGTCCATGCAGAGCCCCAGGGAGCTCTCTGGAGGATTCATGGGGGAATTAAATCAAGCAAGAGTTTCAATGCCTTGATCTCTCATGACTCCCAAACCACGATGGCTGAAACTTTTTTCTCTCCGTTCAGTGGTTATCAAAGTGTGAACCGTCCATGTGTCGGGTAATCGGGGGAAAATTGGAGACCAGAGGGTTTCTGGCATCTGGCGTTACGGAGGGGGTTGCGGGGCTTAAGAGTCAGTATAAGGTCCTCCAATAATGATTATAAAGAGAAATACAAAAGAAAAAGGGTCAGCCCGTCCACTGTTGGACGTTTTCGTTTAGTTTTGTTATTCTTAGTTTCAGTTTCATTTTACTTTTAATCTGACCATGGCAGTTACCGCGAGGGCTAGCGGGCTGAAACTTCCCCCATGTTTTCGGGTCCCCGAGTCGACTGGACGCGGGTCCGACGCCGTTTTCCGCCGGAAATAGCCCTAAACCGGAAGCGGGGCCGTATCTCCGGAACCGGAGGTCGTAGCGACTCGGGCCCAAGACAGGCGCGTTCTGCGCCCCCGAAAACCATAGGGTGGACGTTGGAAGCGTCTCGATCCGAGCTTCCGTTCGGGAGCTATCTAAGTGTGTGTTTTTTCAAGCTTTTTCAGAGTCTCACTGCCTCGACCTCTCCTATCTCCGGAACCGGAGGTCGTAGCGACTCGGGCCCAAGACTGGCGCGTTCTGCGCCCCCGAAAACCATAGGGTGGACGTCGGAAGCGTCTCGATCCGAGCCTCCGTTCGGGAGCTATCTAAGTGTGTGTTTTTTCAAGCTTTTTCAGAGTTTCACTGCCTCGACCTCTCGTAACTCCGGAACCAGGAGGGCCAGCGGGCTGAAACTTTTTTCCTCCATGTTTTCGGGTCCCCGAGTCGACTGGACGCGGGTCCGACGCCGTTTTCCCGCCGGAAATAGCCCTAACCCGGTAGCGGGGCCGTATCTCCGGAACCGGAGGTCGTAGCGACTCGGGCCCAAGACAGGCGCGTTCTGCGCCCCCGAAAACCATAGGGTGGACGTCGGAAGCGTCTCGATCCGAGCTTCCGTTCGGGAGCTATCTAAGTGTGTGTTTTTTCAAGCTTTTTCAGAGTTTCACTGCCTCGACCTCTCCTATCTCCGGAACCGGAGGTCGAGCGACTCGGGCCCAAGACTGGCGCGTTCTGCGCCCCCGAAAACCATAGGGTGGACGTCGGAAGCGTCTCGATCCGAGCCTCCGTTCGGGAGCTATCTAAGTGTGTGTTTTTTTCCAGCTTTTTCAGAGTTTCACTGCCTCGACCTCTCGTAACTCCGGAACCAGGAGGGCCAGCGGGCTGAAACTTTTTTCCTCCATGTTTTTCGGGTCCCCGAGTCGACTGGACGCGGGTCCGACGCCGTTTTCCCGCCGGAAATAGCCCTAACCCGGTAGCGGGGCCGTATCTCCGGAACCGGAGGTCGTAGCGACTCGGGCCCAAGACAGGCGCGTTCTGCGCCCCCGAAAACCATAGGGTGGACGTCGGAAGCGTCTCGATCCGAGCTTCCGTTCGGGAGCTATCTAAGTGTGTGTTTTTTCAAGCTTTTTCAGAGTTTCACTGCCTCGACCTCTCCTATCTCCGGAACCGGAGGTCGTAGCGACTCGGGCCCAAGACTGGCGCGTTCTGCGCCCCCGAAAACCATAGGGTGGACGTCGGAGCGTCTCGATCCGAGCCTCCGTTCGGGAGCTATCTAAGTGTGTGTTTTTTTCCAGCTTTTTCAGAGTTTCACTGCCTCGACCTCTCGTAACTCCGGAACCAGGAGGGCCAGCGGGCTGAAACTTTTTTCCTCCATGTTTTTCGGGTCCCCGAGTCGACTGGACGCGGGTCCGACGCCGTTTTCCGCCGGAAATAGCCCTAACCCGGTAGCGGGGCCGTATCTCCGGAACCGGAGGTCGTAGCGACTCGGGCCCAAGACAGGCGCGTTCTGCGCCCCCGAAAACCATAGGGTGGACGTCGGAAGCGTCTCGATCCGAGCTTCCGTTCGGGAGCTATCTAAGTGTGTGTTTTTTCAAGCTTTTTCAGAGTTTCACTGCCTCGACCTCTCCTATCTCCGGAACCGGAGGTCGAGCGACTCGGGCCCAAGACTGCCGCATTCTGCGCCCGAAAACCATAGGGTGGACGTCGGAAGCGTCTCGATCCGAGCCTCCGCTCGGGAGCTATCTAAGTGTGTGTTTTTCCAGCTTTTCAGAGTTTCACTGCCTCGACCTCTCCTATCTCCGGAACCGGAGGTCGAGCGACTGGGCCCAAGACTGGCGCGTTCTGCGCCCGAAAACCATAGGGTGGGCGTCGGGCGTCTCGATCCGAGCTTCCGTTCGGGAGCTATCTAAGTGTGTGTTTTTCCAGCTTTTCAGAGTCTCACTGCCTCGACCTCTCGTAACTCCGGAACCAGGAGGGCCAGCGGGCTGAAACTTTTTCCTCCATGTTTTTCGGGTCCCCGAGTCGACTGGACGCGGGTCCGACGCCGTTTTCCGCCGGAAATAGCCCTAAACCGGAAGCGGGGCCGTATCTCGGAACCGGAGGTCGAGCGACTGGGCCCAAGACTGGCGCGTTCTGCGCCCGAAAACCATAGGGTGGACGCCGGAAGCGCCTCGATCCGAGCCTCCGCTCGGGAGCTATCTAAGTGTGTGTGTTTTTTCCAGCTTTACCAGAGTTTTTTTTTTATTACTTTCTGAAGTTTTTCTACCGAAGAATCAGAATCAGAAATACTTCAGGCAGGGCACCTCATCACTCAGACGTAGGGTGCTTCTGACCACTGCACAATGTACCCTTTTCAGTTTAAAATTCCTATTTATTGATATTGATTTTTATTCATACCTCTGTTACTGCTGCAATATCCTCCGTCTCATTGTAAATAAGCTACACTTAACTTGGCAGTTCATGCACTATTACTTTATACCATATTATTATTATCATCATCATCATCATCCACTTTGTACTTTACACTTATCTTAATTTTATACTTTTACTTCCACTTTGTACTTAATTTGTCTTACCTGTATTAAAGTGTATTATATTTTTTTGCTTCGTACTTCTATTCCAACAGGGGAGTTTTGGGGAGCTCTGCCGACATTCCTCCACAAAGTGCCATCACAGGTATACCAGGACCACCAGGTAGGAGTACCAGGGTTACCGAGCAGAGTACCAGGGGCGCCCGGTCAAATCACGGACTGCCAGGGCCCCGACACCCCAGCGCACAGGTCGGGCGGGCGTCCGCGCCGACCGGGTGCCCGAGGGCTACCTGGTTGATCCTGCCAGTAGCATATGCTTGTCTCAAAGATTAAGCCATGCAAGTCTAAGTACACACGGCCGGTACAGTGAAACTGCGAATGGCTCATTAAATCAGTTATGGTTCCTTTGATCGCTCTAACGTTACTTGGATAACTGTGGCAATTCTAGAGCTAATACATGCCAACGAGCGCTGACCTCCGGGATGCGTGCATTTATCAGACCCAAAACCCATGCGGGTGCCCTCGACGCCCGGCCGCTGGTGACTCTAGATAACCTCGAGCCGATGGGCGGCCTCGGCCGACCCACCCAAACCTCACGTTGCCTCGCCGCCCGCCGTTCCCAGGTCCGCGGCCCGGGTCGACGGCGGGCCCCGACACCCCAGCGCACAGGTCGGGCGGGCGTCCGCGCCGACCGGGTGCCCGAGGGCTACCTGGTTGATCCTGCCAGTAGCATATGCTTGTCTCAAAGATTAAGCCATGCAAGTCTAAGTACACACGGCCGGTACAGTGAAACTGCGAATGGCTCATTAAATCAGTTATGGTTCCTTTGATCGCTCTAACGTTACTTGGATAACTGTGGCAATTCTAGAGCTAATACATGCCAACGAGCGCTGACCTCCGGGATGCGTGCATTTATCAGACCCAAAACCCATGCGGGTGCCCTCGACGCCCGGCCGCTGGTGACTCTAGATAACCTCGAGCCGATGGGCGGCCTCGGCCGACCCACCCAAACCTCACGTTGCCTCGCCGCCCGCCGTTCCCAGGTCCGCGGCCCGGGTCGACGGCGGGCCCCGACACCCCAGCGCACAGGTCGGGCGGGCGTCCGCGCCGACCGGGTGCCCGAGGGCTACCTGGTTGATCCTGCCAGTAGCATATGCTTGTCTCAAAGATTAAGCCATGCAAGTCTAAGTACACACGGCCGGTACAGTGAAACTGCGAATGGCTCATTAAATCAGTTATGGTTCCTTTGATCGCTCTAACGTTACTTGGATAACTGTGGCAATTCTAGAGCTAATACATGCCAACGAGCGCTGACCTCCGGGATGCGTGCATTTATCAGACCCAAAACCCATGCGGGTGCCCTCGACGCCCGGCCGCTGGTGACTCTAGATAACCTCGAGCCGATGGGCGGCCTCGGCCGACCCACCCAAACCTCACGTTGCCTCGCCGCCCGCCGTTCCCAGGTCCGCGGCCCGGGTCGACGGCGGGCCCCGACACCCCAGCGCACAGGTCGGGCGGGCGTCGCGCCGACCGGGTGCCCGAGGGCTACCTGGTTGATCCTGCCAGTAGCATATGCTTGTCTCAAAGATTAAGCCATGCAAGTCTAAGTACACACGGCCGGTACAGTGAAACTGCGAATGGCTCATTAAATCAGTTATGGTTCCTTTGATCGCTCTAACGTTACTTGGATAACTGTGGCAATTCTAGAGCTAATACATGCCAACGAGCGCTGACCTCCGGGATGCGTGCATTTATCAGACCCAAAACCCATGCGGGTGCCCTCGACGCCCGGCCGCTGGTGACTCTAGATAACCTCGAGCCGATGGGCGGCCTCGGCCGACCCACCCAAACCTCACGTTGCCTCGCCGCCCGCCGTTCCCAGGTCCGCGGCCCGGGTCGACGGCGGGCCCCGACACCCCAGCGCACAGGTCGGGCGGGCGTCCGCGCCGACCGGGTGCCCGAGGGCTACCTGGTTGATCCTGCCAGTAGCATATGCTTGTCTCAAAGATTAAGCCATGCAAGTCTAAGTACACACGGCCGGTACAGTGAAACTGCGAATGGCTCATTAAATCAGTTATGGTTCCTTTGATCGCTCTAACGTTACTTGGATAACTGTGGCAATTCTAGAGCTAATACATGCCAACGAGCGCTGACCTCCGGGATGCGTGCATTTATCAGACCCAAAACCCATGCGGGTGCCCTCGACGCCCGGCCGCTGGTGACTCTAGATAACCTCGAGCCGATGGGCGGCCTCGGCCGACCCACCCAAACCTCACGTTGCCTCGCCGCCCGCCGTTCCCAGGTCCGCGGCCCGGGTCGACGGCGGGCCCCGACACCCCAGCGCACAGGTCGGGCGGGCGTCCGCGCCGACCGGGTGCCCGAGGGCTACCTGGTTGATCCTGCCAGTAGCATATGCTTGTCTCAAAGATTAAGCCATGCAAGTCTAAGTACACACGGCCGGTACAGTGAAACTGCGAATGGCTCATTAAATCAGTTATGGTTCCTTTGATCGCTCTAACGTTACTTGGATAACTGTGGCAATTCTAGAGCTAATACATGCCAACGAGCGCTGACCTCCGGGATGCGTGCATTTATCAGACCCAAAACCCATGCGGGTGCCCTCGACGCCCGGCCGCTGGTGACTCTAGATAACCTCGAGCCGATGGGCGGCCTCGGCCGACCCACCCAAACCTCACGTTGCCTCGCCGCCCGCCGTTCCCAGGTCCGCGGCCCGGGTCGACGGCGGGCCCCGACACCCCAGCGCACAGGTCGGGCGGGCGTCCGCGCCGACCGGGTGCCCGAGGGCTACCTGGTTGATCCTGCCAGTAGCATATGCTTGTCTC
>CM050855.1:86073-146073 GCA_027580175.1 Siniperca scherzeri
GGCTAAGTTGGGGATTAGAAGTGCCCCGCTTAGTAACAGGCAGATGTCCCAGTCCGGCTCTGTCTTAGCCAGGGGACAACTCAAGCAGGAGCCCCATTTTGGCACATCAGTGGTATAGGCCCAGACAGGCCCCGCTGTAAGAAGGATAGGAGGCCCAAGTAGGCCCTACATTGTTCCGCCTTAGCCTGACGAAGAGCAAATCGCCTCGAAACGTAGCTACAAAGGCTGGAACCATTAGCATATTTCCTCTGGATAATAGAGTCCAATTTTTTGAACCCCCAGTCCTTAACGGGATGGGATGACGTGTCTGTCTCTTTCTGTGTGGGGACGAGAGAGCCCAATTTTTCAGGGGAGGCGGGCCCCACTCCCGATTGGGAGTCAGTCCATGGACTGCACTTCCTGGCGCCACTCTGTGGTGCCATGGTTCAATTCCCTACCCTAACTAGCCTGTGCCTGGACTGGACTCCGGGCGAGAGGAGGTATGGAGTGGGTAGTCCCTTCCCGGGATTGCTTAGCCCTAACCCTAACCCTAACCCTAACCAGGGGGGAGTTACGGTGAAAAGGAGAGAAGGAGCCCTGAGAAGAAGAAAAGGAGACAAGACTCTATTAAAATGATTGATAACCAGAAGAATGGTAAATTAAACCTAAACTAGGATTGTAACTTAAGAGAAAGTACAAATAAAACAAAATATAACAGAGGACTAAACGAAAACCTAAGTGGAGGAAAAACAAACCTAAGATAAGGAAATAAAATGTAAACCTAAAAGAGGGAAAAACAAACCTAAGATAAGGAAATAAAATGTTGTAACTTAAACTAAAGTACAGAAAGCACAAAATGGTGAGAGGCTAAGTTGGGGATTAGAAGTGCCCCGCTTAGTAACAGGCAGATGTCCCAGTCCGGCTCTGTCTTAGCCAGGGGACAACTCCAAGCAGGAGCCCCATTTTGGCACATCAGTGGTATAGGCCCAGACAGGCCCCGCTGTAAGAAGGATAGGAGGCCCAAGTAGGCCCTACATTGTTCCGCCTTAGCCTGACGAAGAGCAAATCGCCTCGAAACGTAGCTACAAAGGCTGGAACCATTAGCATATTTCCTCTGGATAATAGAGTCCAATTTTTGAACCCCAGTCCTTAACGGATGGGATGACGTGTCTGTCTCTTTCTGTGTGGGGACGAGAGAGCCCAATTTTTCAGGGGAGGCGGGCCCCACTCCCGATTGGGAGTCAGTCCATGGACCGTGCACTTCCTGGCGCCACTCTGTGGTGCCATGGTTCAATTCCCTACCTAACTAGCCTGTGCCTGGACTGGACTCCGGGCGAGGAGGTATGGAGTGGGTAGTCCCTTCCCGGGATTGCTTAGCCTAACCTAACCTAACCCTAACCCTAACCAGGGGGGAGTTACGGTGAAAAGGAGAGAAGGAGCCCTGAGAAGAAGAAAAGGAGACAAGACTCTATTAAAATGATTGATAACCAGAAGAATGGTAAATTAAACCTAAACTAGGATTGTAACTTAAGAGAAAGTACAAATAAAACAAAATATAACAGAGGACTAAACGAAAACCTAAGTGGAGGAAAAACAAACCTAAGATAAGGAAATAAAATGTAAACCTAAAAGAGGGAAAAACAAACCTAAGATAAGGAAATAAAATGTTGTAACTTAAACTAAAGTACAGAAAGCACAAAATGGTGAGAGGCTAAGTTGGGGATTAGAAGTGCCCCGCTTAGTAACAGGCAGATGTCCCAGTCCGGCTCTGTCTTAGCCAGGGGACAACTCAAGCAGGAGCCCCATTTTGGCACATCAGTGGTATAGGCCCAGACAGGCCCCGCTGTAAGAAGGATAGGAGGCCCAAGTAGGCCCTACATTGTTCCGCCTTAGCCTGACGAAGAGCAAATCGCCTCGAAACGTAGCTACAAAGGCTGGAACCATTAGCATATTTCCTCTGGATAATAGAGTCCAATTTTTTGAACCCCCAGTCCTTAACGGGATGGGATGACGTGTCTGTCTCTTTCTGTGTGGGGACGAGAGAGCCCAATTTTTCAGGGGGAGACGGGCCCCCACTCCCGATTGGGAGTCAGTCCATGGACCGTGCACTTCCTGGCGCCACTCTGTGGTGCCATGGTTCAATTCCTACCTAACTAGCCTGTGCCTGGACTGGACTCCGGGCGAGAGGAGGTATGGAGTGGGTAGTCCTTCCGGGATTGCTTAGCCTAACCCTAACCTAACCCTAACCCTAACCAGGGGGGAGTTACGGTGAAAAGGAGAGAAGGAGCCCTGAGAAGAAGAAAAGGAGACAAGACTCTATTAAAATGATTGATAACCAGAAGAATGGTAAATTAAACCTAAACTAGGATTGTAACTTAAGAGAAAGTACAAATAAAACAAAATATAACAGAGGACTAAACGAAAACCTAAGTGGAGGAAAAACAAACCTAAGATAAGGAAATAAAATGTAAACCTAAAAGAGGGAAAAACAAACCTAAGATAAGGAAATAAAATGTTGTAACTTAAACTAAAGTACAGAAAGCACAAAATGGTGAGAGGCTAAGTTGGGGATTAGAAGTGCCCCGCTTAGTAACAGGCAGATGTCCCAGTCCGGCTCTGTCTTAGCCAGGGGACAACTCCAAGCAGGAGCCCCATTTTGGCACATCAGTGGTATAGGCCCAGACAGGCCCCGCTGTAAGAAGGATAGGAGGCCCAAGTAGGCCCTACATTGTTCCGCCTTAGCCTGACGAAGAGCAAATCGCCTCGAAACGTAGCTACAAAGGCTGGAACCATTAGCATATTTCCTCTGGATAATAGAGTCCAATTTTTGAACCCCAGTCCTTAGCAGGATGGGATGACGTGTCTGTCTCTTTCTGTGTGGGGACGAGAGCCCAATTTTTCAGGGGAGACGGGCCCCACTCCCGATTGGGAGTCAGTCCATGGACGTGCACTTCCTGGCGCCACTCTGTGGTGCCATGGTTCAATTCCTACCCTAACCCTAACCCTAACCCTAACCTAACCCTAACCCTAACCAGGGGAGTTACGGTGAAAAGGAGAGAAGGAGCCCTGAGAAGAAGAAAAGGAGACAAGACTCTATTAAAATGATTGATAACCAGAAGAATGGTAAATTAAACCTAAACTAGGATTGTAACTTAAACTAAAGTACAGAAAGCACAAAATGGTGAGAGGCTAAGTTGGGGATTAGAAGTGCCCGCTTAGTAACAGGCAGATGTCCCAGTCCGGCTCTGTCTTAGCCAGGGGACAACTCAAGCAGGAGCCCCATTTTGGCACATCAGTGGTATAGGCCCAGACAGGCCCGCTGTAAGAAGGATAGGAGGCCCAAGTAGGCCCTACATTGTTCCGCCTTAGCCTGACGAAGAGCAAATCGCCTCAAACGTAGCTACAAAGGCTGGAACCATTAGCATATTTCCTCTGGATAATAGAGTCCAATTTTTTCCTTTTGGTTTTTAAACTTTTATAAACCACATAGTAGCACCTGTTGATTTTATGAACTTAGAATACAAAGAAATACTAGTGCTAGTGCATTATAACTCCTGCAGGAGTTAACCCTTTGCCCCTAACCCTAACCTTCCTCCCTAACCCTAACCCTAACCCTAACCTAACCCTAACCTAACCTAACCTAACCTAACCCTAACCTAACCTAACCTAACCTAACCTAACCTAACCTAACCTAACCTAACCTAACCTAACCCTAACCCTTCCCTTTCCTTTTCCCTAACCCTAACCTTCCTCCCTAACCCTAACCTAACCCTAACCCCAACCTCCTCCCCCTAACCCTAACCCTTCCCCTTCCCTAACCTTAACCTTCTTCCCCTTCCCTAACCCTAACCTAACCCTAACCAGGGGAGTTACGGTGAAAAGGAGAGAAGGAGCCCTGAGAAGAAGAAAAGGAGACAAGACTCTATTAAAATGATTGATAACCAGAAGAATGGTAAATTAAACCTAAACTAGGATTGTAACTTAAACTAAAGTACAGAAAGCACAAAATGGTGAGAGGCTAAGTTGGGGATTAGAAGTGCCCGCTTAGTAACAGGCAGATGTCCCAGTCCGGCTCTGTCTTAGCCAGGGGACAACTCCAAACGGAGCCCCATTTTGGCACATCAGTGGTATAGGCCCAGACAGGCCCGCTGTAAGAAGGATAGGAGGCCCAAGTAGGCCCTACATTGTTCCGCCTTAGCCTGACGAAGAGCAAATCGCCTCAAACGTAGCTACAAAGGCTGGAACCATTAGCATATTTCCTCTGGATAATAGAGTCCAATTTTTGAACCCCAGTCCTTAGCAGGATGGGATGACGTGTCTGTCTCTTTCTGTGTGGGGACGAGAGAGCCCAATTTTTCAGGGGAGGCGGGCCCCACTCCCGATTGGGAGTCAGTCCATGGACCGTGCACTTCCTGGCGCCACTCTGTGGTGCCATGGTTCAATTCCTACCTAACTAGCCTGTGCCTGGACTGGACTCCGGGCGAGAGGAGGTATGGAGTGGGTAGTCCTTCCCGGGATTGCTTAGCCTAACCCTAACCAGGGGGAGTTACGGTGAGAAGGAGAGAAGGAACCCTAAGAAAGGGAAAAGGAGACAAGACTCTATTAAAATAACTGATAACCAAAAAAATGGTAAATTAAACCTAAACTAGGATTGTAACTTTAAAGAAAGTACAAATAAAACAAAATATAGCAGAGGACTAAACGAAAACCTAAGTGAAGGAAAAACAAACCTAAGATAAGGAAATAAAATGTTGTAACTTAAACTAAAGTACACAAAGCACAAAGTGGTGAGAGGCTAAGTTGGGGATTAGAAGTGCCCCGCTTAGTAACAGGCAGATGTCCCAGTCCCGCTCTGTCTTAGCCAGGGGACAACTCCAAACGGGAGCCCCATTTTGGCACATCAGTGGTATAGGCCCAGACAGGCCCCGCTGTATGAAGGATAGGAGGCCCAAGTAGGCCCTACAATGTTCCGCCTTAGCCTGACGAAGAGCAAACAGACTCGAAACGTAGCTACAAAGGCTGGAACCATTAGCATATTTCCTCTGGATAATAGAGTCCAATTTTTGAACCCCAGTCCTTAGCAGGATGGGATGACGTGTCTGTCTCTTTCTGTGTGGGGACGAGAGCCCAATTTTTCAGGGGAGACGGGCCCCACTCCCGATTGGGAGTCAGTCCATGGACTGCACTTCCTGGCGCCACTCTGTGGTGCCATGGTTCAATTCCTACCCTAACCCTAACCCTAACCCTAACCCTAACCCTAACCCTAACCCTAACCCTAACCCTAACCCCTAACCCTAACCCTAACCCTAACCCTAACCCCAACCCTAACCCTAACCCTAACCCTAACCCTAACCCTACTCTTAAGGGTCTGATTTGTAAAAGGAAAAATGCTTTTAATGAGGGTAATGTTACTGAAGTTATGGAAACAAAGGAGATCAGGTCAGAAATGAAAAAGGCTAAAGGCTCAGGTACAGAGATCAAATTGAAGCTGAGCTGGGCAGTAAAAATTTAAGAACAGCCTGGAACGAAACGAAATCAGTGACAGGGTCTAATGATAAAGGCAATAGGAAGACAGCGAGGTGAAGATTCTTAGTAGAGAGAAGAGTTGGTTTGAACGGGGCGTCAAGGAAGCCATTTTTGTGAAGAAAGCGAACCCCTCTTTGAACAGAAATGGTGGTCTGAGATTTAATCTGCCCAAAGTCTATCAGAGTGTATTATCACCTTTGTCACGCCAATCGCATGCTAATCAGGCACTTAACAGTGATGAAGTAGATGCAGCCAGAGAACAATAGGCCTGATTACTGATTACTGGGCCATCTTGAAACTATTAGGTCAGTTTCAGGTGAAACTAGCTATTAACAGATACTCAGGTAGACTCCTTCCTGAGGGCAGGGCTTATGTAACTCAGAGTAGCTTAAATTTCCAGTTCCCGTCCAATTTTTTCACAATTGAGAATGACTTCCGGATGGGAGCCGAAACGTCTTGATTCTGAAAACAGTGTCCAGATGACTACGACTGAAACCTTTTCTACGATATTTGGGAACTGTTCCCCTAACAAAAAATAACTACTATCATCATGATTGAGACCTGTGCCAGTGCAAACGACTAACCAAGTAACGTTTATAGACCCCTAACCCTAACCATATAGATAGATGGATGGATGGATGGATAGATCGATCGATCTTAACACACATGCCACGGCAGAGGTGTAGCAGTCTTGTGTAAAAAGACAGCCAATTGAGAGGCCCACTTTAGTTGTAACTGATGACTTGTCTGTATTTCCAGCTCCGGCAAAATACTTAGACTTTTCAGCCATTAATGTCTATGTACGCGTTTAAAGATTTGACTACACATTTACAAATCTGATTATACACACACGGATTGAGATACAGTTACACAATTCTCCACTGACATTTATAAATAGTTGCTGCTACAATAAAGGCCCCACAGCCAACCATTATTTCATGATTCTTGATTTTGCCTGGGTTCTTACCACCCAGTAGCTATGAGCTCCCACTTGGAGGCACAGCAGAAGTCTTGATGATGTAGAGGCACTTCAGTCAAAAGGTAATTAACTTAATGCCTTAGAGCAGGGTGTCAAACTGGTCTGTGAAAGGGTCAGTGTGGCTGCAGGTTTTTGTTCCAACAAAGCAAGAGCACACCTGATACAACAATCAACTGCGTGAAGGCAATTCAGTTGATTGAATGAGTTCAGTCAGGTGTGCTCCTGCTTGGCTGGAATGAAAACCTGCAGCCACATCGGCCTTCTGAGTCAGTATGACTACCCTGCCTTAGAGCCTTAGCAAATATTACAAGGTAATAGTGATTTCCATGATGAACTTGGCATGTGATCAGAGGTGCCTCACATCAGCCTGTGGCATACTGCACACCAGCTCACAAAAATGTGTAAAGAAAAGAGGAAAAACTTAATGAAAAGTATGAGTGTGAAGGTGTATCCTATCCTTAAATGTATGCACAAATCATGTCCCTGTAATGAGATGAATCTTGGTTGTTGGGCTGTGGTGGGTGTGGATCATCAATGTCCTCTCCGAGTTGATGAAGAAGTCCCTGCTCATCTTCAAGTTGGTCACCTGAATCTAAACAAATGTGAAGAATGCAACATGCTGTGACTGTTGCATTGATATTTGGCACGTTTTTCATGTGCAGACTCTTGAGCCTCCTGAACTTGGATTTCAGGATGCCAAAAGCATGCTTAATGGCCACACGAGCTGCATTAAGCTTTTTGTTAAAGCACCTCTGCCTGGCAGTTAGGTGCCCATTATCCCTGTAGAACTTCATCCATTATCGCAACAGAGAATAAGCTGAAACGCAGATAATGTGCATTCCCTCTGCGACCGGGGCCTGGGGATCTTCTTCCACTAGCTGTGCAACATCTGTGTTGAGAAATGCACTGGATTTATGCCAACTACCAGGGTGACCTCCAGTGAGGATGATGGAATACAACTGTTTTCTGTTAATATAGGCTAAAGGATTGTTGCAATGTGGTTTTACAATGGGAATTTGACATCCATCCACAGCACAGACTGCATTTGCAATTCCGGCTGTTTAAAATCGTAACTGAGATGTGTGAAGGGCTTCCCCTGTAGGCCACGTAATGTGATGGGACAGATGTGAATTGACCAGGGAACAAAAGAGATGGAGATGTGTTGACATTGTAGATTTTGAGATGCTGAATCTGTCTGCCACACCCCTATAGGACTCCTGGATAGACAGAGTCAACAGACAGACGAGACCACTGTTAGACACTGGTAATTTAGTTGTTTTGCTGTCTGTTCATGTAGAATGGTCCCAATGTGGTCATAAGGTCCGAGTTAGCAAAGAAGAGAAAATGATCAAACTGACTTCATCAGCGATCAAGAATGCAAACTACAGGTAGCCTACAGATGGATCTAACAGGATGTAAATATTTCTGGGACTTTCTGTATATTATTTGAAGGCTGCTGGAAACTGTCTGACTTGACTGCAGCTCTTTGTCACCGCCCCCTGCTGCTGCCGCCTGATCTCGTCCACTTTCAGGCGAGGCGCAGTTCATGTCGAATGGACCTTATGTGTTCAATTCTGACATTACAGTAATGAACTCGTGACTGAGACAACACAGAAATCAGTCATATAAATATAAATATATATATATATATATATATATTATCATATCTTGAAAAACACAGCACAGATTGTTAAACCTGCTGGGTTTGGCTTGTGATTATTTTAATGAAGTGAAAATGATTCATCAGTACAAAAGGGTGAAATGTAAAAACAGGTTTACATGACAGCTGGCGCTAAAGCCTGTCAGAAAATAACGTTTCTAAAATCCACTCAGTCACCTGTGCTTTTCTCAGTATAAATGAAGATGATAATCAGAGTATAAGTGTTATAAATATCTGTCATCTCTGGTTCATCAGTTTATTTGTAGACAGTGAAGAGTCGAGGCAAACAGGTTACAGATGGAGCTGTTGAATGTGTTGATCTGTTGTAGTGATTTAGTTAAAATAGTTCATATTTCCTTCTCAGGCAGTTGTCATAATAATGAGCGTTATCCTCAAAACAACCATCATCAGATGAAACATCAGATTGTGTTGTTCTTCATGCTCCGCTGCATGTGCTTAACATTAGTTTTAAACTACAAGTCTGATGATACTGAATGTTTCTATTTTTGTCAATAAATCTCATGTTCTGACTCAAACCAGCACTGAATGTATCTACTAACAAGTATTGTGTGTGTATCAAAGCCTGATATATCTTATTCCTCTGTGCCATATCTCCATTGTTGTCCTTTTACTTTTAATACTTTAAGTACATTTTTCATACTTTTACATATAAATGAACGTCCATTACGTTCAAGCTGTTGCCAAATGAGTTCACACAGTGCTGATTAACCCTGTCACCGCCAGGTGAATCTCTCTGTATTCACGGTATACAGAGTTTTTAAATCTGGTGTCTGTGGCAACGTTCCCGCGCTGGTGCACCGGTAATGATGCGTTTTACGCCAACCAGCAGTGATTGGTTAGCCAGAGCAGAAGCAGGAAGCAACCTAGAGCCATGCTGTAAAAAAGGTCCACTGGAGAGAACGTTTATTATTGAGCATTGCTTACTGTTTACTGTTTATTATTATTGTATAGTTTGTGTTAATATGCTTTGGCAACGTTGTATTGTATGCAGTTGCGCCAATAAAGCCACTTGAATTGAAACTGAGCAGAGTTGATGCAACTCTCTCTCTACACGCCTCTGGAGTATTTGGAGTAGGCTGTGCAGCTGTTACATTTACTCTACCTAATAATGGATTACTGTCTTGGACCTGTGGAAACTTCTCTGTATTTCTGTAACTATTTCTGAACACGAGCCTGGAGCTCACTGCAGGCAAACATCATCAGCACGTGTCACCAGTGTTTGTGTAATTATTCTCACTGCCAGAAGGGGGAGACAACAGTTAAGTGCTGCAGCATTAAATAACATTTAGAATGCAGGATTTTACCTGTAACACCGTGTCCTAACTGAATGCGAGTGTCCGACCATCGTGTCTCATTGCGTAACACTGGATGCTCTCTGTCTACACCGAATCCGTCATATATGCACGTCTGTTTTCATGTAAACAAACCATGTACCTATAAGCTGTGCGCTCGAAATCAGACTGGAGACTTTAACCACTCAAGTAAAAGATGGGTGAGTACTTGCTAACTAGTTACGTTTGTAGGCCTACTTTTTAAACAGAGAACACAAGTTTTATATTGTGATGTTTAGATGTTTCTTTACTGCAAGCTAGCAAGCTCTGCTGAGCATCCTGACAGAAAACACACAAAAATAAATCTTCTAACTAGAAACTTCCAGCTCCCTGGCAATCTCCCTCCAGCCAGCTGCCACCTTATTTAGGTTAACTCATGTCAACTTCATGAATCAACCGTTCCTGGTCCATGTTACAGCGATTTCAACGCAAGCGACAGGAATAAAATAGAAACAGGGCATCAGACAAAAGTTCAGCTCAAAACGGCACACCAGTTAGGACATTCCAATAGAAAACAATGCAATTTAACTGATTTTGTTGCTGACGCTCGCTCGTGTCACATTCAGTTAGGACACGGTGTAATGCAGTATGTTCACAGTGTGGTATTACTACCTCTCCTTAAGTAAAGGATCTGAATATTTCTTCCATCACTTGTCTTTTAATGGGATTTGTTGACAGTAAGAAAATGTAAAGTATTTCCAGCCTTGTCTTTTAACATTTGTCCATCAAAGCAAAATTATGTGATAATGGCTTAAATACTTGGCAGGACATAAAACACTAATAAAACAAGAAAAGGTGCAGCTTAATATAAAACATTCACAATGTGAACTCATCTTAGTCATAAGATCAAACAGAAAACACATTCTGCTTTTATAAAGTTTCAGAGCAAAAAGCTGTCTTTGTTTTTCATCATTTTTAAAGTCACACTGTCACATGTTGCCATGACAACGTCTGACCTATGGCTGTGATGAACTCTGCAGCCTGTAGGGGGTGCTAACAGCACTTTAGACTGTTAACACTGTAATTCTTCACCACAAGAGTTCATGTGCTTCCAAAAAGTTGTTTAAAAGTTTCAAGCAGCAGTAGGAAGCAGGCCTGCCAGGTATCAGCTGATCCTGGTTTACAGGGACATCTGTCTTCACAGTGCTGCTCTGATGTCAGATCATGTGACCACATCAGATCAGTTGACTGGATTAAAGTAGTCAGACAGTAAATCGACCCCTGCTGTCGTCTACATGTGAAGTGACAAACACTCTTTAGAATAATAACATAAAACAAATGTGATCTGTTAGAATATGGAGACAAATCTGTTCAGGACTGAAGGTTCATTTCAAATATTCTGTCATCATTAGCATTGTACTCCTGAATGAGGAAGTGACATCATACTTTATGGTGCAGCCTCCTGTGGGTTTGTCATGAATCTTAAACGGTGTTGTTCAGGTTCTCTGGCCTCATCGTTATTTAGACATCAGAATGAACCCTTCACATGTCCTCATACAGCAGCATGCCATTGAAGATGGTAAGGGGCTCCACGGAGTGGGCCAGTTTGCCCATCACCAGGTCGATGCAGACCGTGTCCCGAGTCTGCAGAGGCAAAATGATGTTGAAGACGGCAAGAGATCCTGGAGTGGTTTTAGCCTCGGCCACAGGGTTGTTCTCCAGGCCTTCAGGCTGGTAGCCTCCAGAGTCCACCCGTGCCATGCCGTAGTTAGACTTAGACAGAACCGCCTCGATCTTCTCGTTCTTATGACCCGTCAGGATGGCACTGAAGAAGTAATGTCCGTCTATGGGGGCGGTGAAAATACCTGAAGGTGACAGAGTCAGTGTGTGTTAAAGCTCGGATCAACACCAGGAAACATTTCAGTGATTGAAAGATCAAACTAAATATTTGTGTGAGATGTAAAACATTCATCAGTCACACTTAATAAGAGCAGGTGCAGGTGATACGTTTGTAGAACCATTATTTCAACATCATGGCTCAATTACTTCAACAGAGAACAAAAAGTTTTCATATTTAGTTCTCTGACTGTTGCCTTCAGATTTAATCATCAGCTTGTGTGTAGATGTCAAACATAGCTTAGTGATGATCTTAATAAACACCACAAAACAAACCTAATTTGTTATCTTGACATAAGAGATCATTTTACCTTGATTATGATTAAACAGTCACCAAACCCAGCTTCAAAATCACATCATAATTGAGGTTTATTCTCGATATAGGAAGGCTAAATAAATTATTCACACCCACAGTTCTCTCAGTTCCTGTAAAAAACGGATGCTTTGACTGTTCCCCATCATCTAGACGATGTGGAGCATGTTTAAATGGTAAATGGCTGTATTAAGATCCCCTTTTTCAAAAGCACTTTTTCATTCACCCACTCACACACTGATGGCAGCAAGCTACCATACAAGCTGCTGGTCTGACCATCAGGAGCAGTTTGGGGTTCAGTGTTTTGCCCAAGAACACACTGACATGTGGACAGGAGGAGCTGGGGATCGAACCACCCACCTTGTGATTAGTGGATGACCGACTGAGACGCAGCCTTCCCTCATGTTTACCTGTTCTCGGGTCATAGAAGTCTCCTTCATTGACAAAGATCTTGTCAAAGACGATGGTTCCAGCTCTCTCCATGGGCACAGTGAGAGCAGCAGAGAACGACAGTCTGGGTACATGAGCATCAACACCAGGCAGACCTGAAAACACACACACACACACACACACACACACATTCAAGTATCCAGTGTGTACAGCTGTGGGATAGTCGGCATAATAACGCTGGCAGGTTCAGTGATTTCATTGATTATATCACAGCAGACTGTTGTGGATCTGGAAGTGATGTCGGCTCTCAAACACATCACATTTCAGTCATTTCATTTTTCTTTGTTTTAGTCAACAAAAAGTAAATAAATTTCAGCCTTTTTTTAAATCAGTGAAATTTTAGTTTTAGTTGTGCATTTTTTTTTATCTCTTCAAAGCATTTTGAGGCTACAGCTGTGCCCATCTTTGCTGTGTACAGTTACCACGGTTACAGGTGTCGTTTTCGTCTATGGAAGGTTAGTGGAAATGGTGTTGTTTACCTGTTTAAAGCAGACTGTAATGGTTGTCCGTGTGACTCTGCAGTCAACCAACACACTGACTCTCAGCTGTCATTATAACTCTATTTTACTAATTTAATCCATAAATCTGTTACTGTTACATCTAAGAACCAGTAACGTTACCTAACATTACTGACAGAAACAAAACTTTACTGAAATACAAGATGCTGCTGATTAGTGCAACAAGTCAAACAGATAAATCAACTTCTGAACAAGAGATATTACTGGCTGGTGGAGGAAACGGCTTGACCAATCAGGAGCTATAATGTGTGATTCTGTAGGCCGTAGAATAAAACTGCATTTTAGTTCATTTGCATATTCTTCTGATTTTCACATTTTGTTTAATTTTTAATTTCCAGCAAAAATAGTAATATCATATCATTGTTTTTGTTATCAAAGATTACTTTTTATTTAGTTTAAGTCTTGTTCCAGTTTTTTTCATGAAAAAAACTTTTCATTGACAAAATTCACACAACAAATACAGACTCATTCAAAACAAAAATCCAGAGCTCTATCACTATAAATAGTTTTACAGTATGATGATGATTAGTATTATTAGATAGTCATTACTACTGTATTATATATTGTGACTTTATCTTAATGTTTATCCTGATGTTATAGTGACTGTTCGTGTGTGAGCCCTGTGAAGCATATTGTAAACACAGCTCTGCAGAGTGAACCAGTACTAACCACAGATTATATTAAGATTGCAGTGTACAAACATGACTGACATGCTATCGGCTGTTTCAGCCCGTTTACTGCCGTGAAAGCTTATTCTTTAAAAAAAGCGTACCTGGTTCACCTTTGGGACCTGTAAGAAACCAGAGCAGCTGTTAGAAAAGGCAGAAAAATAAATATCACAATGAGTAGCCAACAATCTGTTAATAATAATAATAATGGTAATAGTAAATGTAGACATTTAGTAGGATGGAGGATCCTGTAATTTTACCTCCATGTCTTTACAAACACTACCTCTTACTGGCTTCATCAATCTGTTTCTTCCTCTATAATATCATGATATATAAATATCTAAATAAATATCTGTCGTACCGGGCAGACCTCGTGCTCCACTATCACCTTGTCGTCCAGGAGGTCCGAGAGGCCCTCGGGGACCCGGCAGCCCATTGAAGCCTCTCTCTCCTGGGGGTCCAGGCAGGCCTGTGTAATGATATGAATTCATATGATCTGACAATGAACATAAAAATCTAAGCTGCTGCTTAACTGACACAATTCTTATTTAACTTGAATTGATTTTATACACATTCCCCCCCCCCAACATTCATCCTGACAAATCATCTGTGGAAACCTTTGGGGGACCACTAGATTTAAATAAAGTTGTATAGGCTTGAACATGGCTTTGCCCAAACAATAAGTGTGTATGAAGGTGAAGCTGGCAGAGTTTAACTCGGTTAAAAAGCTTCATATAGCCACACAAAATGCAGTTGTTACCCATCATTCCTTCTGTCTGTTAACATCACATAGTTTATGAGTGATGGGAAACTGTTAGAATGTTAGCATCTAGCTGAGGTTTTATTTTTTTTAATTTATCACAGCAAAGCAATATTTAGCATCTTCTCAATCAGAAATAACAGATCTCTGTGGAACTGGAGATATATTATTATGTATTATTATAATACCATCATCAAAGGACCATCGGATATTTAAATTATATTTATTGTCATCTACTTGCTTCCTTTGGGTCACATGATCAGACATCGTGGAGTCCTGGATCATTGGTACACTGAGGATACACAACGTATGTTAACACCAAACTCTCCACCCACCTCCCTCCTCTGTCATCATCATCTGCCTATTAAGGTCCTTGTGAGGTTTAATATTCACCTCCTCAGGTACAAGTGTCTTATATCTCGGTTTGTAAATACACCTCTGAACAAAGCAGAACCTGATCAATGTGATTGAAATTTAATCTGTGAAACATCTTCAAATATAGCCCTAACCCTAACCCCAACACACTGAAAAAGACAAAATCACAGTGAAGAAGACAAGAACATACTAAGGAAGACAAAAACACAAGAAGACAACAACATAACATAGATACACAGTGGACTGAATGAAATAAATGTGAAGAGATAAAACACAATGATGAGGAAAGACAAAGCTCAGGATGTTAACATGAACTCATGATTCTTCTGTGTGTAAATCGTTAATTTATCCTGTTTAACTGTTTTAAACACACACAGGCTGATACAGATTACAGGTGTACAAATGGCCAAAGAGAGACAGGAGGGTCAAATTAACCTCTAGGTGAAAGCATTTAAATGTTAATTGATTCAGTGAAGAAGTCGTCTTGTTTTCCATCTTTATAAGATAATTAATGTCAATCCAAGACTTGATTGATTCATGTCATGCTGTAGTTTGTTATTGATCAGGCGATTAACATGTTGTATGTTGTTATTGATCAGGTGATTGACGACATATGTTGTTATTGATCAGGTGTAAAAAAAGGAGACATTATGTTTTTAGCAACAGTTGGTGTTAGTGGTGTTTGTGTTAGTTTTAGTGTTTGTGTTTGCGTTGGATTTGTTGACCGACACCAGCTGGACGCAGTGACTGAACTCATAGTTTTGTTTTCAGGTTTGAGCTCTGGCTGAACCTGACTGTTAAATAAACCAGCTGACTACAGGATTGATTGCTGATTTGCTGATTAGTTAACATTCAACATGTAAATCAGACAGACTTGGAGCTTTTGGAGTTTTTGGATATTTCTCTTTTGATGGTTATTTGTGTTAAAACAACAAATCCCCTTCTCAGAATCAGAATCAGAAATACTTTATTGATCCCCGAGGGGAAACTCTTTTGTTACAGCAGCTCGCCTTTGTCAGTGCACACAGGAATAGAAGTACTAGCAAAAAATATAATACAGTATAATACAGGTCAGAAAATAAATTAAGTAACCAGTGGGTATAAGTATAAAATAAAATAAAATAAGTGTGAAGTATCAGGTGGGTTTACCGGTTGATGATAATAATACGGTATAAGGTAATAGTGAATGAACTGTCAAGTTAAGTGCAGCTTATTTAAGGTTATAATGAGACGGAGGATATTGCACAGCAGTAATAGAGGGATGAGTAATATCAATATCAATAAATAGGGCTCTGTAATTGGTGAGTTAACCAAAACAGCTACAAATTCAAACCTCTGTTGAGCAGCACAGTGCCTACAAAACAAAACAATTCAACACACCTTCTTACATTTGATTTTTCAGGTATTTAAAAAGCTTCAGTTAACATTTTACAGTTTCACTGAAATCAACTCATGAGTCAAAAGTAAATAAACTCATCACTGAAACCAACATGAAGTTTACCTTTATGACTGCTGGAGTTAGGACAGTCAAATGTCTGAAGAGCTGTCTCAGTGTGGCAGAAAACACTGAAACAGTTTTTGGTAACACTTTATTTGAAGGTGGCTTCATAAGACTGACATGACACCGTCATAACCATGACATGACACCTGTCATGAACATGAAGGAGTCTTTATGAAGGTTTATCACTGGTGTCATTAAGTGTCATTCGGTCAATTATGTCACTTTTAATGATGTATTTGTTATGACAACTCTACATTAACCAAGAAAATATAACTTGTCAAAAACATGCCATAGCAGGCCTAATTATCAAACTTAAAGAAACTATTTAGCTTTATGTGTTAACATTACATTATACTGTCATGTGCTTAGTTTTGACAACTGACATGAGACCATTATAATTGTGTCATGAATAATTCCCTTGACCTCAAGTAAAGTGGAACCATTTGGACTTATCATAAAGATGTCAGTAATGCTATGAGGGCAGTTTGATGACAGAGTACAGATAGCTTTACTTGTTGCTAAAGTAATGTTAGCTACCACCAGGTGGTTGAGGTGAGTTTCCCCCCTTCACTGTGAAGCACTTTGGGTATCAAGATAAAATGCTAACGTTATATAAATGTAATCCATTATTATTATTAATATAATAATTATTAATATAATAATAATAATTAACTAACTGCTGCTAATTGTAACTGTTAGCTGCTGTTAGCAAATTAGCATGGTTAAACCCTTGCAGCCAGTCGTGCTATTAACTAGCTGACTCAGCCCCGGGATCCCAGGAGGCAAACCCAGCTAGAAAACCACTTCGATACTGTATTCCCTGTCAAACTGGCCACCGTCGGTCAAGGAGTCAAACAACAAGAAAAAAATAAAAGACTGTTGTGAGAGAACGTGGACTTGAGAATTTTGTCCAATATTTTAAGAATCATGACTTTCACTTGAGGACTGAGCCAAAGCTGCTGAGAAAAAATGTAATATATAAAAGTAAAGATTTGAACTTGACTTGTCATTGTGTTGTTTCTCTTTACATAGCTGAATTGAACCATCACTGTGAGGCTGAGCAATAGATAAGAATATAATAAGACAAGAGTCTAGCTCACCAGTCATGTCGTGCTCAGAGAAGCTCTGCAGGTCTTTGAGGACCTGGTTCAGGCTCGAGTTCAGGTTCTTCATCCTGCTGTAGACATCATCCTGGTTCTTCTGAATAAAGTCCATGATTCCTCCGTGATGGACAACTGAATCATTCAGACCAGAAACACACGTCCACAAGCTTGACACGTGTCGATTCAGTCCTGAACATGGGACGGAGCACAACATAGTACACATCACAACACAGTACGAGGTGGGCTTTAATAAGCTTAGGGGCGCTACTCATGTGGTGACCAGCAGGAGGTTTCTCGTGTCAGAGAGCGTTTTTATATTTTACTGTTGGTTTTATATGTTGTCTCGCCCTAAGTGGGTTAGATCCTGCAGATTTATGAGTTGGTTCAGAGATGGAGATTTTATATTAATTGCTTTTGGTGATATTCACAAACTTTGCCTGAAGTTACCAACATTCCCAAACAATCAAGTATACCCACAAGTTTCTCTTAAATCTACAATGGAATCGCCAGACCCTGGATTCTACACATTCCTCATGGGTCTCTAATATAAATCAGGAGATATTTAATGATCATGCGATCACAAGAAATGACTTTAAGAATGTGGCTCATATCAGGAAAAGAGGGAAGAAAGGTGCTGTGCGTCAATGTTTACGGATCACGTTCCCCAGCCTTCTATTATCCTGGGATGCTTGTCTCATGGCATTCACAGAAACATGGCTTAATGACTCCGACTCTGACGCTTCCTTGAATATAAATGGCTCCGGGGCTCCTATCCGGCTGGATCGGGACAGTGAGGTAACACAGAAGTCGCAGGGAGGGGCAGTGTGCCTGTATATCAATCGCAGATGGTGCAACAATTTTATTGTGCGGGAGCAGTTCTGCTTGCCAGACATAGAGCTTCCCTCAGGTGTTTGTTACCGTGGTTTACATTCATCCTAAGGCCAACGCGAAAGTCGCTGCAGACACCATCTTCAAAGTGGTAGAGACACTTCAATCTACCCCCCAATCTATCTCCCAATATTACATTGGGAGATTTTAACCACTGTAATTTAAAGAAAACGTTGAACAGTTTTTATCAATATGTCAGCTGTCCTATGCGCCATAATAGAACTATAGACCTCTGTTATGGCTCCATAAAGGGAGCATATAAGTCCTCAGACAACACTGATGAGTTAACAGATGTTGTGTGTAGCTACATCTCTTTTTGTAGGGTTAGGGGACAATGTTATTCCCATCAAGGTTGTCAAGATTTTCCCTAACAACAAACCATGGGCCTCTACAGCTCTTAAGGGTCTGATTTGTAAAAGGAAAAATGCTTTTAATGAGGGTAATGTTACTGAAGTTATGGAAACAAAGGAGATCAGGTCAGAAATGAAAAAGGCTAAAGGCTCAGGTACAGAGATCAAATTGAAGCTGAGCTGGGCAGTAAAAATTTAAGAACAGCCTGGAACGGAACGAAATCAGTGACAGGGTCTAATGATAAAGGCAATAGGAAGACAGCGAGGTGAAGATTCTTAGTAGAGAGAAGAGTTGGTTTGAACGGGGCGTCAAGGAAGCCATTTTTGTGAAGAAAGCGAACCCCTCTTTGAACAGAAATGGTGGTCTGAGATTTAATCTGCCCAAAGTCTATCAGAGTGTATTATCACCTTTGTCACGCCAATCGCATGCTAATCAGGCACTTAACAGTGATGAAGTAGATGCAGCCAGAGAACAATAGGCCTGATTACTGATTACTGGGCCATCTTGAAACTATTAGGTCAGTTTCAGGTGAAACTAGCTATTAACAGATACTCAGGCAGATTCCTTCCTGAGGGCAGGGCTTATGTAACTCAGAGTAGCTTAAATTTCCAGTTCCCGTCCAATTTTTTCACAATTGAGAATGACTTCCGGATGGGAGCCGAAACGTCTTGATTCTGAAAACAGTGTCCAGATGACTACGACTGAAACCTTTTCTACGAATGAAAGTTTATGGAGTGTTTCCTAATAATATTGCCTAGAGGAAGCATATATAAGGTGAATAGAATCGGTCCAAGCACAGAACCATTGTGGAACTCTGTGACTAACTTTGGCGGCACGGAGGACTCACCGTTAACATGTACAAACTGAGATCGATCTGATAGATAGGATTTAAACCAGCTTAGTGCGGCTCCTTTAATGCCAATTACATGTTCCAGTCTCTGTAATAGGATGTGATGGTCAATGGTGTCGAACGCAGCACTAAGATCTAACAAGACAAGTACAGAGACAAGTCCATTGTCTGATGCAATTAAAAGGTCATTTGTAATTTTCACCAGTGCTGTCTCTGTGCTATGATGCACTCTAAATCCTGACTGAAAATCCTCAAATAAACTATTGTTATTTAGAAAGTCACACAACAGATTGGCGACTGCTTTCTCAAGGATCTTAGAGAGAAAGGGAAGGTTAGATATAGGTCTATAGTTGGCTAAAACCCCTGGATCAAGAGTGGGCTTTTTAAGAAGCGGTTTAATTACAGCTACTTTAAAGGACTGTGGTACATAGCCTGTTAATAAAGACAGATTGATCATATCCAGTAAAGAGGTGCTAACTAAGGATAAAACGTCTTACGCAGCCTAGTTGGAATGGGGTCTAAGAGACAGGTTGATGGCTTAGATGAATTAATCGTCAAAGTTAGTTGAAGAAGGTCGATAGTAGCAAAGTAGTCAAAATATATATCAGGTTTTAGAGTTGTTTCTAAGGTTCCTGTGTTTGAAGATAAGTCAGTACCGGTTGAAGGCAGGACTTGATGAATTTTTTCTCTAATAGTTAAAATTTTATTATTGAAGAAACTCATGAAGTCGTTACCACTAAAGGGCTATAGGAATACATGGTTCAATAGAGCTATGACTCTCTGTCAGCCTGGCTACAGTGCTGAGAAGAAACCTGGGGTTGTTTTTATTTCCCTCTATTAATGATGAGTAGTAAGCTGCTCTGGTATTACGGAGGGCCTTCCTGTATGTTTTAAGACTATCTTGCCAGACTAAACGAGATTCTTCCAGGTTGTTGGAACGCCATTTCCTTTCAAGTTTTCGTGATGTTTGATTTAATTTGCGGGTTTGGGGGTTATACCATGGAGCTAACCTTCTTTGTTTTATTATCTTCTTTTTTAGAGGAGCGATAGAATCGAGTGTCGTTCGCAGTGAGCCTGCAGCGCTATCAACAAGATGGTCAATTTGGGAGGGGCTAAAATTAGCATAGGAGTCCTCTGTTATATTGAGACATAACATTGAATTAAATGCAGATGGGATCGGTTCCTTGAATCTAGCCACAGCAATATCAGATAGACATCTAGAGTAAGAGTTTTTGCCTAATGGCGTGTAATCCAGTAATAGCAGTTCAAAAGTTATTAAATAATGGTCCGATAAAGAAGGATTCTGTGGAAAGACTATTAAATGTTCAATTTCAATGCCATATACCAGAACAAGGTCGAGGGTGTGGTTAAAACAGTGAGTGGCTTCATGTACACTCTGACAAAAGCCAATCGAATCTAATAATGAGATAAACGCAGTACTAAGGCTATCATTATCAACGTCCACATGAATATTGAAATCACCTACATTACTGTTATCTGTTTTAAGGACTAAACTTGATTAAAAAAAGGACCAGGAGCGCAGTACACTATAACAAATAGAATTGGCTGTCATGTTTTCCAGCTTGGGTGTGAAAGACTAAGAACAAGGCTTTCGAATGAGTTATAATTTAGTTTAGGTTTAGGGTTGATTAATAGGCTTGACTCGAAGATGCTGCAGCTCCACCTCCTCGGCCGGTGCCTCGAGGAATATGAGTATTAATATGACTGGGCAGAGTTGATTCATTTAGGCTAACGTATTCTTCATGACCCAGCCAGGTTTCAGTAAGACAGAATAAGTCAATATGATACTCTGATATTAAATCGTTCACTAGTACAGCTTTAGATGACAGAGATCTGATGTTTAAGAGTCCACATTTAATTCTCCTGTTTTGTTGTGCTATTTCAGTGTTTTTGTTTAGGCTTTTATGTTTAACTCCTCTTCTGTTAACTTTTGGTTTTATTAATTTAAGTGGTCGGGGGGCAGACACCGTGAAGGATGCAAGAACATTTCTCTGCACTTATTTCTGCCCATCAGCACAACCTCAGATTCCTATTTAAGACTGTGGATCAGTTAGTTAACCCAGCCTCTCCTTGTGCCCCTGCTGATTGTGAAAAGTTTCTTTTGCACTTTGCACCCCATTTGCTAATAATTTTTAACAGCTCGCTGTCTACTGGCTGCGTCCCAGATTACTTTAAAACTGCTTGTGTCCAGCCAGTCCTAAAAAACCTGGGCTTGATTCCACCCTCCTGGATAACTATCGTCCAAACTCCAAACTGCCTTTTATTTTGAAGATTCTCGAAAAACTTGTATCTAAGCAGCTTCTTGCTGCTGTGGAAAACAATAATACCTTTGAAAAGTTCCAATCTGGCTTTCGTTAGCACCTCAGCACTGAGACAGCCCTTCTCAAAGTCACCAATGACCTTTTAATGAATGCCAACGCAGGCACGTGTTCAATTCTTGTGTTGCTGGACTTGTGTGCTGCTTTTGACACAATTGATCATGGCATTCTTCTAGATAGACTGAGGCACTGGTTCACATCTTATCTGTCCAATAGGAAATTCTGTGTCAGCATTAATAACTTCATGTCATCCCTTTCCCATATCAAGTACGGTGTGCCTCAAGGTTCAATTCTGGGACCAATACTCCTTATATATGCTCCCCTTGGGGATGTCATCTGCAGACATGGTATTTCTTTTCATTGGTATGCCGATGACACACCGTTGTACCTCCCTGTCAAGCCCACTGACCTTAGTATGCTGAGTTCTAAGGGGGGCAGAGCTTTTGCCATCAGGGCCCCGAGGCTCTGGAACAACTTGCCCAAAGAAATTAGGTTGTCTGAGTCTGTGTCTCCTTTTAAGTCTCTTCTCCAAATCCTTTTTTTTTTTTTTAAATCGGAAAGCATATCCTGATCTTATCTGAGCTGTCTGTTTATTTTATTGTTTTTATGTATTTTATACACTCTAAGCTGGGATCTTATAGAGTTGGACAGCCTTGTAGAATTATTACATGCTTTTCCACTCGGATACTGTTGAATTGCCAATGAGCAACACATATCAGAAACTCCACCTGCAGAACCTGCTTTTCAGCTCCCACAGCAAGTAGGATTTAAACGGTTTGCTGAAGCATTTTTTAAGGGAAAATAAATACAGTACCTTCCTTGATCTTGAGGATGGAGTCGGAGACACCGTCCAACCTCCCACAGACTCCCTCCAGCTTCGACAGCCTCTTCTCAAGCCCGTCTCCAGACCTCTTACAGTCTCCCATCTCCACCAGCAGCGTGCTCTCGACCCGCCGGACATCCCGTTCCATCCGGTCCAGGCGGTCGGCGCTCTCCTCGATGTGCTCCGTCACCTCCTGCTGGATTTTGTCCAGCTCAGAGATTATCTTATCCTTGGTGTTTCCTGTCAGTGGTCATAGGAAGAATGAGTGAATGTTAGCCAAGAAAGGTTCAGTAATGATCCAGAGAGTCAGTATTTCTGAGCTGGGCTCACCAAGATCCGTGATGACGCTGCCATGTTTCTGCACCGTGTGTTCGAGGCCTTTCAGGGTGTCGTTGATGGAGCTGAAGGTGAGGATGACCTCAGATATTTCACCCTGCAGTGTCTTTAGCTGGTTGCTGTTGATGGAGCCTCCGATCACACTGTGGCCGTCTAAAGGCTTCTCAGCGTCCAACCCAGGTCCACGTCCACTGGTACCACCAGTGCCACCAGTACTACCAGAACCACCACCTAGTAGGGTTTAGTTTGCATACAACTTTTTAAAAAAAACAACATATTTTTAAGAAATGCTCACGGACTCTATAAACACCTGAGGTCTAAAATCATGTTATTTTCTATCTCATGAGAACGAGGTGCAAAAATGTGAAAACAAAATATAATCTTTTGGGAATAAAGCTTCATCACAGAAAACTCAGAAGTTTCAGAATGACAGAGATGATGTTAGAAACACTGAACATGTCATGTTTCATGTGAAACTACAGACTTTCTGAACTGTGGGTTAGGGTTAGAAACTGTGAACAAAAAAACAACTCAAAATGCATGTTATTCCCTCAGACAGACAGACCGACAGATAAATAGAGTCCGCTGAAACGTTAAAATGACAGCCGGAGCCATAGTTCTCAAGGAGGGAAGTTTCAAATCAAGAACTCGTTTTGCCATAAATTAATATGAATTTTAAGGTAAATCTGCCACTTTCATTGTTATCTGTATATGTGCTGTGTGAAAACAGAAAGATTGACAGGTTAGCAACAGTAAATCAGGGGGGCGGGGTGTAATGAGCAATCACTTGATTGGTTAAGCTGACCTGTGGGCGTGTCCGTCCTGGTCTTACATTGGCCGGTGCACCTCCTGACGTCATCTCGCAGCAGGCGGACTTCATCCTCCAGTTGTGAACAGATCTGGAAGCAGCCTTCATTCCCTGAGTCCAGTCTGATCTGGAGTCTGTTGATGTGGCTCTGCATGCGCCCCAGTGAATCCTGGGAATGATTCTTTAGCCTCTGCAGCTCGTCCTCAACCTTCCTGCATAAATCGCAGTCCTGCCCCAACAGCTCCAACCTCTGTCACGATTCGGTTAAAGTGTTCGCCGTGATCCCCGGTCAGAGCCTTGATCTTACGCACATCATGGCTCAGGTCCACAACCTCAGTGATGATTTACATGTTAATATTCATAATGATCATATCACACAGTTATAGCATAGTTATTGTTTTCATTATCATTTCAACAGTATTATAATTATTTTATTCACATCAGCTGATTTTTAATGTTAAAATGTTTAGACTGGTTTATGTTTATATTTGGACAGAGTCCAATCTAGTGCAGAAATGTATCTGTCATAACGTCATTCTCATCTAGACGTTTTCTTATTCTTATCTGTAGTTTCGTGTTGTATCTGTTTTAAAAACAGAGATTTGTTTTTTGCAATGTAACAAATTCCCTTTTTTGCATGTATTTGTTATTTGTAGTTCCCTTCTACAGTGATAATTTGATTTCCTTTAAACATCATTAGGTGATTACAGTTGTCATTTTTAAAAGTTGTGATAAATCCGTATCTCACCTTGTCGTACAGAGAGTCTCCAGACACCGACAGGTCTTTGAGTCGAGTGTTAAAGTGTTGAATCTGATCCTCGTTGGCGACCACTCTCCACTCCAGTGATTTCTCTGTTGTATTCTCTCTTTCTCCCCCCGTCCTAGATAATTCTCCCTGTGTATCTCCACCTGTAGTTCCTCCTCCATCTCCACCTGCTTCCCCGTCACCTCCTCCTCCTCCATCTGCATGGTCACCACCTACTCGTCCTCCTCCTCCTCTAGACCCTCCACAGCTGCACTCCTCCAGCCTCCGGCTCAGGAGTGAGGTATTGTTTTCCAGCTTCGACAGCCTCTTGTCGTGGTCGCTCACCCTGTCCTTCACCAGCCCCACTTCCAGCTCCACATCTGCAATCCTGAAGGCCTGGTCATCGAACCGGTCCAGGAACACTGTTCTCAGGTCCCCCAGTTCTCTGTGGAAGTAGTCCTTCAGGTCATTCTCTAGGTATGAGCAGCTCTGCTCTGTCCACTGCACAGTATTGTTGATCCGCCGCTCCAGGTCTTTTAGTCGATTTTCCAGTCTATCCTCTGTCACCACAACATCCCTCCCACCTCCCCCGATGCCACCATCAAAACCTCTTCCTATGAAGCCGCCTCCTCCGCTGAGCTCCTTGTCCAGGCGGTTCTGCAGAACATCAAAGTTCTCTGAGGCTGTGCTGATCTTGCGCTCAGCGTCAGTAATGCGATTTTGGAGGGCATTGACAGTGTCGCAGCATCCCTGCGAACGCACCACCTCCCCTCGCAGCCCATCCAGGCTCTGCCTATACCGAACATCCATGGCATTTAGCTGCTTCTCCAGAGCTCGAATACTCTCTCTGTCCGCCTGCTGTTGTCTGCGCAGATCCTCCACACCAGCCTGGAAAACACACAACAGTGAATTTAATTTTACTGAACTACACATGTTTTACTTCAGCTACACGGTTGTTTTCTGTTGTTTATGTTTCTTTTAAGTCATTTTATTTCTACCTCACACACTTCAGTCTGAACGCCCAGAGAATGTCGGTAGCCTTTGTTATTTTGGATTACTGGCTCATTAAAGGAGGTTGATCATACCTGACAGGAAGAGCAGGACAGCGACACCCTCCTTTCCAACTCCCTCAGGATCTCCTCCTTCAGCAAGTTCAGCCTCCCTCCACTCAGTCCTCCTCCAGACAAACCTCCATCCAGGTCATTCCCTTTCCCATTCACCAGATGGTTGTTGATGCTGACCAGGGTTTTATCATGGGCCTGTTGGAGACACATCAGCTACAGTTCTCATTAAAACGTTAAAACTAAAATGTTATCATGAGCCTGTTAAAGGAGAGACACCTCAGCTACAGTTCTGATTAAAACCCAACATAAAGACAA
The DNA here is from genome assembly GCA_027580175.1 of Siniperca scherzeri. Classification (NCBI taxonomy): domain Eukaryota; kingdom Metazoa; phylum Chordata; class Actinopteri; order Centrarchiformes; family Sinipercidae; genus Siniperca; species Siniperca scherzeri. The sequence continues at coordinate 111,613 of CM050855.1, forward strand.
AACGGCACCAACCATCTCTGCTCATTTCAACAGCTAGACAAACAAACTGTTACTTCTTTACACCTGCCACATTAAGTGGATCTGTCTATCCTTCATCAGGTGTGGGCAAACCACTGGACTCCCTGATGTGAAGTGGGCAGGACTCCATCATGGTGATTGCAGTTGATTCTGTATGTGATGCTGAAGGATCATCACTGGGTCTGCTGTTCTTACAAGGCTGCAGTTTTTGCCTGTTGGTTGCCTGAGTGGAAACTCAGAGGGTTACCAATACAATTAGTAATGGGTACATCCCAGTTCCCTTTTCTGATTGATCCTTGATCCTCACATGACCCATAAATCCATCTGTTCCTCCATCATGATCAACTTTACAATGCTCTAATTTCCGCTCAGAGGATTGATGAGCAAGGATACATTTTATCATTTTTGTTAGTGATTGGACACTGCAGCTGAACGGACTGATCTGAAACTACATCAATTCAGTTTAAAGGTGGGGTCAGCGATTCTAATCCAGTACACGTATTTTTGTCAAATTCAGTGAATATCTCCTCTCGGTCCGCTAGCTGTCTATTCAGTGTGAGCGCTGAAAACCCTCCGGTGTTTGTACTCAGCCCCGGCTCTGTAAATGGGAAACACACAAAGAGACTCGGACCGAGCCGCACAACACTGTTCCAGCCATGATTTGTGTGTCAGGTGACGTTAAACGACTTGCCCACGGACATTCAGTTGACTTTCTAGCTTGCCAAGATATGCTGTTGTTGTGATGTTGTGTCCATGGTCATCATCCCGAGGAGTCTGACCTCAGCAGCTCTTTGGTAATTTACCACGGGCTCTGATGTCTCCACAGAGTTTTAAACAGTAATTTTTGGAAGAACCTTTATTTTTTTTTTATTATTTACAGGTGTGAAAAAGTGTAATCACCTGAGTCCAGTTGATCTGCTGATGTCAGTAAGAACTCAGTTCTCAGTTTCAAACTGGCCTCCTGTTCATCTTGACAAGTTTAAACTCAACTTAATCATAAACACTAATAAAATGAGTCTGACCTCTGTGTACACTGTGTTGACAAAGACCTGATTGTGTTTTCTGATTTGTCTGTGTTGTGAAAAAAATTAAAAAAATTAAAACAAATATTACTCCAGAAATTCGGATGATGTTTGTATCTGTTCAGAGGGCAGTATGTGTTCCTATATGAATAATGTACTGGTATTGGGCTACATTCCTCCAGTACTGGTGTATAGGTGAAGTGTGGAAACAGTGACTCACCTGTGTGCGGTTGTCCAGTTGGTCCAGTTTGGTCTGAATGCTGTGAATTGTCTCTTTAATCTCCGGCTGAGCTGCATCAGCAGGGTTTCTTCCTCCTGAAGAGGTACCTCCTCCTCCTCCACTGAAGCCTGGTTTGTTGGCCTCCTGCTGGAAGTGTTCATTCATGGTGTTCAGGGTGGACTGAAGGTCCTGGAGGTTCTTGGTCAGACTCTGGATCTTCTCCTCCAGCTGCCTCATCTTCTCGTTCTCAACTTGTCCTGGAAGAAAAGGAAGCAGCAACTTCAGAGCTCCAATCACAGAAGCGTTTACAGTCCCGTGCAGACAGAGGCGGGGCCACACACCTGACACATGAGTACAATAACAAGAGGAGTTCATACTGGTCACCAGCAGAGGTCAGCACAGCTCACAAATTACTTCCTGTTTCTTTCATACAGATGGGCCCAATTCCAATCGGGCCCCTACACCCTCCCACTCCATGACGGAGTACACTCTGTGTGGAGTCACACTTGTGGCTGTGGAGAGTCTTTTAATTAAGGGGGAAGGGAAATACACTGGCAAGCTTTGGGACACCCTTGCCTTTCTCAGATAAAAACAGGAACATTTGTCAGCATGGTGTCCAATCAACATCTTTCAGATATTTTAAAGGATATTGTTGTTATTAAATCTAAAAGATAATCATATACACAATATTGACAAGATGTAGCCTAGGTGTATGGGCAGTGACATGGCACTCTCATTAAATTCATGGCAAAGTAAGCTTGTGAAAGGAAAAATTATTAATTTAACAAATTAAAACACTCCCACACTTCTTTGGCCACATGTCTTTTTTTGGTAAATTTTTTCATTTGCCATTCTTAATCTGGTTGGTCCTTGGTTTTTTGCACAGTCCCTGAAATTGCACAACACAGACAATCAAGTCAAAAATTAAAACCCAGTCTTCTGATATTCATGCAAACTGCATCTGGAATAATACACCACATTTCTTTTGTGAAAAACTGTATATACTGTTTTTTTCATGGGTATTTGAACAGTATCAGTATGATGACTGTTCTTTATAGAGCTTCTTCTGACTGGAATTTGCTCCCCACCATCAGACAGACCAAAAACGGATTTGCTTTCAAAAAGTCACTAAAACAAAAATTGATGAATCTCATATAGATGTTATTTGATTATTGCTTTTGGAACCTTTTTGTTCGTTTTTATTTATTTATTGGTGCCGTGTGTTTGTGCTACTTACTGTTTCATGTGTAGAGTCATTTCACTTATTATTTATATTTGGGTTATATTGCAGTTTCTTGTCTTATTGATACTGTGTGATTTTAAATTGTTGTCTTTTTTTATTGTGTTTGTTTTTGTGTGGACCCAGGAAGCCTAATGACCACTTTGTGGAGGGATCCAAATAAAGAATAAAGAATAAATCAAACCCTCCATGCAAATAGAGAGAGAGTGGGTAGGGAGAGGGTGTAGGGGTCAGATTGGAACTGGGCCATGGAGAAGGTCCTGCAGTTTACTGCATGTTGGATACTTAAGTCTGACCACTGAGAAGACAATAAAGATAAACTAAGGGATGGTTCAGTGGTCAGTGTGACTCTGACTGAGTTACTGTTTCAGGCTTAATGTGCTACCTGTACAACATATGGCCTGCTTCTCCATGATGATGGTTGGTTTGTTTTACTGAGTTGATCTGGATCCACTGTCCAATGTGAAGATGTGTGTTGGACCCCAAAAAGAATAAAAAGGATCTCCATCAGCACTCTAACTGGGAAAACTCATGAATAAGAACAAGTACCAGTTTGTTAAAGTGTTAAGATCCAATGTGCCCATGTAGGTTCATCCCCACTGCTGGTGCAGTACAATAACTGAGAACATAGGGGACAGAAGTTTGTCCTCACAGTGTGTCACCTTTCAGGCTCAGCCACAGTTAATCAGGTCAAATAAGTTTTCTTTTAAAAATATGGCTCTTTCTAAGTATTTATGTTCAAAAGTGTCAAATGAATACATGTAAATGAGAATCTACTCACCGCTGTGTCCTCCACTCTGTCCAGATCCAGAACTGCCTCCTCCCTGTCCACCTCCCCCCTGTCCATAGCTCGACCCTCCTCCCTGTCCCGGTCTGGGCTGAGGTCTGGTGGTGGAAATCTGGGTTCCTGCTCCTCCAACTGGACCGTCATTGCAGTCCTCTCCGCTGTAACCATGGCAGCACTTCCACTCCATCTCTGTTACCATTTTGTAGGCCACTTTGTACCGCGGCCTCATGTAGGTCCGATAGCTGCAGAGAGATGAGAGATAACTGATGACGGAGGGAGAAAGAGACGTTTGATTTAAATGAACAGAGCAAGAGTTAAAAGTTCAACAGAAAATCTGAGTAAAGAAACAGAGTGAAGAATAAAAACACAAATGTGTCTGAATCCTGAAACATGACACATCATGATGTCATGATGTGTCATGTGACAGCTCTGTGTAGGACCACCTCACATCGCACTCGTGTGTTCAGTTAGAAAGAAAGATGTTTAATTGTTCTTCATATGAAAGTTAAACTGAAGTTTCACCTGCACCATGTTATAAAATACTACTAATACTAATACACAAACTGTACAGACTAACAGTTTCCTGCTGATCAGAAGATTTGTGTCTGATCTCAGATCTGTTGATTTAAACATAAATTCTACTTTAAATCAAACTGTCTTTATTCTCATCAGATCTTCCGTCCGACCTTCAGCAGTGGGAAACATTACTCGGACTTCAACATGTGACTCAAACGTGTCTCATTTCTACTCCTTCAGTCTAAAGTTCAGGGACGTCACTGTTCACCACAAGCACGTTTGACAGCAGCTCTCAGTCAATCAGCTCAAACTGAAAGTAAAACTTGACTGAACTCATCTGTGAGGCTGCAGAGGCAAGTCAACAAAAAGAAAATAATTACTAACAGATACTGAAGAACAGATGTTTACTGAATGTTTCCCTTTACAGTCAGAATCAGCAGGAAGCTTATCTGTGGAGGAAACATCAAGTTTAAAGCTCCCCTTGTGATTATCTGCCTTTCATTGAAAGGTGCTGTAGTAACTTGCCTAGAAAAAATATTCCTAAATGTTCAAAGTAAACTTCAGACAGCCAGTGGTTGTTGAGATATAGCATCTACTCTAAAATATCTAAAAGTAGAAGATCTGAGATCCAACTGATGTTGTACAGCAGAAATTTGGTCTTTACTAACAAAAAAAAGGGAAGAAAAGGAAAGACAAAAATTCCCTGTCTTTCCAGACAGTATGGTGGAATATTTTGTGTTCCACATTAAAGTTGATGTTCCTGATTTGCTAGGGTTAGAACAAGAGCATGATCAGGTTTGATATGAATATAAATTCTTCTTCGTTCTGGGTTCCAGAGAGAATGTGATGATTTCTCAGGAAGATGGTTTACATTTCTGGAGTCCATTTTATCCATCTGCTCTGTTCAAAAACGAGGGAGAAAAGACGAGTAGAAACAAACAGAATAACAATAATAATAAACTATTTATATAGCACTTTTCAAAAAAGTGCTTTACGAGACAAAATTAAAAAAAAAAATCAAAACACTTTAAAAGTTATACAACATTGAGCAAAAGGAGCTACATATGAGAGAGTAGAAAAGGTTTCAGTCGTAGTCATCTGGACGCTGTTTTCAGAATCAAGACGTTTCAGCTCCCATCCGGGAAAACAATATAAAATAATTAAAATAATCAATAATCAATAAAATAAGCGTAGAGGTCAGAGATACAGGCCATGAAGTGCCTTAAAAGTAATCAGTAAAATCTTAAAATCTATTCTAAAACATACTGAGCCAGTGTAAAGAGGCTGAAACAGGAGTTATGTGATCACGTTTCTTGGTTCTGGTTAAAAGCCTGGCAGCTGAGTTCTGTACAGTCTGGAGTCGATAATAAGGCTTTCATCATTCACTGTGGTATTTTATTTCTCTTTTTGTGAAGCACTTTGTACTTTGTTTTGATAAGTGCTCTATAAATAAAGTTTTATTATTATTTATTATTAATAGATTTTTGGTCGAGGCAAGTAAAAAGGCTGTTGCAGTAATCCAGGCGTGATGAGATGAAGACGTGTAAAATGCACCATACTTAACAGAGGAAAATGAAGAGACGTAGTTGTTCACAGAGACACAGAACCTCCTATTCGACAGCTATGATGAAAACCATTCTAAGGCTGTACCAGATATCCCCACCCAGTGCCTCCGTCTGTCTAACAGGATGCTGTGGTCGATCGTGTCAAAGGCTATGCTAAGGTCCAGCAGTACGAGGACTGATCACATGCCATCATCGGCAGCCATTAAAAGGTCGTAGCTCGTAGCTCGTAGTTTTGAGGGAGGGAGGGATCCAGACCAGGTTTTTTTAGCAGTGGCTTCACGCAAGTAGTTTTAAAATAATCAATGACACAACCAGTAGACAAGGAACTGTTAAAAACAGAAAGCAAACAGGGCTCGACAGATTACTTTTAGCAAAAACTTTGTTGGTATTACATCAAGAGGGCTGGAAGACACTCTCATATGTGATACTGTTTCTAAAAGTTCAGACAAGATAATGGGATAAAACTGGTTAAAACTATCTTGTTGCAGATGAAAGACATCAGTGTAAGTGGCATTTGGGGTAATAGAGGCTCTAATTGACTCCACTTTATCAGTAAAATATGATCAGCATCACTTTCAGCTGGGGCACAAGGAGGGGCTGGATTTACCAGCTGATCGGCAGTCTGTCTGTACAGTATATGTGTGTGTTTGTGTGTGTTTGTGTGTGTGTACTCACACCACCACCCTGCTGCACTGTCCGCTCCCCCAGCTGCAGGGATGATAGTCAGGCTTCACGTAGGTTTCCACTCCGTCCTCGACCACACAGCTCACCGTCTTTGTCACAACGAACGCACACCAGTTCCTGTTTACCACACACACACACACACACACACACACAGGTTTCAGTCACATGACAAGATAAACAGCAACAACAGATAAAGTCCATGGCTTATTAGAGTTCAGAAAGTTTATTGATCATGTGATCAATGAAAACCTATTCATTATCAGAAACTTGTATCTCTGAGCAGAGAGAAGGTCAGTTTCTGCTGCACGAACATGATCCACTCTGTTTTATTCATGCCTGTACATACAGTTTCTGTTTACATGTTTTCTCTACCTGCCTCCTGACAGGACTTGAATCAACCAGCTTGCTTGATGCACAGGTGTTACAGGTAAACTACGGCTCTGTGTAGGTTCACAGAAACATTACCGTGTTCTGCTTATCAGTGACTTTACTGTCCACCTCAACAATATGTCACAGTTGTTTCCTTTCTTGAAAATTTGAATTCCAAAAACCAACCAATCAGTGAGGTCAGGGGTGATCTTATGACAGATCTGAACGCCATCAACTTCCTGTCAACATTTAAAACATTAACCTTTACTTTGTATTAACATATTGCCCCAGTGTTCAAAACTAAATTTTATCTCAATATAAGAATCTAAATACTTGACAGCTCTCCACAGTTTTCACTTCCTGCCCTTTGACATCACTTCCACCGACTCAGACTGTCGTCTGATTTTATAGGTGTGTATGTCCGTGTGCATGCATGCACGTAGTCTTTATATATATTAGTAGTCTATATAAATATTATAAAGAGTACGGTCTAGACCTGCTCTATATGACAAGTGCCCTGAGATACCTTCTGTTATGATTTGGAGCTATATAAATAAAACTGAATTGAATTTCTAAGTAAGTATGTATGTTTATCTACAGTATGTGTATCTGTTGTGTGTGCACTAGTGCATGATCAGAGATCAGTGATCAGAGGTTTGGTTTTGTTTCAACCAGTATTTCACCTTTTCATTCAACGTTTTCAGATCAGTTTGCATTTTTATATATGATGTGTTTTATTTTGAAGTCTGTATTGTCTGAATTCATGGCTGTGTTGTCTGATTGAAAACATATGAAGCTAAAACTGCAAAACCATCAGATGATAATGTATGAACACATTTTTACTATCAGACTGATTTCTGACAGATTCTGTTTCCATGTTTCTGTTCAGTTTAGAAATTCATCTTATATAGAAACACATCCTGCAGATCATCTGACAGTTTCACACACTGAGACTCGTTAAACACAACAACTCAGTCATTGTCCGTGTGTGTGTTTGAGTGCTTGTGTGTGTGCGTGTATGTGTGTGTGTCTCCTCTTGTGAGTAAAAAATGTTCAGCGCATAGAGCTGATGTAATTTGCTGATGTCATCAGTGTGTGATGATGATGATGAATGTGTCTCTGTGTCGGCCATGTTGGATCAGCAGCAGACAAACTGTGTCTCTTTGTGTTTAAATTAAATTTCTGGAATCCAGATCAACAACCAGGAATTTAACTTCTACTGGTGCAGAATGCTGCTGTTTAAAGTGCTTAACGTCCAGATGATGTTTGACGTCCAGATGATTCTTTTTAATGTCCAGATGATTGTATCATTTAATGTATAGATAATGTTCAACAACAACGTACAGTTTGATGCTGCATACAAAAATACAAAGCAACCAGGTTTTATATTTAAGGGCACAATAATAATACAAAGTTAAATAACATGATATGGATTATTCATGTCATGAATAAAACAAATATCTAAAAGCAGCTTAGATCTATTCGGAGGTTTAATGAAAATATTCAAAAAGGGCCATTTAGATTCACGTGTGTGGGATTTTTCCCCTTATTAGATGAAAAGCTTGGACAATTGTGAAGTGAATGTGAACCTTTACACCACCAACAGGAAGCTTGAGTAAGTTTAGCTTGTTGAGGGTAAGGAGATGGGTGTGAGGTTGCGGTGGGTGTTATTAGAGTCTGGGACCTTGGAGGCTGTTGGCCTAGCCTCACCAGAGAATCTACAGTTGTGACACCAGTGCTCTTCAGCTGGCTTGCCAAATGCAGGCGTATGTTTATGTATATGAGCTGGATGACTTTTTCCTCTGTGATCTCTGGTTTCCATCTGCGGCAGAGTGCTCGGTACGTAAGCAGAGTCCCTGGATGCTTTCCTCCTCTCCTTGCACCTGTGTCCTGATCCGCTCCTCCAGTTCATCCATATAATCCTTAGAGAGGAATGCTGAAAGAAATGTATGTTCAAAGGCCCCCAGGTAGTTTCCAGCTTTCACCATGTGCCACCAGTCGCGAGCTGTGCCAAACAGAACATTGTGCAGGGTGGCGAGAAGTTCCTCATCGGTGAGGGGGTTCAAGGCCAGATAGTCCTGACACTGTTCCAGGTAAGTGAGTGGGTCGATGTAGGGGTTGTGGGGTTTAGAGGGTTTGTTGTTTTATGATGCCAACCTCCTCAGCCACACTGTGCAATTGATGGTTACATGTTAAAATTTCATCCTGTAGGTGAGGTGAGTGACCATGGCCACCATTGGGGATATTATATTCCTGATGTCCTTCAGCAGCTCCGTATGATAATGATGCAGCCTCTACTTAAGGGTGTCCAAGAACTCAGCTCTGAGATAATGTTGTTTTATGTAGTCCTTTGTTACTGTCCCTGTTCCTGTGTCCCAGTGAAGGCATGTTTTTTTTCACATCTATCTTTATTGGGAACACGGTATACAAGCTGACTCTCCACCCCCCAACATGAGAACCATGTTCACATGGTAAGTAAAAAAAACTTAAAAAAAAGACATGTCAGAGTGTGTTGCACAAAGTGCTGCACACCAAATCCTGTATATAGAAATAGTTCAGTTTGCTCTGTAAAATGACTGACTAAATAAATCATGATAATCTTCCAAAGAAGGAATAGAAATAACAAAGGAGAGAATAGGATCCCAAGTTTTGTTAAAATTATCGGAGCAACCCGTAATATTGTAACTAATTTTCTCTGAGTATAGGAAGGACATTAAACCAAAAATTAGGAGATGGAGGCTTCTGATTCTTCCAATGAAGTAAAATATGCCTGCGGGCTACAAGAGAGGCAAACTCAATAACAATACTCTCCTTGGGTGTGAAACAGGTCAAATCTTCAGCAACACCGAAAATAGAGGTCAAGGGGCTAGGAACCACAGGTCTATCGAGGGCTTTTGAGAGTGTATCATAGAAAGAGGACCAAAATGAGCCCAGCCTTGGACAGGAGAAAAACATATGTGTGATTGGCAGGTGATAGAGAGCATCTATACGTTTGTCCTGTGTAGACCCTAAACTGAGTCATTGTCAGACTAGCTGAAGATGAAGTAGAATTGACTCTGTTGAGGCCCCCTGCCACCATTTAGCTGAAAAGACAGTAACAAGCTTTTTTTCCCAGGTATGCCTAGTTGCCAAAGTAGATGATAATGATGATATGATTAACTTCACCACGACTGAAATGATTCCACGAACTACAGGGAAAGATAAAATTGTATCAATGAGAGAATCAGGTGGTTGATGGGGAAAGCTGAAGAAGTTACTGTGAGCAAAGTCTCGGATTTGAAAATATCTAAATAAATAATTATGGAAGGTCAAATTTAGTCTTAAAATTGTCAAAAGAGGCAAAAACTTGTCAACAAAAAGTTGTTTAAAATGAACCAGACCTTTGTCCTTCCACAAAGAGAAGACTGGGTCAAGTGCTGAGGGCAGTAGATGTTTGTCACAGATGGGCATTAGTGGGGAAAGAGAAGCAATTTTAAAGTGGCATCTAAAGTGCCTTCAAATCTTTACAGTAGATAGGATAAGAGTGGTAATTCCATCTGAATGGGCACTGACAGCCGTTTTCAATCCAGAGCTGGTGGCGGTGTGTGAGGCCACGGTGTCAGCTATCTTTTGGAGAGAGGCTTGGATTGGTACCAGGGCAGTGTTCAAGGAGGCGGTAAGTTCACCTGTTATGCTTTTACGTAGCTTCTCAAGCTCATCGACTAGCAAATCGAGTGTTAGTGGCTGAGCACTAACTGCCACTGCACTGGGAGCCGTCTTGCTGGCACCCTTATCTTGTGGGCTAAAGTGTTAAGTCAGTTGTAGTTGACTTTTGCCGTGACAGCTGCGGGATTTACTCATTTTGGCTCTAGTAAAGTTGCAGTGTTAGTATAAAACGATTCAAAGTATCAGGGAGCAAATGGCATGCGTCCAATCACTCCATCCCAAGTCCCAGTCCCAGTGAAGGCATGTTTGAGGGAATTGAGCATTAGTAACACTCGCATTAGTGTGTTGATTTTCTGCTCTCAACTCCTGAATCATTGTGTCCATTCTGTGGTTTGATTTCTGTATAACCTCCAAAGCTCCCTTGTATGGAGAGTTCATGGCTAAAGGAGGTATGTTGCATCTGTTCCTCCTGGCCAGTAGGTGGCGGTGTCTCCAGGGAGAGATCCAACAATTCCTACTTGTCATGGTATAGGACTTCTCACGAATCGCATATCCCACCTTTAAGGAACAGGGCAGTGCGTAGTGAGTGTGTGGGTGAGCGAGAGAGTGGCGGTGACTGCACTCAGAGCAGACAGGTGATGGCAATGGGAGCAGAGGGAAAGGTTAGCAGTGAAATTGTCTATTGGCAGTAAATGTACAGTATAGGTTACAGTTTGCCCATGAATAAACGCTGCAGCATTCATCAATGAATGCACACAAGAATTTAAAGTTCACCACAGTGTATTATACAGTCAGTGCTCAATACAAAACCCACAGTTCAACCACCAATGAATGAGTCCTTGTCTCAGTTCAAATCAGTCAGAATCAGAAATACTTTATTGATCCCTGAGGGGAAACTCTTTGAATCTCAGCAAGAATCCATATCTCAAGCAAAACCTCCTCTTCAAGATCCCAGCAAGCAAATAAAAAGAGAGACGCTGTGGAGGACAAATAATGTTGTTTGCATTCACTCTAAATAAAGAGATATGGGGAGGGTAATTTGGATGAGAATGGAGTTTTCCTTGTGTGAATATTCATAAACTGAATTAAATCAAACTAAATCAAAAACCTCACTGGAGGCCCATACAGAGACCACCACACACTGTCCAACACAACTACAATTCCACCTTAAAAAGACAAACTGTTAGTACACAGTGTAACTCTGTGCCCTCCCGAGGATTAAAAACATGACATAACGTTGAAGGCATGAGTGAAATCAGACACAGAAACCCAACCCAAACTAAAGATTTACTGCAGATCTACAGTTAACATGGAGACGTGAAACCTCGAATAACATCACATGCTTCTCAGAGACATGGCTACACCAGGATATCCCGGATCATAACGCTTCCATCGACAGCTTTCAGACTGTTCGGGCCGACAGGGATCACACCGGGAGCGTTAATCGGAAAGGCGGCGGGCTTGCTGTTCTGACATTGAACTGTCAGCTGTGGGATATCCTGGCTAACCCGGCATCGGCGTGCAACGCCATTCACACCAACATAGCACAACTCCAGACTCAACACCCAAGTGCACTCACATTAATCGGAGGAGGCCTATGAGACACTGCAGGAATGCTTTGAGGTGACAAACTGGGATGCACTCTGTGAGCCTCATGGAGAGGACATTGACGGGCTCACTGAGTGCATCACTGGCTACATTAACTTCTGTGTGGACTGCAATGTCCCAACTAAGATGGTCCATTGTTATCCAAATAAACCGTGGGTAACAAAGGACATCAAAGACATCCTGAATGCCAAGAGGAGGGCCTTTACTGATGGTAATAGGGAGGAGGTGAGGGCTATCCAGGCTGACCTCAAGGTGAAGATCAGGGAGGCCAAGGAGAAGTACAGGAGGAAGCTGGAGTGGAAACTATTCCTGTGTGCATTGATGTGATAGTGAGCAGCTGTAACAAAAGAGTTTCCCCTCGGGATCAATAAAGTATTTCTGATTCTGATTCTATATCACAATCACTTCTTCTTTTCCTTTCGGCTGTTCCCTTTCAGGGGTCGCCACAGCGAATCATGTGCCTCCAACTAACCCATGTCCAAACCACCTCGATCTGGCCTCTCTGACTTTATCTCCGAAACATCTAACACGAGCCGTCCCTCTGATGTCCTCGTTCCTGATCCTGTCCGTCCTCGTCCCTGATCCTGTCCGTCCTCGTTCCTGATCCTGTCCGTCCTCGTTCCTGATCCTGTCCGTCCTCGTCCCTCCCAAAGAGAACCTCAGCATCTTAAGCTCTGCTGCCTCCAGCTCTGCCTCTTGTCTTTTCTTCAGTGCCGCTGTCTCTAAGCTGTACAACATCACTGGTCTCACCGCCGTCTCGAACACCTTTCCTTTCATTCTTGCTGATACTCTTTTATCACACAACACACCTGACACTTTTCTCCACCTGTTCCAACCTGCTTGCACTCGCCTCTTCACCTCTTTTCCACAGTCTCCATTGCTCTGAACCATTGACCCTAGTATTCTATATCACAATCACACTCTATGTAAATGAAGGCCAACTCAGACTGAAAGTCCTAAAGACCTAGGCAGTGTATGAGTCTCAAAGTGGTCCTGTTGTGGCTGAGGAGATAGGAAAAGTCCTTGTAGAATTTGGTGTAAGAGAGAACAGTGTAGCCGCAACTGAAGATAATGCTGCAAGTATGGACGTGGCTGTACGACAGCTCCAATTCATAAAGCTTGGATGCTTTGCGCATACTCTCAATCTTGGAGCACAAAAGGCCTATACCATCCAAACCATTTCCAAGTCAACGGCAAGGATCCGGGATGCCACTGTGTGGATCAAGAGATCATCCATCATTCTGTTCCAGGAGAAGCAGCATATCCTGGGTAAGAAACAAAGCCTTATTGTTTCAGTATCATTCAGGCAGGACTAAATATATTTAAATGGATTTCAATCGGTCCTTTATATGTTTCAGGCCTGCCTGAACATTCTGATGTCCAAGCAAACATAATAATGTATGATTTAAAACAATGAGTTCATGTCAGCATGACAAAAATTCATGTCATGATATATACAAATAATGTACAATACATACATTATAATATTTTAAGAATTTCATCTCATACTTGAAAAGGTCACAGATGATGACTTCAGGAAGGTTGAGGAGATCATCAGTCAGATGCGCATTTTGTACACATCTATCATGTGCGTGTCAAGTGATTCTGCCTATCCTTCAAAAGCAAAGCTTCAAAATTGTGGGTGTAAGAGCAAGTTGAAGAGAAATTTTTAAGAAAAATGTACAGCTGCTCTCCACAGTAACGTTGATGTCACCCACTCTGGCTCTGAACATTATGTCCCATACATTATAAAATCTGAAACGGTCTTAAAAAAGCATCAAATGTAAACTGTGATTTTGTGAAAACCGGGGCGAAAATCATGCGGAAGATCAGACACAGAACAATAATGATAAGTATGATAAATAATAAGTAGTGCGCCTTGTGCTTTCAGGCACACTAAATAATTTTTAAAAAGAATGAATAAATAAATAAATGGGGTGGATTACTCTATATCTTTGACATCATTTCATGGACCGAATTAATTGGGTCCGAAGACCGGTTCTGGCTTCCAGGCCGCGAGTTTGAGACCCCTGAGTTACATGGCAGCATTACAGTATGTGAGCATCAGTACTATGACAGCCAATCAGAGAGCAGGATTCTGTGTGGAAATGATAATGTAGAAAAACATCAAAACATTTCTACTGATGATGTTTTAATGTTTTTCCAACAGATTTAAATCTTCACACTGCAGAGAAAATAAAGCCTTAAACCAGAGAGTTCACCGTGAACCAGAATCCATAGAGAAAACTAGAGATTTTATGTCTGCAGGATTAAGCCTGTCACGATAACTACTTTTGTTGGACGATAATATTGTCCCCAAAAAAATTGCGATATACAATGTTATTATCATTTTAAGACCATTTTAGGCCACTGATATAATGATAATATAATATCATAATAATGCAAGTACACCCTTTCAAAGAGCAATGAACTTTTAAGCTGCCTGAGCCCCGCCCATGGCAAAATTTAGACAGAGAGCAGACGAGAGGACAGAAGCAGTGTGACCAGAAACAGCAAAACATGTCTCAGACTCAGCATAGTTTTTTTTCTGTTACATTCTGCTTAGGCTCTGGCGTTGTCTTATAGTGTAGGAAAAACCCTGCTCTTTATTCTGGCATCATGTTGGTGAAACTGGTGTTGACATTCTTATCCAAATAAACATACATGTAAACACAACGGGCAAAATATGGATATAACCTTATAAGTCCTAATAAGTCCATAACGTAATTATCATGACAGGTCTATGCAGGATTCACACACATACACACACACACACACACACACACATACACACACACACACACACAGTGATGTCACTCTCTCTACAGGAAATGAGTCATTCGGGCATTTGTTTCAGTTTGCTGCTGATGATATCACAACTGCTTCACTGCCAAATGGAGGTGTGTTTGTTTTACAGTGTGTGTGTGTTTTGATATAAAGGTTCCTGTGGAGTCTCTGACCTCTAGTAGCACTATGGAGCTGTTTGTGGGAGTGGGTCCCGGCACAAGGACACACGTGCACGAGTTCACGCAGGTGACACAATATAAAGTCCCACCAATGGTTTGACATTATTCCACTGATCTACAGGTGGCGGTAACGCACCGAGATATGCAGCAATGTGTCGGGAAAAGCAGTGAAGAAGAAGACTGTTGCCTAGTAAACATGAATGTAAACAACGCTGGATTTAAAATACTTGCAAATGTTTTGTGAAGAAGGAAATGCACTTGACACATGTTACAGCTCAGTGATTCACACAATGTAAATATTTTTAAATATTTACACTTTTGTTTACAAGAAAACTCCAAAGAGCACCTTTAATCTGAGTCTAAATTTAATCTAGTTTGAGTTTTATGATATTTAAGAACTAAATATTGTCAGGAACCAGAAAATCTAAAAAAGCATTAATCTCATAAAGAGAAGAGATATTTGTACCAGATTTATCTTCCAGCTATCTGCAGTCTCTGGGCACAAACACACAAACACTAATACACTAATATACTAAAGGTGTGTTTAGACAGAAGGTGAATTTTTGCCTCAAATCATTCATTTAAATTTGACCACTGGACTGTTTGTGTGTATTCTCCCCAAACTGCCAATGAACCGCGCCAATGTCTGTACAGATGTCAGCTGTAAGCTAGCTAGAAAAGTACACATCCACCGTGTGTGCGTGCGTGCGTGTTTTGAGTCCAGCCTCTGAATGATCTCTGAACTAGAAGTATTTTGCTCAAGGACACTTCAACATGGGGACAGGAGGAGCCGGGGGGGCGAACCACCGACGCCACCGCCACAGACATGACTTAAGTTTCTTCAGCCTCCTTCTTTTACAGAAGATGAAGCAGCTGAGTTTAAACAGAGTTCAGTCTTTGGACGAACTGAAGACCCGACACAGGACTTCAGTTTGTGTTTGATGTGGTCTGTCAGCGTCTGTCTGTCCCTTCTCTGTTTGACCTCCACATTTTGACTTCCTGTTGATTCTTTCATCTGTTTAAATGTTGAAGCTGTGAGAAAAAAACATGTGGACAGTTTGAGGAGATCTTCCCGTTTCATCCTCCAGTAGACAGAAACAGACATTGACACGGCTGTGGCTCAGGACGTAGAGCGGGTCATCCATTAATAATAATAATAATAATCCCAGGGTTGGTGGTTTGAAGTGTCGAAGTGTCCTTGAGCAAGACACTGAACCCTGAGTTGCTCCCGATGGGCAGGCCAGCACCTCGCAGCTTCGCCCCCATCGCTGTGTGTGTGAATGGGTGAATGGGAGGCAAAATTGTAAGCGGTTTGTCCTTTAAGGTAGAAAATGGCTATTTACATGCAGTCCACCACCAAAACACATCGAAACAGCTGCTCAGTGAGAATCAGTTGATCATCCATTACAATCATGAAACGTACTCCTTGTCAGGTATTATCTCTTATGTAGTGAACAGTGCAGCCTGTAGGGTTAGGAGTTAGGGTTAAACCCTAAGCTGAGCTCAACTGGTTCTGACTGAGCAGCTATTTAGATTAGTTCTGGTTTTGGTTGGTGGTGGTTCCATAAAGAACTCCAGCTCGACACTCTTCAGCTCAGCTTCACTGTCTTTACCTTCAGTTTACACATCACTTTAGAACTGCAAACAATACTGGTCCAATTACTGAATTAATCCACACCTTCCAGCCAATCAGAATCCAGAATTCTCTGTGGTTAGGGTATAAAACCACAATCAACATCCTGATGTCACTGACATCATCACTGACATCCTCATTACTTTAAAACATTAATAAAAATGACTCTGCAAAAATTAATTTCTTCAACTGAACCTCTTCAAGGACCTCAAAACCTTTTCATGGACCCACTAAACCTATTCAAGGACCTTAAAACCTTTTCACGGACCCACTAAACCTATTCAAGGACCTCAAAACCTTTTCACGGACCCACTAAACCTATTCAAGGACCTCAAAACCTTTTCACGGACCCACTAAACCTATTCAAGGAGGTCTGAACTGTGTGCAGTTCCTGTAACAGCCACTAGATGTCTTCTGAAAGGACCCCTAAACCACAGGATGTTGGTTTTCAGCCGGTCTCAGTGCTGCTGGTTTTCCAGGTGCTTGTTGACTGTGTGTGTTTGTATGAAACGTGTCCAGTGATGCAGATCAGATCTGAATGTTCGGTCTGAAGCTTCAAACATCAAAACATCTCCAGCTGCTTTTACACTGATGACAGTTCAGTGTCGACCCAGGTCACATGACCCTCTGACCCATTCACGCCAACAGAGAACAGCGTTTTACCAGCATCATTGGAGAGGGCTGTAAAATACTAAACACACAATAAAACACGCAGTTAAAAAGACACAAGTCAACGTCGACACTAAGAAACATAAACGGAAAGGACACAAAAACTTTCCCGTGGTTTGTGAAGGTGACAGCAACATTAATCAAACCAGCCCAAACGGAAACAGAATAGAGGTCAGAGGTCAAAGGTCAGAGGTCGTTGCAGTTAAAGGGAGGGACGTCCCAACACCCACAGCGTCAGTCTTCAGCACTCCAGTGCACATTCACACTGGCAGGTAGCAGACAGGTGAGTCCACATCTGAAATATACCAGCACACAACACTGAAGCCGCACACCTCAGTGTATCCCACAATGCACTGCTGCTCCACACCAGTCCATTTAGGTAGAGTAAATGTAATAGCTACACAGCCTCCCTTCTCTTCTCAGCGCTACAAAGGTAAATCGTGTTTGTCCTCGCCGTCGATCGCTTTCTTTTTTCGACCTTCATCTAAACGCTGAGTTTCTTTTTCATCTGGAGCTTTAGAAACTTTTCTTCGACGCTTCTTGGGCTCCGCCGCGCTGCGTTGCTGTAACGTTAGCCTACGAACGTCACAACGGTTGCTCCCCCCTTCTGCTCTGGCAAAGTCCCGCATCAATATCAATCTGTTCTTCTTAATGAGACTGATGAGAATAATATCACACATCTAAAAATGTAAATATTAAATATACTTTTATCAAAGATTTTAGAGATGGATGCAGAAACCATCAAAATAAAATCATGTTATGTCTCTTTTATGTTCAGACCTGCAGCTTCTAGATAATTTAATATCTTTATTAATTATATTCCAGCCGCTGCCGTTAAAGCGCCGCAGAAGAAGAGGAGCAGCGCCGCCGCCATTAAAAGCTCAGACGATGGAAACCATGTGGGAACATGACGTTTCTGTTGGCTTCACGTGCTCATGTGAGGAAGGCTCCAGCCTCCTCATCCTCCGCACAGCTGATGCTCTTCATGACGTCAGCAGTTATTCTCTCCGTCTGCTTCTGGTTTCATCCACAAACAGCTTCCACGCCGCTGTCTGAAACATCTGACCTGCAGAACCAGACCGGGATTCATACCAGCAACCTCCTGGCACTTCCTGTCCACTGGCTCACAATAAAACATCTGCTGCGCGCGTACACACACACACACACACACACACACACACACTCTCACTCTTCTATGGTGAGGTCATCAAGCTCTGACGTTACCTTCTCCTCCTTCATCTCCACCCTCATCATCAGGCTTTCCATGCACGTGTCAACCTACCTGTGTCTGCTGGCGGCGCGAGCTCCGTGCGCGTGCCCGCCGGCGTACAGACTGTAAGCGGGTCGCAGCGGGAACGCGCTCTTGGCGTGTGTGCAGGTCCAGAGCGCGAGCAGCAGCAGGAGGAGCGCGGCCATCCCGCTGACCAATACACGATCAATACAGAGTATTGATACTCGATCAGAGTGTGATCAACTCCTCAACTGGCGGGAAAAACTCCCATCTCCATGGAGACACAAATAAAAGTTTCCACAAAGTCCGTCCGTCCTATTGACCCATGATCCGGATTCTGATCCAAACACCCAGAAACCAGACCTGAAGTAGAGTCCAGTCTACTCTGATTCGCTCGGGGTCCCGCTCCGGGTCCGGGCCCCGCTGGTCCTCCGCCTTTAATCCAAGTTTAATCCAGTTTTAATCCGGTTTGATCCGGTCAGAGTTTGTGCATCAGAACTTTTCATGTGAAACAAAGAAAAGAAGAAAACGTTGCGACAGACTGAACCGAGACCAGCTGCTCCTCCTCTTCATCACCGCCCCCCCCCCGAACTGTCCCCGCCCCTCCCGGAGGAGAAACTAGACACGTGCAGCTCCGCACCCACACCTGCAGCTTTTATTGATGCACTGTAAAAAACCTGAAACATTTCAACAACTAACTGATCAAATTCTGTAAAGACTTTTACATTTTGACTCTGCGATGGAAAAACTTTATACTTTCTGTAAATTTTCACTTCTGGTTTCTGAATTAAAGGATCAGTCTGCGGTTTTTCTTTCTTTTTATGATTGTCAGTCTCTATGAAATAAGTATTTAAGTTTGTTCTTCAGCTGAATCCGTTTGTGTTTCACATGTTTTTAGAAATATGGCTGGTTGGTATCTGTAATATCTCAGATAAAAAACATGCAACATCAGCAGTTGGTTTATTTTTCGTCAGTGAATAACTTGATTATTTTGGGTTATTTAGTTTTTCTTGCTTCATTTGATTTAGCTTCACAGTTGCCTGTTTCTACAAACTAAACCACAGAAGTTTTCTTCTTCATGATCTTAACTGACATTTTCATGGCCGAGGATTTCATCTTAGGTTTGTGCAACAGAAAACACGCTTTAGAAATGAATGAAAGAATAAAACTGACGCATTTCGGTTGATTTCCTGATGGCATTACCTCAGTTCATTTTGTTAGTTACGTTTTATCCACACTGTTGGACCAATGAGAAGCTGTTTTCAGTCTGAATCACAGATAAAGTTGGTTCGCTTTCAGCTCCATTATAAATGAAATAATTACATTTTTAAATAAAAATCTGTTCATTACTGTTTTAATTAAAGTTCATTTATTTTACAAAAAGTGGAATGTCAGCAATACAGTTGTTTCAAAATATTGATTTAAAATATTTCAAAATAAAGTTATTTTAAGAGAAGATTTAAATTCATATGTCGAGAATAAAGTCATAATAGTAGTACAAGAAAATTATATAATATTAAAAGAAGGTGTTATTTCACCAGAAAAGGTGCAAAACTTTCAGAATAAAGTCGTTATTTTACATCATATTACAACTTTTACTTGTAATATTACAACACAAAGTGTGTGTGTGTGTGTGTGTGTTGTCCTCACTGATGTTTGACGGTTTAATGCTTGTGTTTCACATGTTGTTATAATTATGGCTGGTTGGTAAATGTAATAACATATTTTTAATCTGATCATCATCTGATCCAAAACCAGCTGAAGAACCAGACTGAGCGTTACACTCCGACTCTGCACAGTTTCCCTGGACAGGTGAGCAGCTAGCAACAGGTGAGCAGCTAGCAACAGGTGAGCAGCTAGCGAGCAGCTAGCTACAGGTGAGCAGCTAGCTACAGGTGAGCAGCTAGCAACAGGTGAGCAGCTAGCTACAGGTGAGCAGCAACAGGTGAGCAGCTAGCTACAGGTGAGCAGCTAGCAACAGGTGAGCAGCTAGCTACAGGTGAGCAGCTAGGAACAGGTGAGCAGCTAGCTACAGGTGAGCAGCTAGCTACAGGTGAGCAGCTAGGAACAGGTGAGCAGCTAGCTACAGGTGAGCAGCAACAAGTGAGCAGCTAGCGAGCAGCTAGCTACAGGTGAGCAGCTACAGGTGAGCAGCTAGCAACAGGTGAGCAGCTAGCTACAGGTGAGCAGCAACAGGTGAGCAGCTAGCTACAGGTGAGCAGCAACAGGTGAGCAGCTACAGTTGACTCGTCGTTTCTTCTTGTTTAAATGTGTTTGTGACTGATCAGAAACTAAAAACCACCAGACTTCAGTCTGAAGGTTGGATTCTGTTTAGAAACTGTTTAGCTGGTATATGTCAGTTTCCTGAGATATGACCTGTGTGTTTTACATCATTTATAAGGTCTTGGTTCATATGACCCAATCGATGAGGTCAGTCAGCTTCTTTAAATTCTCCTCAGAGGAAAGACAAGGAGTCTTTACTGTCAGAAAAGCAGCAGAATGACTGTTTACACCTTCTCAGGATTTAATACTAACAGCAGAGTCACTTCACAGCAGAACCAACATGTTTAAATGTTTACAAATGGACCGTGTCATAACCCATCTCATGTTATATGAAACAAGTAGTTGGCTCAT
Source organism: Siniperca scherzeri (assembly GCA_027580175.1). Taxonomy (NCBI): domain Eukaryota; kingdom Metazoa; phylum Chordata; class Actinopteri; order Centrarchiformes; family Sinipercidae; genus Siniperca; species Siniperca scherzeri. The sequence continues at coordinate 132,420 of CM050855.1, forward strand.
ACTGTTTCGGTTTAAACTGATTAAAACATCACATAAACAGTTTGTTGCTCTGCAGTCAGAATAAACACTGTTTTACCTTCAGATTTTATTTTCCTGACGGTCGTCTGAAGGTTTATTATCAGTGTTATCACTGCAGGAAACACACGGAGAGAAATGCATACTGAACACACTGTAACTGCAACTAACAGGCAGACTGTAGACCTGTAGAAGGAGGACTGCAGCTTTTGTCCTGCATCTCTTACAGTGTAGTTGTGTTGTATGAACAAGAGAAATGATTCCACACACTAACTACTCTTTACACTGACAGATGGACATTAAAAACATGTGAACCTGTCCTTTAGAGGAGAAACCATCCTGCAGACTTCCTGAGGGTAAAGGATGTTTCATATCTGCTGCTCCCTAAAATAAACCAGTCTAGATGACCTCTAACACACACACACACACACACACACACACAGTAGATAACAGTGGAAGCTGCAGTCTCTCTGGTGAGAACAACACGACTCTGTGAACTTCTTGTTCTGTGGGTGTGTTTGATTTGTGTCACTGAGCGTGCTCACTGGGTGGAGCATTAAATCACTGATTCATTAAAGTAGATTCAACATTCATTTTTACTCATACTGATGTGTAATGATGTTAACATTCACCATAATGTGTTCATCCTTTATTTCAGTGCATTGTTGTACATTTTTGTTCTGTTCACAAACTGTGAATGGGGCCCCACCCAGGCCCCTCAGCCCCCTCTGTGGTCACACCCCTGACACTAAGTTTAATATTGAGATGGTCACACAATACAAACATGTTGACATCTAGTTTGATGAGAAAACACATTTCACCTCACAGACTCCTTAAATCTGTACAGACATATTAATGGAGTACTTCCCAGATTTATCATTTCACTCCTATACTCTGGCCTGGGATAATCCTCAGTGTCCTGGCCAGCTGATTGGTCCAGAGTGTCTGGCCAGTGTTCAAACTCCTAAACGAAATGTGTAAATCAAAGATAAAACGACACAGAGCAGCTCCTGTCACTGTTTAATCAAAATAGTTACGCTTTAATTATGGAAGTGGCGCTGACTAACTCCTGAAACTGAAGGCTGTACCAAACTATTTTGGATGTTTTTTAAGCAGTTTTTGTGTGTTGTGATAAAACGAAAAGATAAGTTACTGACAGAAACAGTAAGTAGAACAAATATTTCTACTAAACAGTTCCAGTACACGTGATCTGTTGTGAATGTGTGGCGATTGTCCTGGGCGAGGGCCGCTGCTGGTCATTTGGGTGCCCTAAGCGTAATTGCTTTGTGGTTTGCGGTAAAGATATATTTAAAAAACTTTGTCCTTCACCCTCCGCGGGTGGTCTCATCCTTCGAGCTCGGGTCCTCTACCAGAGGCCTGGGAGTTCTGCGCAGTATCGTGGTGGTATCCACCACCACGATGTCTGGCTGGTTCGCCATTACCATTCTGTCAGTCTGGATCTGGAAGTCCCACAGGATCTTGGCTCGGTCGTTCTCCACCACCTTTGGAGGTGTTTCCCACTTTGACCTCGGGGTTTCCAGTCCGTACTCCGTGCAGATGTTCCTGTACACTATGCCAGCCACTTGGTTATGGCGCTCCATGTATGCTTTCCCTGCCAGCATCTTACACCCTGCAGTTATGTGCTGGATTGTCTCAGGGGCCTCTTTGCACAGCCTACACCTTGGGTCTTGTCTGAATCAGAATCAGAATCAGAAATACTTTATTGATCCCCGAAGGGAAACTCTTTGTTACAGCAGCTCGCCTTAATACGCTATAAAACACTATAAAAACAGGTCAGAAAATAAATTAAGTACCAGGTGGGTATAAGTATAAAATAAAATAAGTTTACCGGTTGATGATGAAAATACGGTATAATAATACAATGTAATAATGTAAGTAATAAGCAGTGGTGCATGTACTGTTGAGTTAAGTGCAGCTTATTGAGATTATTAAGATATTGCACAGCAGTAATGGAGGTAAATAATATCAATATCCATAAATAGGAAAAACTAACATAGGAAAACTAAATATTGCACGGGGGTAATACACAGGATATTGCACAATTATTCAAGTATGGCAGAGATGTTCCCCTCCTTGAACCGCCACCTTAACGTGGTGGAGGGGTTTGAGTACCCGAATGACCCTGGGAGCTATGTTGCCTGGGGCTGTATGCCCCTGGTAGGGTCACCCATGGCAAACAGGTCCAGGGTGACGGGTCAGACCAAGAGCGGTTCAGAAGACCCTTATGGATTATTTAAAATCAAGGCCAGTTACGTCGCCCGGATTGGCGCTACGGGGCCCCACCCTGGAGCCAGGCCTGGGGTGGGTGCCTGACGGCGAGCGCCTGGTGGCGGGCCTTTCCCCACGGGCCCGGCCGGGCACAGCCCGAAGGAGCGGCGTGGGGCCGTCCTCCCGTGGACCCACCACCCGCAGGAGGATCCGTGAGGGGCGGTGCAGAGAGATCTGGGCGGCAGTCGAAGGCAGGGGCTTGGCGACCAGATCTCCGGACACAGAAACTGGCTCTAGGGACATGGAATGTCATTTCGCTGGGGGGGAAGGAGCCTGAGCTTGTGCGGGAGGTTGAGAGTTACCGGCTAGATATAGTCGGCCTCGCCTCCACGCACAGCCTGGGCTCTGGAACCCGTCTCCTCGAGAGGGCTGGACGCTCCATTTCTCTGGCGTTGCCGGCGGGGAGGCGGCGGGCTGGTGTGGGCCTGCTCATAGCCCCACAGCTCAGCCGTCACGTGTTGGAGTTTACCCCAGTGAGCGAGAGGGTCGCGTCCCTCCGCCTCCGGGTGGGGGACAGGTCTCTCACTGTTGTGGCGGCCTACGGGCCGAACAGCAGTGCAGAGTACCAGGCCTTCTTGGAGTCCCTGGGAGGGGTACCAGACAGTGCACCACCCGGGGACTCCGTTGTTCTACTGGGGACTTCAACGCCCACGGGCAACGACAGTGACACCTGGAGAGGGGTAATCGGAAGGAACGGCCCCTAATCTGAACCCGGCGGTGTTCAGTTGTTGGACTTCTGTGCTAGTTACAGTTTGTCCATAACTAACACCATGTTCAAGCACAAGGGTGTCCATCAGTGCACGTGGCACCAGGACACCCTAGGCTGGAGGTCGATGATCGACTTTGTTGTCGATCATCTGACCTCCAGCCGCGTGTCTTGGACACTCGGGTGAAGAGAGGCGGAGCTGTCAACCGATCACCACCTGGTGGTGAGTTGGATCCGCTGGCGGGGAGGAAGCGGACAGACTTGGCAGGCCCAAGCGTATCGTGAGGGTCTGCTGGGAGCGTCTGGCGGAGCCCTCTGTCAGCAGGGTCTACAACTCACACCTCCGGGAGAGCTTCTCCCAGATCCCGGGGGAGGTTGGGGACATTGAGTCCGAGTGGACCATGTTTTCCACCTCCATTGTCGATGCGGCGGCTCGTAGCTGTGGTCGCAAGGTTTCTGGTGCCTGTCGCGGCGGCAATCCCCGAACACGGTGGTGGACGCCGGAAGTAAGGGATGCCGTCAGGCTGAAGAAGGAGTCCTATCGGGCCTTGTTGGCTCGTGGGACTCCCGAGGCAGCTGACAGGTACCGGCAGGCTAAGCGTGCTGCAGCCCGTGCGGTCACAGAGGCAAAAACTCAGGACTGGGAGAGGTTCGGAGAGGCCATGGAGGAGGACTATCGGTCGGCCTCAAAGAAATTCTGGCAAACCGTCCGACGGCTCAGGAGGGGGAAGCAGTGCTTCACCAACACCTTGTACGGTGCGGGTGGAGAGCTGTTGACCTCGACTGGGGATGTTGTCGGACGGTGGAAGGAATACTTTGAGGATCTCCTCAATCCCGCTGTCACGTCTTCCGAAGAGGAAGCGGAGGCTGGGGACCCGGAGGCGGACTCATCCATCACCCTGGCCGAAGTCACTGAGGTTGTTGGCAAGCTCCTTGGTGGCAAGGCTTCGGGGGTGGATGAGATCCGTCCTGAGTATCTTAAGTCTCTGGATGTTGTGGGACTGTCTTGGCTGACACGTCTCTGCAACATCGCGTGGCGGTCTGGGACAGTGCCTCTGGACTGGCAGACCGGGGTGGTGGTCCCTCTGTATAAGAAGGGGGACCGGAGGGTCACAGAGGGATCACACTTCTCAGCCTCCCCGGTAAGGTCTATTCCAGGGTACTGGAGAGGAGAATTCGTCCGATAGTCGAACCTCGGATTCAGGAGGAGCAGAGTGGTTTTCGTCCCGGTCGTGGAACACTGGACCAGCTCTATACTCTCCATCGGGTGCTCGAGGGTTCATGGGAGTTTGCCCAACCAGTCCACATGTGCTTTGTGGATCTGGAGAAGGCATTCGACCGTGTGCCCAGGCGCTTTGTGGGGAGTGCTCTGGGAGTATGGGGTCCGGGGCCCTTTGCTAAGGGCTGTCCGGTCCCTGTATAACCGGAGCAGGAGCTGTGTTCGCATTGCCGGCAGTAAGTCAGACCTGTTCCCGGTGCATGTTGGACTCCGCCAGGGCTGCCCTTTGTCACCGGTTCTGTTCATAATTTATATGGACAGAATTTCTAGGCGCAGTCAGGGGCGGAGGGTGTCCGGTTTGGGAACCACAGGATCTCATCTCTGCTGTTTGCAGATGATGTCGTTCTGATGGCTTCTTCAAACCAGGACCTGCAGCATGCACTGGGACGGTTTGCAGCCGAGTGTGAAGCAGCTGGGATGAGAATCAGCTCTTCCAAATCTGAGGCCATGGTTCTTGACCGGAAAAAGGTGGTTTGCTCTCTTCGCGTGGGTGGGGAGTCCTTGCCCCAAGTGGAGGAGTTTAAGTATCTCGGGGTCTTGTTCACGAGTGAGGGACGGATGGAGCGTGAGATTGACAGGCGGATCGGTGCAGCGTCTGCAGTGATGCGGGCGCTGTATCGGACCGTTGTGGTAAAGAAGGAGCTGAGTCGAAGACAAAGCTCTCGATTTACCGGTCAATCTCGCTCCTGCCCTCACCTATGGTCATGAGCTTTGGGTAGTGACCGAAAGGACAAGATCGCGGATACAAGCGGCCGAAATGGGCTTCCTCCGCCGAGTGGCTGGGCGCTCCCTTAGAGATAGGGTGAGGAGCTCAGTCACACAGGGGGAGCTCGGAGTAGAGCCGCTGCTCCTCCACGTCGAGAGGAGCCAGCTGAGGTGGCTAGGGCATCTGATCCGGATGCCTCCTGGACGCCTCCCTCGGGAGGTGTTCTGGGCATGTCCCACCGGGAGGCGGCCCCGGGGAAGACCCAGGACACGCTGGAGGGACTATGTCTCTCGGCTGGCCTGGGAACGCCTCGGGATCCCCCCGGAGGAGCTGGAGGAAGTGTCTGGGGCGAAGGAAGTCTGGGAGTCCCTGCTTAGACTGCTGCCCCCGCGACCCGGCCCCGGATAAGCGGAAGAAGATGGATGGATGGATGGATGGCAGAGATGTTAATGATCAATGTCCAGATTAGTGACTTCGGGTCATACAGACTGACACTTAGAGGGAGGAGTTAAAGAGTTTGATGGCCACAGGCAGGAATGACTTCCTGTGGCGCTCTGTGGTGCATTGTGGGGGGATGAGTCTTCCGCTGAAGGCGCTCCTTTGCTTGACCAGCACGTCATGGAGCGGGTGGGAGACACTGTCCAAGATGGCGTGTAGTTTACCCAGCATCCTCCTCTCTGACACCACCGCCAGAGAGTCCAGCTCCACCCCCTGTAAACCGCTTGCGTGTTCTTGGTCCAGTCCAGTTTGTTATCCAAGTGTACTCCCAGGTACTTGTAGTCCTCCACAGTGTCCACACTGACCCCCTGGATGGAAACCGGGGTCACTGGTGCCTTGGTCCTCCGTAGATCCACAATCAGCTCCTTAGACTTTGTCGCATTGAGCTGCAGATGGTTCTGCTCACACCATGAGACAAAGTTACCCACCACAGCCCTGTACTCAGACTCATCACCACCGCTGATACATCCCACCACAGCAGAGTCATCAGAAAACTTCTGAATGTGGCAGGACTCTGTGTGGTGGCTGAAGTCTGTGGTGTAGATGGTGAAGAGGAAGGAGAGAGGACAGTCCCCTGAGGGGCCCCAGTGTTGCTGACCACGCTGTCCGACACGGACACGGCCTGCCAGTCAGGTAGTCCACAATCCAGGACACGAGGGGGGCATCCACCTGCATTGCTGCCAGCTTCTCACCCAGCAGGGCTGGCCGGATGGTGTTGAAAGCACTGGAGAAGTCAAAAAACATGATCCTCACCGTGCTTGCCAGCTTGTCCAGGTGGGTGTAGATGCAGTTCAGCAGGAAGATGATGGCGTCCTCAACTCCCAGTCGGGGCTGGTAGGCGAACTGAAGGGGGTCCAGGAGGGGTCTGACCATGGGCCGCAGCTGTTCCAGCACTAGTCTCTCCAGGGTCTTCATTATGTGGGAGGTCAGTGCCACCGGTCTGTAGTCCTTGGAGCCACTGGGAGGCGGCATCTTCTGCATAGGAGCGAGGCAAGATGTCTTCCACAGAACAGGGACCCTTTGAAGACTCAGGCTCAGGTTGAAGACATGTTGAAGGACTCCACATAGCTGGGGGGCACAGGCTTTTAGCACCCCGGTGCTAACGCCATCGGGGCCTGCAGCCTTGTTTAAGTGGAGCTTCATCAGCTGTCCTCTCACCTGGTCAGCAGTCAGGCACACAGCAGAGGTTACAGGTGGGGGAGGGGGGGAGTCATTAGTGTGATGAGGGCCGTTAGCCTGATGGGGAGGGGGGAGCAGAGTACTCAGAGGAGCTTGAGGGCCGACAGCAGCTGAGTTAGAGGGGGGATGAGCAGGAGCCGGTGTGTCGAATCTGTTAAAGAACAGATTAAGTTCGTTGGCCCTGTCCAAGCTGCCTTCAACTCCTCTGCTGCCAGTCGATCTGAAGCCAGTGATGGTCTTCATGCCGCTCCAGACCTCCCTCGTGTTGTTCTGCTGGAGTTTCCGCTCCAGCTTCCTCCTGTACTTCTCCTTGGCCTCCCTGATCGTCACCTTCAGGTCAGCTTGGATAGCCCTCACCTCCTCCCTATTACCATCGGTAAAGGCCCTCCTCTTGGCATTCAGGATGTCTTTGATGTCCTTTGTTACCCACGGTTTGTTATTTGGATAACAATGGGCCATCTTAGTTGGGACATTGCAGTCCACACAGAAGTTAATGTAGCCAGTGATGCACTCAGTGAGCCCGTCAATGTCCTCTCCATGAGGCTCACAGAGTGCATCCCAGTTTGTCACTTCAAAGCATACCTGCAGTGTCTCGTAGGCCTCCCCTGACCATCTCCTCACTGTCCTTGTGGTCGCAGGCTGCCTTTTAACCAGAGGCACATAGCAGGGTTTGAGATAGACCAGGTTGTGGTCTGACCTACCCAGAGGGGGGAGGGGGGAAGAGCTGTATGCATCCTTAACGTTAACATACAGCAGGTCCAGTGTCCTCTCCTCTCTAGTAGGACAACTCACATACTGGGTGAAATTAGTCAGTGTTGTTGAAACACTGACATGGTTGAAGTCACCCGAGATTAATATGAGTGCACTCGGGTGTTGAGTCTGGAGTTGTGCTGTGGTGGTGTGAATGGCGTTGCATGCCGATGCCGGGTTAGCAGAGGGGGGAATGTAAACAGCCACAAAAATGGCATGTGAAAATTCATGTGGCAGATAATATGGCCGGAGTCCCACAGCTAACAGTTCAATGTCCGGGCTACAGATACTCTGCTTGATAGTAACGTGACCAGGGTTACACCATCTGTTGTTGACCAGAACAGCAAGCCCGCCGCCTTTCCGCTTACCGCTCCCGGTGTGATCCCTGTCGGCCCGAACAGTCTGAAAGCCATCGATGGAAACGTTATGGTCCGGGATATCCTGGTGTAGCCATGTCTCTGAGAAGCACATCAAACTACACTCACGGGACTCCGTCTGACTCCAGGCTAACGCCGTTAGCTCGTCCATTTTATTCGCCAGCGATCTCACGTTGCCCATGACGAGAGAAGGCAGACACGGCTTAAATCTCTTGTTCTTAAGTCTCTTTTGTCTGCACCCCTCTCTCTTCCCTCGCCGCTTCGTTCCACCTCTGCATCCTCGGTGTGTCCTCCTCCAGATCTCAGTGGGGACATCGGTTGTCCTGGGCGCCATGCTGCTCAGCTTCAGCGCAATCAGCTGTTCCCTGGTGTAAACAATGCGGCCAAACAGCTGATCTGCAGCGGTGCCATGACCGAGTAGCAGAAGAAGAAGTTCCACGGCGAAAAAAAAGTACCAAAACACTTTCTACCCTCATTTTCGTAAAGAGCGTAGTTTAAACTATACTTACACACAAGTTACTCAAGTTTGGAAGAAAAAGGAAAGTTAAAAGTTGGAAAAAGTAAGACGACAAGACAGAGCTACGGCAACGGGCAGCATGCGGGCTGGCGCATGCACACACACCATGTGGGCACACCATGTGGTGTGGTAGATCTGGGCCTCTATTGCTCTGGTGCTCAGGGCCTGCTCCTGTGCAGCCATGATGAGTGCCTCTGTGCTGTCCTTCAGTCCGGCCCGCTCTAGCCATTGGTAGGATTGGTAGGCGTTGGTCCTGGGCTGACGTTAGATTCCTGGTCTGAAGTGTTATTCCAGTCCGGTTCTGACTATAACACTGTCGCACTCATGATGGAAGATAGAGTTTAAAAAAAGGATGAAAATCCATGCAGCGCAGAACCAGAGATATCCTTTTTTTCCTCCACACATTCTTCTTCCTCGTCAAAACTTTCTGCCTACATTACCCACAATGCAAAGCTTCCACTGACAGTTGTGTGTGAGGCTGGGGTGTGTTGTGCTAGTAGCGGCTGATGTAGCCTGGAGCCTCTGGCCTGCAGTAGAGATGAATAGTGGGCTGCAGAGGTCTGGTGAGCTCACTTCTTTCTAACTCCACACCAACAGATTTGTTTCACTTTCAAACTTGTAGTCTTCAGCCCCAAATGATGCTGACTCAAGTGACATCATTTGAGGACATTTATCAGACTTCACACAGCTCCCTCCGAGACACTAAAGGCTTCATACTACTTTTAAAACATATGAAGTAGTACTGGCTGATGCTGACTCAAGTGACATCATTACAGACGTGAATAATAATTATTCACACAGGTTAATCGTGTGATAAAATGTCTGTTTTGTTCAAACATAATAAATTCTGTTCAGTCTGTTTTCACAGGACTTTAGTGTAAGCATGGAGAGAACAGCAGACGAGTCGACACCTGGCCAAACGCCAAAAAAACTCAGATGTTTTTATCCGATAAGAACAACAGAATGAGACAGTAAAAACAGGACGCTACAGTGGAAATATTCTTTATCAGATCTCATCAATCGTGTGGTGACCCCCCCTCAGGCCCCACCCTCCACAGGTGGAGAGGCAGATGACCCAGACTGCCTCTGCTTTCAGTTTCATGAGGTTGTTTTTAAATGGAGATTTTGTATGAAACACATTCCAGAGGCAGAGCCTCAGGTGAGACTCAAACTGAGAAATGCATCAAATGTTCGTCATTCAGCTGCAGCCACTCTCTTCCAGAGCCACTGAAAACCACACATCTCCAAACACCGCAGGAACTACTGAAAATGTTAAACTAATGACGTTTTAAACTTGCTCTCTCTTTTCCTTTTGCATGTTTTAATGTTGATGATATTCAAAGTAAGTTTATTTCCTTCATATATTCATTGTGTTTGTAGTAATTATCCTCCCTGTCCATCTGTGTCCTGCGTAAAGACATCTGTTACACGAAGAGTAATCTCCCCTCTGTTGATCTTCCAGAAGTTTCTCCCTCTTAAATGCTTTTTGTGGAGTTGGATTTTTGAGTTGTGTTTATTTGCACAGGTTAAAATCAAAGAAATGACATACAACTAATGTGCAGGTGTAAAACGATTTTGGGTGATGTAAATAAGACTGACTTGAATCAACCTTTAAACGCCAATTAATCCTTTTAACTCATTACCCAACCTGGAGATACATGGTTTTCACCAGACAGCTAAATGTGTGTTAGTCATTGAAGCCACTTGTAGTTTGCTAATTAAGTTGTTTACTTTTGACAAAGTTAAACTGGGTTCTGTCTACACCACAGAAGAAGAAGATAAACCTCGGCTGACTGAGCTACTCTGTATTGTGTTAACACAATAAAGAAACTTTTTTCTGGTGTATCTGTACAACAGCTCATATATGTGTTGGTGTGATGAAGCTTTTATATAAAATGAAGACAAACCGATGAACCTGCTCAGGTAACTCAGCTTCAGATTCACTAGTTCAAACTCTGGTGGAGTTCAGTTCTAATGAAATGTGTTGACAGTGAATGTTTTGCAGATATGTTCATTAAAAATATTTACACATTAAGTTGATAAAAAAAATCTTTACAGGCATAATTAAACATATTTTGTGTATCAGGATATGAACGAATGGAGACCAGCTGACCAGTTTGATCGTTAAAGTTCAGACACTCTGATTTAATGACCTCTAGAGGTCAAAGGTCAAAGACTGTAAAATCTGTTTGACTCATTATCTTCTGAGTTCATCAGTCTGATCTGAGGTCAGTCTGAGGTCTGAACACACTATAGGTCAGGCTGCAGGGACTCCACCGGACTCCAAATGTGTCTGCTACTTCTGAAACGTTTCCTATGAACACTAAAGCCGCCGTGACTGAGCGGAGACTGAATCGTGACTAAGAACAGAAAGCAGAGAGAACAGAGACGTGTGTTTGTGTTGATATGCTGCAGATGTGAGCAGAGAAAAAAATCTTAGAAACCAGAGTGGAAAACTACACATACACACAAAGAAACTCTCACACACAGGTGTTATAGGTGTCTGCTACATGCTGGGAAACACCTGTAATGTTTTCCAAGAGTAGTTCAGGAAAGATTTGTTTCTGACAAAACAACAACCAGAACAGCAGCAGACTGCTTCCTCCTCTCACTCTCTCATGTACAACAAAATCTAAACACTGTTTCACCATCAGGATTCAGTTGACACAATACAACTTCAACTGAAATTCATCTCTAGATTTAATAGCCTGATACACTGCTCCTCTGCCTGTGGGGGAAATAGAGAAGCAACCTTCATGTCACAAGACTATCTGCGTCTCTAACATGTATTCTGCCCTGTCTTTACTATGAATCTGTATTTATTACTTTTATCCTCTGAGAAACTCTCCTCTGTCAGCTATTAGCAGGTTGATGTGTTGCTGAATCAGAATCAAATACTTAATTGATCCCCGTAGGGAAACTCTTTGTTACAGTAGCTTGCCTTTACGTCAGTGCACACAGGAGAGAGTACTAGAAAACGATATGGACACGAAAACGAAGGACACTGTGGTAGTAAAGATGAGGGTTTACAGCTGTTCAGTTAACATGGATTCAGTCAGTTTGTCTTCACAGGGAATAAAGTGGGAAATGGATGAGATCACTGTTAACATTCCTGATGTTAATGTAAACAACAGACCCTGAACGCAGCACGCTGTCAGTCTAAAAATCACAGAGTTTCTGTGGTGATAAAGATGGAAACTGTCTGCTGTGCTGTCTTTGTTTCCATCTGTTAATGAAAACACTGCTCTCTGCTGTATCTGTGATGACAGAGCTGATACCGGTCAGTGCATGCTGAGAGAACAGCTAGACATTAGTTCCTGCTGTAGTGCCTCTGAGCAACACACTGAACCCTCCACAGCTGTTTAATGCCTTCATGCAGAACTTGAACTGCTCATGTTTCACGGATATGATCTGAAGCACCTTTTATACTCACTGAGTAAAGTTAAATACTGGGAACTGAGACACTTATCTCCTGAGAATTCGCACTAAAATCTGGTCAAGTTTTCCCAGAAAATTAACATCAAGATCACGTGTTCATACACTGAAGAATGTCTTATGTACTAAAACAAAGACGTCATCACCAAACTTCTAAAACACTTCCTCACAGCTGCTATACAGTCCAACCTTAAAATGCCATCAGTGCAACAAACTGGATCAACCCGCACAAGTTTCTTCCATTTACTTATCATAAAATGGTAGTTTACAGTTCAGCATTTGTTTGAGTAAGTTAACAAAGCAGAGTGTAAAATTTGTAAATGTAAACAATCAGAGCAGCAGGCCGACAGCAGAGCAACGATCAACAGGAGGAGCTTAGAGCGCACGTGATCACCTTTTACAACTAAACAGCTCCAGGAGTCTGAACCATGAGGCAAGATCGGTGAGTTAACTAGCCATCTTTGGACTTAACCGGGGCAGATCACAACAATAACTGGAGCAGATCACCATGGTAACCTATGCTACACAGCCAACAGCCTGACCAATCAGAGTCATTGTTCCTACAGGATCCCGACAGGGACAAAAGAGTTTACAGTGTAGTGAAGCGTAATAAAGTCAGGCTTCCAGGTTTTCCATTTCCACTCTAGTTTTAAAACAGATTCTAACAAACTAAATACATGCCAGTGGGTAGATCGGAGGTAGGTGTCGGTTTGAAGAGTGAACCTGAACACGAGGAGTCAGAGGATTAGTCGTGGGCTCAGGAAACATGCAGGAGAACTTTATATAACGCGAGCTCAGAGGCCCAAGACTTTGTACCACTAGTGTAAAAGAACAATCTGACAAAGACTGAGAAGAGCCGGGTAGATATACTGTATGGGCCTGATTGGTGGATGGAGAACAGGTGAGTAGCAGCAGATGAGTAGCAGGTGTGTCAGGTTCTGAGTGGAGGTTCACCGGAGGCCACGCCCCACCAGCACACACACATGCACACAGGAGGGGAACCAACAGGGGACTTGACTAGCTTCCAGGAAATTATAAATACAACATTTCGGTCAAAAAGACCTCATCAGACATTAACTACTTTTCGTCTCCTCTCTATAAATTTTTTTATCTGAATCACATATTCAGAATAGTTTGTTCAAAATTAGACAGAAAAGCAAAACGTACTCTATACTAAAGACCCACACTTATTTATAGCCTTAGTCTTACTTGGAAATAATTTTTCTGCAGCTTCTTATTCTGTTCTAGTTGTGTGATTATATTTTTTATATTTTATCTAGTAGAATATTGTCACGTCACAGACAGGCAGGGACACCAAGATGGCGCCAGAAGGAGTTTATTAGGAAGCTAGACAGGACAGCCAGACTTAGCGGGTATGGAGAGGGAGATAGTCAGTAGGCGGGAGATCAAGGAGATTCACAGGAGAGTCCGAGTTATGACTGAGGTCGGACACTGAATGAGGTGAGTGGTGCGCTTTTGTACTGGCTGTGATTGGGGCTAATTGAGAGCAGGAGTGTAACTGGGAGCAGGTGTGGGTGATTACAGGCTGATGAGGCCATGATAGGCTGTGAGAAATATCACTTTCTGCTTTCCCTTTAACAGAGTTTATCCTCAGGTATCACAGTTTCATCTTATTTAATATTAAGTACTTTACTCTTTTCTGATGATGATGCTTGTAATTAACAACTCATCCTCTTTTACATGAACACACTTGCAGCTGGATTGAGTTAACTAAGTCAGTCAATGACCAGCTTTGTTATACCGGTTATTCAGGATCACCAATGTTAGACTTAGTGAGGCAGGTAACCATCAGACCGCACAGAAAGAAACTTTTAAGATAAGTTGTTGTTCTACTATAAATTACAGACTGGGACCAGAATCAATAGATAATATAATAAAGTGA
>CM050855.1:151073-188573 GCA_027580175.1 Siniperca scherzeri
GTCCACCAAACCTCCCTATCCTCATCACCAAACAATCCACTGTCTTAGTGGGGCCAGAGCTTCCAACATAGAGGCTAATCTAAGGGTGCTGGCATCACGTAGGGAGAATCAGGGGACCCAGGCACATACCACCACTAGCTGTAGCAACATTGTAGTCTATGTTCCCACCATAAGGATGAAGCAGTCAGAGATCACAAAAGAAAGCCTATAGTCAGGACGTTGGAGTTGGCCAGCAAGATGAGTCGGCATCGATTAATTGTCTCTGGTCCCTTACCCCTGAGGGGTGATGATGAGAGTAGTCTTACTTCACTGAACCACTGGCTGGCTCATTACAGGGATTTTGTTTAGTCGATAACTGGCCCTCTTTCTGCAGCAGCCCCGACCTGCTGAGAGCAGACGGCCTTCATCCTACTTATCTAGAAATATAGAAAGGTGTGTATGGCAAGTTTGATTGACATTAGGGACTTAATGCTTGGCAAGTCGCATAAAATTATAGATCTAATTAGTATCTATATCTAAATTGTACCAGTGACTTAAACAAAACCCTTTCTAGCCTCCTGGATTCAGTTGCACAACAGTCAAAGAGGTCTACACCCTGGTTTACCCAAGAAATGTGCTCTTAATCAAGCCTGCAGGAGAATGGAACACAAATAGCGCGAATCAAAACTGGAAGTGTTCTACCTCTCATGGCACAAGTGTGTATTAAATTACAAGCGTGCGCTGTCCGCTACCAAAGAAGCATATATCTCTTGCTTAAATAATAACAATAGAAACAATCCTAGATTTCTCTTTGACACTGTAGCCAAACTAACTGAAAAACAGCTGTCAGTTAGCTGCTCGCCCTTTATGGCTCACGATTTTGTGGATTTTTTTCTGCAGAAGTTTTGAAAAATTAGTTCCTCATCTCCAGCTACTTCTGTAAAATTGGCAGTGCAATATTTATATGTTGAATCCCAGTTAGTCTCTGAACGTACAAATTTTGAGACTCTCTCTCTCGAAACATTGTCTAAGCTGGTGTTAGCTTCTAAACCAACCACCTGCCTCCGCTGAAGTTTTCAAAGATCTCTCGCCATTTTTGGGGCCTACACTGCTGAATATTGTTAATTTGTCACTTAGAACTAGCACTGTCTCCACTAGCTTTAAGACCGCTGTGGTTAAATCTCTACTTAAGGAACCTTGATCTAGGGTCTCTAAATAATTATCGACCAGTCTCTAACTTTCCATTCTTTTCAAAAATACTAGAAAAAGTTGTGTCTCAGCAATCTGGTTCTGCCCGAGGTTTCTGCCTGTTAAAAGGAAGTTTTTACTTGCCACTGTCGCCAAGTGCTTGCTCATAGTGGGATTTGTTGGGTCTCTGTATTTTATAATAATATTATAAAAAGTACGGTCTAAACCTGCTCTATAGGAAAAGTGCAATACTGAATTGGCGCTATATAAATAAAATTGAATTGAAAATTGAATTGAAAGTTTATCTTTGAATTCTCACACAGCTTGTTTATGAGTCAGAGGCAGGCTGTTTATGAGAGAGCATCAGTTTTCTGTGGAATAGTTAAATTGTTCATCATCATCATCATAATCCTACATACTACATCAAACTTTTCTGAAGTGAAATATGGAGTACCTCAGGGCTCTGATCTTGGCCCTCTGCTTTTCTCTCTTTATATTTCACCTCTTGGCCAAATTGTACTCATACAGAATTAATTTCCACTGCTACGCTGATGATACTCAGCTGTATGTGCCTGTAAAGGCAGATGATCAGCACAATTAAGAAATCACCAAGACGGCCTTGTTCCACCTACGCAACATAGCTAAAATTAGGTCTTTTCTGTCCTTGGCTAATGCAGAAACCCTAATTCACACCATTGTTTCATCCAGACTTGATTATTGTAACGTTTTGTTGTCAGGCCTGCCGCATGCTAGTACTAAAGGCTTCAAATGGTTCAGAATGCTGCAGCTAGAATCTTAACTAAAACTATAAAATTTCATCATATCACACCAGTTTTATCTTCCCTTCATTGGCTCCCTGTCAAGTCAGATGTTAAGGTGCTTCTGATGATGAATTGTAAATGGGCTTGTCCTTTCATACCTGTCTGATGTCCTCAAACCTTATTTTTTTTCGCAAATTAACCTCCCCCTCGTGTCAATATTTACAACTTCAATGAGAGGATGAAGCTGAACTGTTCTTCTGGTCACGAAAAAAACACCATGAGAATGATTTGAGGGAACAGTAATCAGGTAAACTTGTGTTCTCTCCTCTCCAAGTTTGATGTCAATAAATATCAGTAACGTAAGTTGATGTGCTAGCTTCAGTGCATCTCTCTCTTGTCTGTCTTGCTAACCTAGCTGGGCAGTGCATCTCTTGGTCTGTCTGTGTCTTGCTCGCTTGCCAGCCACTTCAAGGCTATGTTCTGTGACTTTGTGCCTGACATAAGTGAGAGTGAAATACAACTATTTATTATGTTTGATAAACGGCAACGGAAAAGATAACCACGTCACTCGTGAACATACACATGCGCAAACCTCTGTGGGGACCAGATCTACTTATTTTGAGACCGACAGAGGGCAACAGTAAACTGTTTTATAGGAGGGAGGATTGTGGTGGGCACTGGGGTGTCAGGTGTGACTGTGTGGCAAATGGTGTACATGTATCATGGGTCAGGCAGGAGGGCCCCTTAACAGAATTTTGCTTAGGGCGGACGGCAAGGTATGGAGAAAAATAGGTCAGAAACTGACAGGTGTTAATAACAGAATATTACAAATCCTAATTTAACCCCTGGCAATAACCCATAGACATGTGCACCGAGTGATGGTGATGATGGGTCACTGGCTCATGAGCCCCCCACCAGTAAATGTCTGTTTCTCTTCATCACCAGGATGAAGGGTCACAGAACAGGTTAACTCGAACACCAGAGAGTTAGCGTGCAAGTCAACTATCTATCCAAGAGATCAACTGTTTCTAACGAGGTCCAACATGTAAATCAGAAGCTCTGCAGTCTTTGTTTTTAACTGAAGTCACACTGAAGGACTGAGGAGGTCTCTGCTGTGCTTGATTTCTCTGAGATTTTATGCCAACAGTTGAAGGTGTTTACAGAGTTTCCAGTCAGCTGTAGGTTCATGTGAATGTGTTGATCCAGTTCAAGTTGATCGTCTTAAAACAGACAAAAATGAAGCTGTTTCTGAGTCTGTTGCAGGGCAGTTAATCTAAACTGATCTAACAGTCGCTGGGGGATGAAGAACATACCTGGGGGCCGAGTTAACCCTCGCTCTGCTTTTTCCACTCAGTTCTGTAACCTCCCCCA
Source organism: Siniperca scherzeri (assembly GCA_027580175.1). Lineage (NCBI taxonomy): Eukaryota > Metazoa > Chordata > Actinopteri > Centrarchiformes > Sinipercidae > Siniperca > Siniperca scherzeri. Next base: position 154,373 of record CM050855.1, read on the forward strand.
CCCTCCCTGCTCTCTTTGTTTATTTTACTTCCTTTTCTTTCTTTCCACACAGAAACAGCTGCTGAGGTTCAGGTAGAGAAAATCATGACAAACTGAATCCCTGAACTGCAGAAACAGACTGAAACAGAGCGTCAGAACCAAGCAGAGGATCATCAGTCACTCAGTCAGAGCAGCAGAGGGGAGAAGAGCAGCTCCAGAACCATGAAACAGCTTCAGTTCCTTTTTCATGGAGAAGAAAATATCCAGGTTTCATGTTCTGCTTATTACATCCAGATCAGACCTCAAAAAATCACTTCAACTTCACTAACCTCATCGGCAAACCACACTTTACTAACATCCTCACCAAACCACTAAACTAACCTCATCACAATCACCTGTCTTAAAAATTCCTGATAACAGGAACAATTCCTCACGATAGAAACTTAGTAGATAGTAAAAATGTTTTTTCTTGTCCATCAGACAGAAACATTACATCTCTATGTGGAACTTGCATTGTGCTACTATATGTTCTCTTTCCTCCTGCTTTCTCCCTCTCTCTTTCTTTCTCAACCCAACCGGTCATTTATTGATCCCCGAGGGGAAACTGATGGCCACGCACCCAGAGCCTGGTTAAAAGGACGTTTTTCATTGCCACTGTCGCAAAGTGCTAGCTCATGGTGGGAATTGCTGGGTCTCTGTAAATAAAATACAGTCTAGACCTGCTATGAAAAGTTCCCTGAGAACTTCTGTTGTGATTTGGTATAAATAAAAATGAATTGAATTGAAACAGCACAGACAGACTCTGCTTAAGTCTGTGAACCTCCAGCTCAGCCGTTTAAACAAACATAGTCAGTTAGTTGGTGGGAAGAATGATAAACAGCTGGAGATAGTGAGAGTTTGCAGGGTTAACAATATCTCTCATATGGCTACACTAACATAACTTCAGATCTTGTCTAAAACTAAAACTGTCTTAGAACATGTACAGTACAACTCACATGAACAACTGACTGTTATTTTTGAGAAGCACAACTTATTCTGAAATTAGTAGTAGTTTGACAAAATAATCTTAACTCAATGTCCACTTACTAGCTTTTTGAAAACATCTTGCTATGTTTGTTTGTAGTATTTCAATAAAGACAATTCAGTCAAACTTCAGGTTGTAAGTTAAATATTTAACATGTTGGATTCACCAGATCACAGTTTCTGACTGTGTAGAAATCAAATATCCTCTGCTCAGCCTCAGGCAGCTGGAAGTCATTACCCCCCCCCCACACACACACACACACACACACACACACGCACACACTCAGCCTGACTGTGTTTTTACCACATTATAAATCCATTCAGGACTTACAGCCAGCAGACTCTGAGCCAACTGTGTCGACTTTAACAACCGTGTTTACTGGTTAGTAGGAATAACTGAAACACGCCCAACAGAGCACTCTGAGTCTGCTGAGAGAACAGAGACATTGTCCTTTAGCTCTGATGTCTTAGAAATGTCCTCTGGTTCTTCTGACACCAGAGCAGCAGAACCTCCTCCGACCTGCAGCTCTGTCCAATCAAAAGCCTGAAAACCCTGCAAGAACACACAAACAGACACACACACAACCTGTACCTCCTGTGTGGTGTGTTCACGAAAACAGGTGATAAAGAAGAAAAGCATTAAAGTCAGTGTTTGGTCTGACAAACAGTTTGATTCAGGTGTGAGATGAAAGCAGATTAAGTGTTTGATCACCATTAGACTGTAATGAAACAGTGCTGCCACCCAATCACAGAGACAGATTCAAAGGTTCATTGGTCACATATTCAGACAGTAGTGCAGTAAAATGCTCTGTATGAGGCTGATGTGAACACGGCCCCTCTGGCCTGTCATGAAGCTGTAGCTATGTGGCTGTGAAACAGAAATGAGTGAAAATGATTTCCAGGTTGGTTTCTGATGCTGAACGTGATTTTTACCTCCTCCAGCCGAGAACAAACACTGTGACTCACTGCTGCTGTTCAAACAGTCTCCTGTTCAACTCAAGTTTATACAACAATAAAACCTGTAACACTTAGACCGCAGCACACGAACAGACGCAACATTAAGCTGCAGTCAGACGATCTGCAGGGATAAAATACCTCTGTTATACATCTGTTATACTGGTTTAAGACCAGTTAAAAGCCAAATTAAACCAGTTTGGCTGAACAAAGAACACTGACAGACTGGAAACAACAACAGAAGATAAAGAACAAAAGAAAGCCTCCGTGCACAATGCAAATACCACCTAGAATTTTTAAAATAGTAGAAATGTAATTGTAGTGTTAATATTAATAAATTATTAATAATAGGAATGACAGCTATAGGAATAGTATTGTCAGTATTAGTAACAGAGCCAATAACAACAACTGTAGCAGCAGTTGTCGAGCAGGAACATGGGGGCAGCAGGTGGCCCACAACCACAGATCCAGACTCTGCAGGAACACGGGGGCAGCAGGTGGCCCACAACCACAGATCCAGACTCTGCAGGAACACGGGGGCAGCAGGTGGCCCACAACCACAGATCCAGACTCTGCAGAAACACGGGGGCAGCAGGTGGCCCACAACCACAGATCCAGACTCTGCAGGAACACGGGGGCAGCAGGTGGCCCACAACCACAGATCCAGACTCTGCAGCTCCGGAGGCAGAAATACCTGCTGAAAGCGACAGAAGGAGAGAGGAGAGAGACGAGAAAGCACAGAACTACGGGAGAGAGAAGATGTCGAGTTAGTAACATGCAGTAATGGGATAAAAATGCATACAGATGGAGAGGGAGAGGAGGAGAGAGGAAAGAGGTGCATCATGGGAAGTCTCCTGGCAGTCTAGGCCTATAGCAGCATAACTAAGGGATGGTTCAGGACTCACCAGAGCCAGCCTAACTATAAGCTTTATCAAAGAGGAAAGTCTTCAGCCTACTCTTAAATGTGGAGATGGTGTCTGCCTCCCGAACCCAAACTGGGACCTGATTCCACAGGAGAAGAACCTTGATAACTGAAGGCTCTGGCTCCCGGTCTACTTTTGAGACTCTAGGAACCACAAGTAACCCTGCATCCTGGGAGCGCAGTGCTCTAATCGGGTAATAAGGTGTTATGAGATCTTTAAGATACGATGGTGCCAGACCATTAAGAGCTTTGTAGGTGAGGAGAAGGATTTTAAACTCTGTTCTGGATTTTACAGGGAGCCAGTGCAGAGAAGCTAATATTGGAGAAATATGATCTCTTTTCCTTGTTCTTGTCAGTACACGTGCCTCAGCATTCTGGATCAACTGGAGGGTCCTAAGGGACTTATTCAGGCAGCCGGATAATAAGGAACTGCAATAGTCCAACTTAGAAGTAACAAATGCATGCACTAGTTTTTCAGCATCATTTTGTGACAGGATGTGCCTGATTTTTGCAACGTTACGTAGGTGAAAGAAGGCGGTCCTTGAAGTTTGTTTCATGTGGGAGTTGTTCCATTTAGTACAGCATTATCGGCAGGTCTGGAGTGGTAAATACTGTACAAACCAACAAAGAATGCACAGGTAACGGTGTTACTTTCACTGACACCACAATAATCTGAAATGTGAAGCTGCTGGAGTCTAAACTGCTAAAGAAGTCAGACTGAAACCTGAAGAGTAGAGGAAGAAAAAGCAAAGAGAGGTCAATCTGCTGCAGATGTTTGAGTTAAATGGAGGTTAAAGTAAACAGGAAGCTCTCTGACACTAGCTAACGCTGAACATTTGATTACAGTGAACACAGCTCTGCTGTAAACACACTGAGGCCTCAGCAAGTCAGTGAACGCCTCGTCTGCTGCTGTGTTTAAAGAATAGTCACCTATTGCTTTCTTAAGAAATATGTTCAAATGCAAAACCTGATTCACTTTTTTATTGATTTATCAGTTTATTTAACAGGAACATTGATGCACATTAATAAACAGTGAGTTAATCAAAAGGTTGTTTTTCATCTGTACTTCCTGAACAGATTATTATTATTATTATTATTATTATTATTATTATTATTATTATTGTATGTTTCTCCAGGAAATTGATCAAAGTGTGTTAAATGTGTGTCAGTAAAATTAAATATTTGAATTATATATAAAGATCCTATGTGACATCAGAGATGACTGTCTTCATGATGAAACGTAATTCTTTTAAATTGTATTTGTTTATATTTGTTGAGTACATGTTTGTCAAAACAGGGCCAAAAATATGCAGAGTATTTAAAATTCTCCTGTAAATCCCATGACTGCCAATAAAAAAACTAAATTCATAAAAAGAAAGACAGAATCAGATTGGAGGAGTAAGATCAAAAAAGGTGACTTAGTTCCTGAAATAAGTGATTTAACTTGAAAATATGTTACATTTTTCTCTGTTTTAATAAGACATCACTTTTTTGCCACTAGAACAATAAAATTCCTCCGACAGTTTTTATTTGTTTGATGAATAAAACAAATAAAATGCAGCTGCTTCAAACATCCACACACACATCAGCAGACAGGTCCGAGGCAACACATGATTGAGTGTAATATGTTCATTGAATAAAGTTCTGGTTATGAACACATGATTTGCTGAGAAGCAAATGTTATATGAACAAGGGGTTAAATTGAGTTGCATCCCCTCTGTAAATGTAAGGATTTAAAATATATTTATATTCGTATTATTACATTATCGTCAACATCAGTAGTGTCACTAGTGTTGACAACTTGCCAGAAATTCAACAGAAAAAACAGTGGAGCTAGCATCCAATCACAAGGACACGCTGAAGCAACAAGCTAGCCAATCACAGCACAGTAGAGCGGGACGCTCTTCTCTATTTTGTGCCTCCTCGTCTCCTCTCTCCTCCGTCCTCCTACCTGTGACCCACAAATCGATCTCAGTGCGTCACCTTGAAGGACATTTCAGTTCCTCAGTTCCTCAGCTTGAATATACAAACCATGGTGGGAGCAGGACCCCACCAGTGACCCTTTTGTATTCGTAGGTTGGATTAATGATTTAAGATGATCAAATGTGTGATCAAACTTTATACCCTTCACCCTTTGTGTAGCGTCTCGTAAGGTGCGCTGTTCTAACCGCGTTCCTCAATGACATTTCACCTTCATATTAGCAGTTGGGGCTGTGGGCTGCATTTGAGATCAATTTGACTTTGTGTTTGTGTGTAGGCCTATATAATATACTGTAGCCTATATAACTCAATAGGATAGGATATCTCATTTCGTTAAATGCCAGTTGCCTCACTCCTCCCTTCTCGAGTCTCTTCCTCACCTCCTCCGCTCGCATCTCTGGTATATAGGTATATATATCATCTCTGGTACATATGGAAATATAGTGCGCATGCGCCAACGTGCATGCTGCCTGTTGCCGTAGCTCCATCTCGACGTCTTTAAAGAGTTTCCCCTCGGGGATCAATAAAGTATTTCTGATTCTGATTCTGGTGGGAGGGACTACGACGAGAAGAGAGGAGGAACAAACTGAGAAATGAGAAAGGCCTTAGGAATTGAGAAGTCCTTCAAGATGGCACACTGAGATCAATTTCCGGGTCACAGGCAGGAGGACGGAGAAGCGAGGAGACGAGGAGGCACAAAATAGAGAAATGAGAAGAGCCGCTGGGAGTTTCCTGGAAGAAGCTGTTTGAGGTCAGCGGGGTCACCTGAGGACACAGAGGAACTACTCACACTGTTTCCACTGAGTGTGTGTACATGTGTGTGTTTCTGTGGTTTGTGCAAAATAAGAAACAGTCCTTTGAGCCTTAAACTGCTGCAACCAGTTTCATATTTTAGAGTTTCACCACAGCAGGTCAGGAGGGATATCCAGGGGTCATGAAGGAAGTTCCCTGGAGTAGTTTCCAGGGGTTATTGAGAAGGTTTTTAAAATGTTTAACTACATCTCAGAGGTCAGTGAGTTTCTGCAGGTTTTAAGGATGTTCCAGGACTGTTTTGGGGGATCTGTGAGCGGTTTTTGAGGAGGAGGTTCTCAGCAAAATGAAGAACAAGTGAATTTCATACTAAAATATGACAGCACTTCATCACAGATTAAATAAAATGTCTTTTCTTATAATCATCTAATACAGACATGAGATACAGACAAAGAAGTTTTGTTCAGTAAAATTAAAAGTAAATATTCACGTCTTTTAGAGATCCTGAAATCTGTTGATGAATGACAAATGAAACTGTACAAGTTAAATGTTACTGTAGACGATCTGATCTCTGATCAGTTTTATTCAGACAGTTATTTCTTATATGTTACACACACACACACACACACACATATATACATATATATACACATATATAGCCTTTACGGCGCTGGTGTAGCAGGAAACTCACAGACCAATTGCACGCGTTGTAAATCATGTTCTCACATGATGCTACTCAGCCAATCAAATCTGTGCATTAAGTCTGCCTTTGATGCTTTCCAAAAATCATGTCTTAATCATAGACTTGGTTTAAATGCAGATAAGACTAAATACAACCACCACTGTCTCTGACTGTTCGTTCATTAAACCTTTAAAAATGGTGCCCAGATCACTCTTTCTAGGTCATACAAACAGTGACAGCAGACTGTCAATCAAGATTCATATTCAACATTTGGCTAAACACTTAAAAATTAAACTAGACTTTCTTTATAGAAAGAAAGTTTGTTTGTCGTAACTGTTCAGTCAACTTTACTGTCTGCACTGGATTACAGAGACATTCTGTACTGTCACGCTGCTCCATCATTACTGCAGCTAAACCCTGTTCATCATAGTGCATCACACTTTATCACTAATGAGTATTTCATACTCATCTCTGCTCTCTGTATCACAGAGCTGGATGGACTTCTTTACTGACAAAAATAAATAATTACCTCATGATATTTATCTATAAACCTCTACTCCCATCTCTGCTCTCAGTCAAATCTTGTAACTGCACGCTTCAACAACTACATAACCTCAGATATACCATATACACGCACTAATCTTGGCAGAACTAGTTTCAGGTACTCTGCACCGTTTAAATGAACTGTCACGGCTGGTGCACGTGAGGCAGCACGTGAAAGGACACAAACGCAGAACGGTGAGCAGACAGGCCGGTATATGACCTGAGAGGCTGATGAGGGAATGACATGCAGGTGAGGAGGTGGGCGGGGAAGGCCAGGCAACTGCAGAGCAGATGAGGGAAGAGGGAACAGGTGTGAAGATGGGTGGGGCAGTCAGGTGATGTGGAAAGGAGGGAGAGTCCGAGGGCATCTGGTGGATGGATGGAAAATGGCATGAAGGAGACTGAGGAATAGGGAATGTGGCAGGAGAGGAGGGACAGGGAGACAGACTGTGACATGAAGTACAAACTGCCCTCAAGCTGGATTTGTTTATTCCCCTTGCAGATTTTAAAGCTTTGTTATCTGATGTTTTTTACTCTTGTAATTGGTTTTATTACTTTTATTACTTATTTCTGTTGCTGGTTGTCTGATGTTTCTTGTTGTCAGGTCTCTCTTGAAAAAGAGATCTCAGTCTCAGCGAGACTGATTAAATAAAGTGGATATTATTAATTAAGAAAAGCTGCTCGTATCATTTAAATGATAAACTTTGTCTGTCTTCACATCAGTCCTGACTTTCAGCTTTACAGTCAGTAATCAACAGAGACCAGGGCTGCGGTCGAAAAGTCCCTCCTATGTCTTTTTTTAAACACTTTTCCTTGACCTCAATGGAAAACATCATGAGGTCAAGGAAAGATGTGAAGGAGAATCCGTCAGGACTCAGGAAAAGACACCGCGGTGCTGAGAGAATCCGACTGCACTGACGCTAGGTGATGTAATTATGCGACAGCGGATGTTATTGACGTGGGTCTGCCGTGGGGAAACTACAATCTTCTGTTGTTTCATGCAGGCAGTATAAACATGGACAACCTGGAGAAAAATATTAACAAGGTTGGAATGGAAATAAAAAAGTACAGGCAGGGACGCTGGAGGTCAGTCACAGTTGGGGGTGCTGAGAGAAGGTCAGTCTAATGACATCATACTAAATGGTGCGCAAAACTCATGTTTTTTGTATTAATTATATGGCCAGAATAACTTATACCTAATAGTTTAACAATTTACAACAAGAGAACGTTTACACTACAGCAGACAGAAAACTCGAACACCAACATACTGCTCCTGCTAAAGGAGATATGAAAGGAAGCATTGAAGCGCCTTTCCTTAGCATTTAGAGAATTCGACCAGCTCTTATGGCTGCCACTCAGTCAGGAAGCTTCCTGAGCAAAAAAAGACTATTCGACCGCAGTAGTTCCAAAAGTCGCCAGATGATGTCATACGCTCATTTGCATGTTGAAGATGCCATCACGCATTCGTTTTCGTAACGCTTATTGCAGTGAGGGAGAGATTACCTTCATTTAAGACAAATGTAGAGAGAAATCTTTGGCCAACTAATCAAACTCACTACATGGACGTCGTGTATTTGAAGTTTAAAAAATAAAAATCTACAAAAGGGAGGGAGAACATCAAATGAACAATTTAAATATTTACAAGATCAAATGAACTTTTGACTTTTTTTACAAGCTATAACATCCTAATCCAGAGAGAAAGTTTAGCTGTCGCACACTGACCGCCTGCTCACAGCGAAGAGAGACGCTGCTGGCAGAAGAGCCACAGCATGGGAATGAATTACAATATATTGCTCGCCTTTTCCCTGATGGTCTGAATACGTCGCTAAATTTGTCATTTGTTGCTTTTGAGAAATAAGTAAGAGGTTTTGAAGAGTTGCCAAATCTAGTGACAAAGTCGCCAAGTTGGCAACACTGATTACTGTTAAACCAGTTTTATTCTCAGTAATTAAAAAGGTGGAGTATGCAATTCTGTAGAAATCTAATACCATGACATATACCATATGGCCAACAACAACAACACAGCAAGTAATGTAACTGACGTTAGCTAGGTTATGGGTTAGCTAACTGTCCCTACAGTTGCTGCTGCAAAGCTAACTGACAAGACACTGTTATAATACACACAGATTCTGGACCCAAAAGCACGACTCGAAAACAGAGTTAAGTGGTTAGCCTTTGGTTTATTGTACGAACAAGTCGAAAGAGTAACCAGGTGTGTGGAGGGAGGCTCCGTGATGCGAGGATGATTGCCAGGCTCAGGCAGACAGTCCGTGAGCACAGGTAGCCTGGCGAGGACGGCTGGCTGGAGTGGGGCAGAGGCGAACCCGTGGTGAGAAGCTTCTGGAGAGCCGGTAGGTAGATCGGAGGTAGGTGTCGGTTTGAAGAGTGAACCTGAACACAAGGAGTCAGAGGATTAGTCGTGGGCTCAGGAAACATGCAGGAGAACTTTATATAACGCGAGCTCAGAGGCCCGAGACGTTGTACCACTAGTGTAAAAGAACAATCTGACAAAGACTGAGAAGAGCCGGGTAGATATACTGTATGGGCCTGATTGGTGGATGGAGAACAGGTGAGTAGCAGCAGATGAGTAGCAGGTGTGTCAGGTTCTGAGTGGAGGTTCACCGGAGGCCACGCCCCACCAGCACACACACATGCACACAGGAGGGGAACCAACAGGGGACAAACGGACAACAGAGACACTAGCAGTGGTACAGCTGTACCATGACAGACGGTTTCCCAGAGCCGGCACAGCAGCTCCAGACAGCGATGCTCACAACTCTCCTGCTGCTGTAGCTAACATCACAACAGCAGCAGATCTTAAACTAGAGAGTCAGCTGAGTGTCTGTGGGCAAGTCGTTTAACGTCACCTGACACACAGATCATGGCTGGAACAGTGTTGTGCGGCTCGGTCCGAGCCTCTCTGTGTTTCCCGTTCGCAGAGCCGGGGCTGAGGACGAACACCGGAGGGTTTCAGCGCTCACACTGAACGCACAGCTAGTGGACCGAGAGGAGAGATTCACTGAATATTTTTCAAAACAAACAAAATCATGTTACTGAGACAGAAAACTGACCGAAACAAACTTCTTCATCCTTTTGTCTGCATTTGTTTACAATATCAGTGACACATTACCAAGGACTGTACTGCGAAGCAGGATTTGGGGTTGGCGAGGTAACTTCAGGTTTAACCCTGGGTTTTAGTCTTAAGACGGTGGTTCACTTCTTACCGGGGTAGATCGCCATGGTAACTTATGCTGAACACCTGACCTGCGCCGGAGCAGGTTATGTTGGAGAAAACAGATCAATGGGTATAAAAGCACCGCCTATATTGGCTACTGACCAATCAGTTCTCTTGGAGAATGGCATCGTCGTTCATAGCAGATCCACATTCATTTAATGGGATACACAAATCTTCCTACCTTCCTAAATTTTTTAGGTTTATTTTAATTCTTAAGTATTGAGTTACATTATACTTTATTCTTGACGCTGCACTTCAGTCTTGCACTGCTCTATTTTAAGTTTTAATTCAGCCGTTGTCTTTACATTTTATCCTTGGTGTTTTATTTATGGTTTTTAACCATCCACTGCGTTTAAGTTTTATTCCTCCTTTATTCCCTGTGCCTGCCTGCCTGTGTATTTTACTGTTTTATGTGTAACGCTGGTTTTGATAAGTGCTATACAAATAAACTTTATTATTATTATTATAAATGTTATTATAGTCAGATCTCGTGCCCTAATGATGGGGCAGTGATATTATAAGCCTATTCATTAATTTACACATTCACACAGTCTGCGATTTTTTGCCAGTTGTCCTTCCTGCATTTGGCAGCTGCAGCTGTGCTGCTTTCAACTGGATTATGTGTTTAACTTCTTCATATTGCTCTAATATTATAGTTTGCTCTGATGTTGTTCAGGTGTTTCTGTGGACCGACATCTCTACTGAAACACCAGGAGATTCTGTTAGTGTGGACACAAATCGTTTTCACATGAAAACAGCATTTTTGTCGGCTCCATGTAGACGTAGTCTCTCTCTGTAAACCAGCAGCAGCATGTGGACTCTGTAATCACCATGACTGATCCGAGCTTAGCATCTGCAGGACCAAGCAGAGCCCCGTCTGAACTCTGAGGACTGAGAGGTCACGTGATGAAGCGGGAGGAGGCGTTCAGATACCTGAACACTGAAACAGTTTCACTGTGGAACCAAGAAGAGACAGAACATCAACAGAAAACACACTTCTGTTAGTTTGACTCTCAGCTGAACCTTCAGCCATCCTGTCTCATATCTCAGGTAACATTTCCTGCTGTTCATTTCCCTCAATTAATTTCCCATTATGCATTTCCTACAGTTCATTTCCACACAGGAAGTTTCAGGGTTTAAATCTGTGATACAAAAAATGTTTCAGGTCAAAGACCCCCTCTTTTGTTTTGTCAGAGGTATCAATCTCAAGAATTTACTCTCCACTTCACAGATTTGTTTTCATTTTATTTTATTTACCTCCTTCTGTTTTTATTTTGTCAGGTTAGAGATAAAGACCAGAGGCCTATCCCATAAAGCGACTTTACCAAATAAGCCAGCCGTACTTCGGTTAGTGGGACTCATTTTCAGTTGATTCTGTTCCATAAAGCAAATTCAACACAGTTCAAGCTCAGTTACTATGGAAACTTATGCTGCGAAACTAACCTGGTCCGAAGCAGGCTAACTGTAAGCAGAAATCCTGTAACACTGACCCAACGGGAAAGCGAAGATTTTACCACTGACTTTCTGCTGTGCTGCCATATTATTTGACTTTATTAACCACTATTAGTCAAACCTTTCAAGTTTATGGAAAATCAACTTAAAAAATTAATGAAATACTTTAAACAATAATAAATGACAGGCTATAGACCTAAATACGTGTTTAACTATATGGTATGTGAAATCAAACGTTTAGGCTTATGCTACATAAAATAAGTCTCAATCTAAATTACTCCAATAGAATGAAAATAGCTACATATATACTTAACAGTACAACTGCAAAAAATTATATTGACCAGAAATGTAGTATCCAAATCCATATGCCTCTATCCTATTTTCCGATAGGAAACCATGTTAGAAAATGTATTGGTTAATACATTTAAAACAATGTCAAAAAAGTAAACATAGATGTGTTTAGTGGGTGTATGGTTTTTAATGAATTAAATAAAGGTCTATAAATAAGGACCTCAACAAATATGTAGTACTTTGTCAATCATGGCGTGCGCTCTCTTGATGAGGTAGCTGTCATAGTACGCAGGGCATTTCAAAGAGAATGTACTATCAGGGACACGTCAGACCCTTTGGCTAAACCTGACAACTACCTGTATGTATGATACAGGTTCTCGAGAGAAGGGATTGCATATATTTGTAGATTACTCAGGCCACACATTGCAAGTGGCAATAAGCGCTCATAGTCCCAGACTGTGTGCATTGCACTTTGCTTTTTTACCAGCATTGCTTTGCTGCTCTGTATGAGTGGTGTGCCTGTCTTTAATGCTCAGTGTGTTCATCACCTTCTTCTGTTCCAAGGCAAAATGGCCTGGCTCACTTTCGGGCCTCTTTCCCAGCAACTGTCACAAGGTAGGCTATTCACTAAACATATGGCAATGTAAATTAGTACAGCTTTAAAAATACATTCAACATCAATTTGACCTGGTGCAGTCAGAACAACCTGGAGCTCAACGCTCTCAAGACAGTGGAGATGTTTGTAGATCACAGGAAGAACCCAGCTCCACCGTCCCCCATCAACCTGTTTGACTCATCTGTCGACACTGTGGAGTCCTTCTGCTTCCTGGGCACCATCATCACCCAGGACCACAGGTGGGAGCTGAACATCAGCCCAGCAGAGGATGTACTTCCTGCGGCAGCTGAAGACGTTCAACCTGCCAAAGACAATGATGGTGCACTTCTACACCACCGTCATCGAGTCCATCCTCACCCTCCAGGACCTGTACGCCTCCAGGACCCTGAGGCGAGCAGGACAGGTTGTGGCTGACCCCTCCCACCCTGGACTCAAACTGTTTCAGACATTCCCCTCCGGCAGGAGGCTGCGCTCCATCTGGACCAAAACATCATGCCACATATTGTCATGTTGTACATATTCTTTATTATTATTATTCTCTTCTAATATATTTTAATATTCTTTAATAGCTTATTTTCAGTTTTATATTTTATATTTATGATTCTTGACCTGCAGTACTTGCTTTATCTTTCTTTATATTTTTTTTATTGGTTTGCACCAAAATACCAAAGCATATTCCTTGTATGTGTAAACCTACTTGGCAAAAAAGCTGATTCTAATTCTGATTCAGAATTTGTCATTACAAAAAAATGGTCAGATTCATTCTTTTTACTCTATCCAGGTGAATTCTCAGGGGTTTTGCTGGGAGACAAGGGATGTGCCTGCCTGCCCTCTTGACTCCCTATCAGGAGCCCCAGTCTAGTATAGAGATGGAGTTTGGGCTCATCAGATCGAGGTCCCAGTGCCTGAACCACCTCCCAGTGACTCAACAAAGGCCATGTGAAATAATACACACACACAATAGAGAGGCCGTCAAGGATGGTTGTAGAGGAGGGCTGAAGCAATGAGGCACTTTTTGATGACAATGAAACAAGCAGGGTTATGAGAGACATTTATAGTATATACATAATACATACACATATATATATATACATACACATATACACATATACATATATATACACATATACATACATACATACATATACATATATATATATATAAAAAAAACTTTGTCCTTCACCCTCCGCGGGTGGTCTCATCCTTCGAGCTCGGGTCCTCTACCAGAGGCCTGGGAGCTTGAGGGTTCTGCGCAGTATCTTCGCTGTTCCCAGTACTGCACTCTTCTGGACCGAGATGTCTGGTGTTCTTCCAGGGATCTGCTGTAGCCACTCCTCCAGTTTGGGGGTCACTGCCCCGAGTGCCCCGATGACCACGGGCACCACCGTCGCCTTCACCTTCCAGGCCTTCTCCAGCTCTTCTCTGAGCCCTTGGTACTTCTCTAGTTTCTCATGTTCCTTTTTCCTGATGTTGCCATCGCTTGGTATGGCCACATCAACCACAACGGCTTTCCTCTGTTGTTTGTCAACCACCACGATGTCAGGCTGGTTCGCCATTACCATTCTGTCAGTCTGGATCTGGAAGTCCCACAGGATTTTGGCTCGGTCATTCTCTACCACCTTTGGAGGTGTTTCCCACTTTGACCTCGGGGTTTCCAGTCCATACTCAGTGCAGATGTTTCTGTACACTATGCCAGCTACTTGGTTATGGCGCTCCATGTATGCTTTTCCTGCCAGCATCTTACACCCTGCAGTTATGTGCTGGATTGTCTCAGGGGCCTCTTTGCACAGCCTACACCTTGGGTCTTGTCTGGTGCGGTAGATCTGGGCCTCTATTGCTCTGGTGCTCAGGGCCTGCTCCTGTGCAGCCATGATGAGTGCCTCTGTGCTGTCCTTCAATCCAGCCCGCTCTAGCCATTGGTAGGACTTCTTGATATCAGCCACTTCAGTTATGTTCCGGTGGTACATCCCATGTAGGGGTTTGTCCTCCCATGATGGTCCTTCCTCCAGCACGTCTTCCTCTGTTCTCCATTGCCTGAGACATTCCCTGAGCACGCCATCTGTTGGGGCCTTATCTTGGATGTACTTGTGGATCTTGGATGTTTCATCCTGGATAGTGGCTCTCACACTCACTAGTCCACGGCCGCCTTCCTTACGGCTAGCGTACAGTCTCAGGGTGCTGGATTTGGGATGGAACCCTCCATGCATGGTGAGGAGCTGTGTCTTAACGTCTGTGGTCTGTATCTCCTCCTTTGGCCATCTTATTATTCCGCAGGGTATCTGATCACTGGCAGGGCGTAGCTGTTTATTGCCTGGGCTTTGTTCTTGCCATTGAGCTGACTTCTTAGGACTTGCCTTACTCGTTGGAGGTATTTGGCGTTGCCGTCTTCCTTGTTGCCTCTTGAGGTTGCCATTTGCCTGTGGTATTCCAAGGTACTTGTAACCATCCTCAATGTCTGCTATTGTTCCTTCTGGGAGTGAGACCCTTCTGTGTGGACTACCTTCCTCTCTTTGTCACCATTCGACTGCACTTCTCAAGCCCGAATGACATCCCAATGTCAGAGCTGTAGATCCTGGTGGTGTGGATCAGTGAGTCGATGTCCCGCTCGCTCTTAGCGTATAGCTTGATGTCATCCATGTAGAGGAGGTGACTGATGGTGGCCCCATTCCTGAGTCGGTATCCATAGCCAGTCTTGTTGATTATTTGGCTGAGGGGGTTCAGTCCTATGCAGAACAGCAGTGGGGACAGAGCATCTCCTTGGTATATGCCACATTTGATGGATACTTGTGCAAGTGGCTTACCATTGGCCTCAAGGGTGGTTTTCCACAGCCTCATCGAGTTGCAATGAAGTCCCTTAGAGTCCTGTTGATGTTGTACATCTCTAAGCATTCAGTGATCCATGTGCGGCATTGAGTCATATGCTTTCTTGTAATCAATCCAGGCAGTGCACAGGTTGGTGTGTCGGGCTCTGCAGTCTTGGGTGACTGTTCTGTCAACCAGGAGTTGGTGTTTGGCTCCTCTGGTTCCTCTGCCAATGCCCTTCTGTGCTTTGCTCATGTATTGATCCATGTGTCCACTTATCTTAGCCGCAATGATGCCTGACATGAGCTTCCATGTTGTGGAGAGACAGGTTATTGGCCGATAGTTGGATGGGACTGTACCTTTGCGGGATCCTTCAGGATCAGGATTGTGCGCCTTCGGTAAGCCATTCAGGGTGCGTCCCATCTCTTAGCAGCTGGTTCATTTGTGCTGCTAGGCATTCATGGAGTGCAGTGAGCTTCTTTAGCCAGTAGGTGTGGATCCTGTCAGGGCCCGGTGCTGTCCAGTTCTTCATACCTGAGACTCTTTCTTGGATGTCTGCCGCTGTGATGGTGACTGGATTCTGTTCAGGGAGGTTGCTGTGGTCCTTTCTCAGGGCTGCCAGCCACTGTGCATCGCTGTTGTGTGATGCCTCCCTTTCCCATATACTTTTCCAGTACTGTTCAGTTTCCAGCCTTGGTGGGTCTGCTCTGCTGTTATTACCTCGTCAATCTCAAGTTGTGATAGCAGTTGCCGCTTGTGGATGTTGGAACACTGAGCTACTAGTTGCTTCGCCGTAAGCCTCGATTGTGGGTTTCGAAGTAACCATTCATCCCACATCCTGTGCATGTAACCCCTCTGACTAGGGTTATTGGAGTAGTAGCATTCCAACAGAGCCTTGTTATCGCATCTCGCCCATTTCCGTCTTGTTCCAGTAGCCCATTTGTCGTCTCGATGCCCTGGTTCCCCAACACCTGACGCAGACCTTGTTTGGCCGGGCGACGTCTGGATAGCTCAGCTGGTAAGTCACAGGACTGTCACACGGGGGACCCGGGTTCTATAAGTGGCAACCCCAAAGCACAGAAGGGCACCGGCAAAGGAACCAGAGGAGCCAAACACCAACTCCTGGTTGACAGAACAGTCACCCAAGACTGCAGAACCCGACACACCAACCTGTGCACTGCCTGGATTGATTACAAGAAAGCATATGACTCAATGCCGCACACAAGGATCACTGAATGCTTGGAGATGTACAACATCAACAGGACATCAACATCAACATCTAAGAGACTTCATTGCAAACTCGATGAGCCCCCTCAGCCAAATAATCAACAAGACTGGCTATGGATACTGACTCAGGAACGGGGCCACCATCAGTCACCTCCTCTACATGGATGACATTAAGACTGACATTGGGATGTCATTCGGGCTTTAAAAGTGTAGTCGAACACTCTGGTGACAGAGAGGGAAGGTAGTCCACACAGAAGGAGTCCCACTCCCAGAAGGAACAATAGCAGACATTGAGGATGGTTACAAGTACCTTGGAATACCACAGGCAAATGGCAACCTCGAAGAGGGCGGGCCGGACTGAAGGACAGCACAGAGGCACTCATCATGGCTGCACAGGAGCAGGCCCTGAGCACCAGAGCAATAGAGGCCC
Source organism: Siniperca scherzeri (assembly GCA_027580175.1). Lineage (NCBI taxonomy): Eukaryota > Metazoa > Chordata > Actinopteri > Centrarchiformes > Sinipercidae > Siniperca > Siniperca scherzeri. The sequence goes on from CM050855.1 coordinate 171,259, forward strand.
AGATCTACCACACCAGACAAGACCCAAGGTGTAGGCTGTGCAAAGAGGCCCCTGAGACAATCCAGCACATAACTGCAGGGTGTAAGATGCTGGCAGGGAAAGCATACATGGAGCGCCATAACCAAGTGGCTGGCATAGTGTACAGGAACATCTGCACGGAGTATGGACTGGAAACCCTGAGGTCAAAGTGGGAAACACCTCCAAAGGTGGTAGAGAATGACTTCCAGATTCAGACTGAATGGTAATGGCGAACCAGCCTGACATCGTGGTGGTGGACAAACAGCAGAGGAAAGCCGTTGTGGTTGACGTGGCAATACCAAGTGATGGCAACATCAGGAAAATGTCAGGAACATGAGAAACTAGAGAAGTACCAAGGGCTCAGAGAAGAGCTGGAGAAGGCCTGGAAGGTGGAGGCGACAGTGGTGCCCGTGGTCATCAGAGCACTCGGGGCAGTGATCCCCAAACTGGAGGAGCGGCTACAGCAGATCCCTGGAAAAGTCTAGAAAAGTGCAGTACTAGGAACAGCAAAGATACTGCGCAGAACCCTCAAGCTAAGGATAAGACCACCTGCGGAGGGTGAAGGCCAAAGTTTTTATTAAATGAGTAAACATGTATACATTTGCAGCTTTGAGGTTTAATATCTATGTATTCTTGTATAAGATATTTTAATAACCTACAGGTTTTCTGTTCTTACTAACTGATTAAATGTATTGTGCCCAAGATTTAATTAGGTTGTATCAAAATATTTTATTACATTTTAAATTAGTTGCGACTTACACATTCAATCAATCAGCAATTTCTTGCCAGCCTTTCTCTCTGGTTTTGTTTATGGCAGATGTATTACCTTTTTTGGTTATTAGATGTTTGAATTCTTCATATGTTTTTAATAGTAAGCGCTGCTCTCTCTTTACCACTGCTGTTTGCCATATCGAGTTGATCCATGTTCAACCGCTAGGGCTGTTTAAGAATAGCGTCACACGCTATTATCTTGACTACTTGAACCTGTGTCGAATTAGTCTGATTGCGTGAGGGCAAAAACAGAATCCCAAAAGAAAGTTTCCGTCAAGTGTCTTTTCATGCTTGCATCACTTATGTCATCTCTGTGTTCGGAAACACAATGGTCACAATGTGACCAATGATGGATTTACATGTTTCCTTTAGTTCCAAAGTCCGTATTAATAAAAATAAACAAGTTATGTAAAGCGGGGTGCACGGTGGCAGAGCGGTTAAAGCTCCTGCCTCCCAATAAGGAGATCGTGGGTTCGTGGGATTGATTCCCGGACCAGACCAACATCACACAATCTCTCTGGGTGGAGTCTGCATGTCCTCCCCGTGTTACCGTGGGTTCTCTCCGGGTTCTCCGGCTTCCTCCCACCGTCCAAAGACATGCATGTGTAGGTTAATTGATAACTCTAAATTGCCCGTATTGAATGAATGTGAGAGTGGATGGTTGTCTGTCCTTGTCTGTGTCTGTGTTAGCCCTGCGACGAGTTGGCCACTGTCCAGGGTGTACCCTGCCTAAGGCCCAAAGTCACTGGGATGGGCTCCAGTCACCCGCGACCCCTAACGGGACCAAGCGGTAGAAAATGGATGGATGGATGGAAGTTATGTAAAGCATGTCTTACCACTTTCACTGTCTCCAAAAGCCGCCTTATTTCATTTCCCACCCGCATTACGCGAAGACCCGCCCTACTCTGCCTCTGATTGGCTAGTACTCGCTGCCTTCGTTGGTTAGATTGGTTAGGTTTAGGCATTGGTTAGGCTAAAAATATCAGGGTCAGAGCCAATCAGAGGCAGAGTAGGGGCGGGTCTTCGTGGAATAACAGCCAAAAGCAATAGGTTAATTGACATAGGCCTAGGCTACATAAGCAGTGCATCTAAAGACCAGTTACAACCAACTATGGCACGTCCATTCATCGACGCTCTGCGGAGGAAGGTGCTCAGATCCTACACTGAGTGTTACCACCTCCAGCCCCAAGGGTCTTCAGAGACAGGACTGATCCACCGGGTCTCTCCGGTGAGTATCTGTGGGAGCGGTGCAGGTTCAGTAGGCCCAGCATAGTTCACCTATGTTGTCTGCTGGAACCACACATAAGGACTCACACTCCTTGACCACTTTTCAGTCTGTCTGCATAGCTCTGCGTTTCTTTGCATGTGGGACATTCTTGTACAGTGTCGGTGATGGAAAAGGTCTTGCGAAGGCAACTGTATCCCAGGAAATAAGAAGGACATACTTTGCTCTAAAGCAGTATGTGAATATCTTCATCACTTTCCCTGGCCATCTTGAAGCACAGAGAATCAGGGAGGCATGGTATTCAGTTGCAGGTATGTGACAGTTAAAATAAATGTAAAGTAGCCCACAGGCTGACATGTCTCTGTATTAACTTAATCACTGTTAAAGCTGACATAGACTGCACCCATGTACGTACCCAGGCCTCATCTGGACCTGTGGAGGCAGACTATGTCAATCGGAAATCTTTCCATAGCCTAAATGTACAGGTATGTACTGGGGGCAGCTGTCCATACACCGTCAGGCAGAATAGTAATTCTAATATATCTGTGAAAGTAGATCAAATTAGTTTTGTTGTCAACACTTCTTTGGATGTAAATCTGGTTACCTTGGTAGTTGTTCACAGAAATGTCCATTTTAATGTCAGCCTTACACAAAGAAGCAACTGTACAGAAATAGTGTTTCACTTTACCTTATCAGCACAGATTGATGAATTACATTGATTAAAAAAACAAATCAGGTATTTCCTTTCCTAACCAAATGTCATAGCACGAATATGTAGCTGCAGAGGGCCTCCGACAATGTCAGACATTTAAAATATTATTCTGGAATATGAGAAAAATGTTCACATAATTCTGAACTGGATTTTACATTTTGAAAGACACCACTGCATCAACCGCTCACAGTCATGCTGAGAAATTTTAAATGAATGCTCTGTCAAGAGAAATGTGCCAAATCACAGATGGTATGCGGTCAGAGGATCTGCGATGGGAGTTGCCCGATATCCAACATCGAGGCAAAATGGCCGGGATCTGTCCACGATTCGAGGATCTTTCGAGCATCATCACTGTCACAGAGGTTTGCACAAGGCAAGAGAATGTTGTTACTACCCAAGTATATATATGTATATATACATATATATTGCATTATCATAGATTTGGGAATTTTTAATGAGGGAGAACGTGTAGATGTCATTTTAAGGAACAGACACACATTTTCAGAACTTACCTGGTAGTCCTCGCTTACATTTCTACAAGCAATCTCCTGTTTTGTCCGGTCTCTGTATAAACATGTAGTAGTAGCTGTCATAGAGCTCTGAGTGGCCACAGAGGCGGCTACAATAACGACAGTGGAGGTCTGCACCTCTGGCGTCGTTGCTGAATAAAGTTTAGTATCAACATTGATGTAAATGTAATCATTGAGAGCATTTGCTGCTTATTCCAACTTACTGCAATTAAATTCCTGATCATATTTTATATTTTCTTCTTTTCTTGTTCGTCATTTATTGACCAAGTTGACTTGTTTTTCTTTGCTCTTCTGTCTTGTTGAGTTTTTCTTTCCTACTTCCTTCCATACTCCTCTTTTTCTTTTCTTTACTTGTATGTGCTTTTCTTTTCTTTTTCCTCTTTCATATTCTTCTTTCATTTCTTTTCGCTCCCTTCCACCAATCCCCTCCTTTTCTTCTTCTCTGTTCTGTTGTTGTCTTGTTGTTTTCTCCTGGCTGTGTTTCATAAATGTTCTTTATAAACTGATTTGTTCTTCATCGGTTCATATTTATCTAGTTTGATAAAAATGTCTCCTTCTTTGTTCAAATTGACCTTCACTCTGTCACAGAAACAGATAAAGCTCGAACACATGATGACCTGCAGAGATGTGATGAGTCTTCACTTCCTGTCTCAGCTGTGCAGGAACAGGAAGTCATCAAACTGTTGTCAAGGAAACCATAAATCAGTGAGTGTGTTTCCGTGGAGACAGGATGAGCATCCTAAAATTAAGTTTATTAACCAGAATTTAATCTGAAAGAGGAAGCTGAACCTTCATCATCATCAGAAACTGGACGGCATTTTAACCCTGGTGAAACGAGAGGATATGGTCTGTAATAGACATGGACATTCAGCAGGACAAAGACTGACTTCTCAGAGTCATAACTCTGATTTCCATCCGGAATAAACCTCCATAAATCCACTTAGAAATCAGAGAAAAAAGACGCTGCAGAACTTGCCTGAAAATCATCATGTTTTTAAGTTTTTAACATTTGATGAGTTTTTAGGGATCTTGCTCTTCTGATGGCTTTAATCTTTTCTTTTTTAAATTAATAGATTTTTTATTGCAATGCGACATATTACAAAAAAGTGACAAAATATACAGACAACACAAAACAGTAAGACATGACAAACAGAGGTTATGACTTGAGTTTTGTTCAGATTTGTAGTTGATTTTGTTAGTGGGAAAACTACGTATAGACATTTTGTTTTTGTATGTGTTTCTGTGCATGTATGAAAGTGTGTTGTGTAAGTCGCAACCTGAAAACTTCAGACTGCACCTTGGCCTATAAAAAAAACACTTGTTCTCTCTTATTGTTTCTAAATGTAGCACTTGAAGCAGTTCAGCATATTTCATAAAGTTGATGTACTTGCATGATTCTTGCAATTTTTGGCCTACAATATGTTGGTCTCAGTAGTTTCAGATTCAGAATCAGAAATACAATCAATAAAGTATTTCTGATTCTGATTCTGATTCTGATCACAGTAGTTTCAGTAGAGTCACAGTAGTCTCGGTAGAGTCACAGTAGAGTCTCAGTAGAATAATAGTAGTCTCAGTAGAGTCACAGTAGAGTATCCGTAGTTTCAGTAGAATCACAGAGAGTCTCAGTAAAATCACAGAGACTCTCAGTAGAACCACAAAGAGTCTCAGTAGAATAATAGTAGTCTCAGTAGAGTCACAGTAGAGTCTCCGTAGTTTCAGTAGAATCACAGTAGTTTGGGTAAAATCACAGAGAGTCTCAGTAGAATCACAGAGAGTCTCAGTAGAATCACAGAGAGTCTCAGTAGAATAATAGTAGTCTCAGTAGAATCACAGTAGAGTCTCAGTAGCTTCAGTAGAATCACAGAGTCTCAGTAGAATCACAATAGAGTTACAGTAGAATCACAGAGAGTCTCAGTAGAGTCACAGTAGTTTCAGTAGAATAACAGTAGTCTCAGTAGAGTCACAGTAGAGTCTCAGTAGTTTCAGTAGAATCACAGAGTCTCAGTAGAGTCACAGTAGAGTCTCAGTAGTTTCAGTAGAATCACAGTAGTCTCAGTAGAGTCACAGTAGAGTTTCAGTAGAATAATAGTAGTCTCAGTAGAGTCACAGTAGAATCGCAGTAGTCTCAGTAGAGTCACAGTAGAGTTTCAGTAGAATAATAGTAGTCTCAGTAGAGTCACAGTAGAGTCTTAGTAGTTTCAGTAGAATAACAGTAGTCTCAGTAGTCTCGTAGAATCACAATAGTCTCAGAGTCACAGTAGAGTCTAAGTAGTCTCAGTAGAATCACAGTAGAGTATCCGTAGTTTCAGTAGAAACACAGTAGTTTAGGTAAAATCACAGAGAGTCTCAGTAGAATCACAGTAGACTCTCAGTAGAATCACAGTAGAGTCACGGTAGAATCACAGTAGAGTCTCAGTAGAATAATAGTAGTCTCAGTAGAGTCACAGTTGAATCACAGAGAGTCTCAGTAGAATCTCAGTAGTTTCAGTAAAATCACAGACTCTCAGTAGAACCACAAAGAGTCTCAGTAGAATAATAGTAGTCTCAGTAGAGTCACAGTAGAGTCTCAGTAGTTTCAGTAGAATCAGTCTCGGTAGAATCACAGTAGTCTCAGTAGAGTTACAGTAGTCTCGGTAGAGTCTCAGTAGAGTCTCGGTAGAGTCTCAGTAGAATCACAGTAGAGTCTCAGTAGAGTTTCAGTAGAGTCACAGTAGTCTCGGTAGAATCACAGTAGAGTCTCAGTAAAGTCTCAGTAGAGTTTCAGTAGAGTCACAGTAGTCACAGTAGAGTCTCAGTAGAATCACAGTAGAGTCTCAGTAGAGTTTCAGTAGAGTCACAGTAGTCTCGGTAGAGTCACAGTAGAGTCTCAGTAGAGTCTCAGTAGTTTCAGTAGAATCACAGTAGACTCGGTAGAGTCTCAGTAGAATAATAGTAGTCTCGGTAGAGTCACAGTAGTCTCGGTAGAGTCTCAGTAGAGTTTCAGTAGAATCACAGTAGAGTCTCAGTAGAGTCTCAGTAGTTTCAGTAGAATCACAGTAGTCTCAGTAGAGTCTCAGTAGAGTTTCAGTAGAATCACAGTAGAGTCTCAGTAGAGTCACAGTAGTCACAGTAGAGTCTCAGTAGAGTCACAGAGAGTCTCAGTAGAATCTCAGTAGTTTCAGTAAAATCACAGTAGAGTTTCAGTGAGAATCACAGAGAGTCTCAGTAGAATCACAGAGTCTCAGTAGAGTTCAGTAGAATAACAGTAGTCTCAGTAGAGTCACAGTAGAGTCTCAGTAGTTTCAGTAGAATCACAGAGTCTCAGTAGAGTCACAGTAGAGTCTCAGTAGTTTCAGTAGAATCACAGTAGTCTCAGTAGAGTCACAGTAGAGTTTCAGTAGAATAATAGTAGTCTCAGTAGAGTCACAGTAGAATCGCAGTAGTCTCAGTAGAGTCACAGTAGAGTTTCAGTAGAATAATAGTAGTCTCAGTAGAGTCACAGTAGAGTCTTAGTAGTTTCAGTAGAATAACAGTAGTCTCAGTAGAGTCACAGTAGAGTCTCAGTAGTTTCAGTAGAATCACAATAGTCTCAGAGTCACAGTAGAGTCTAAGTAGTCTCAGTAGAATCACAGTAGAGTATCCGTAGTTTCAGTAGAAACACAGTAGTTTAGGTAAAATCACAGAGAGTCTCAGTAGAATCACAGTAGACTCTCAGTAGAATCACAGTAGAGTCACGGTAGAATCACAGTAGAGTCTCAGTAGAATAATAGTAGTCTCAGTAGAGTCACAGTTGAATCACAGAGAGTCTCAGTAGAATCTCAGTAGTTTCAGTAAAATCACAGACTCTCAGTAGAACCACAAAGAGTCTCAGTAGAATAATAGTAGTCTCAGTAGAGTCACAGTAGAGTCTCAGTAGTTTCAGTAGAATCACAGTCTCGGTAGAATCACAGTAGTCTCAGTAGAGTTACAGTAGTCTCGGTAGAGTCTCAGTAGAGTCTCGGTAGAGTCTCAGTAGAATCACAGTAGAGTCTCAGTAGAGTTTCAGTAGAGTCACAGTAGTCTCGGTAGAATCACAGTAGAGTCTCAGTAAAGTCTCAGTAGAGTTTCAGTAGAGTCACAGTAGTCACAGTAGAGTCACAGTAGAGTCTCAGTAGAGTTTCAGTAGAGTCACAGTAGTCTCGGTAGAGTCACAGTAGAGTCTCAGTAGAGTCTCAGTAGTTTCAGTAGAATCACAGTAGACTCGGTAGAGTCTCAGTAGAATAATAGTAGTCTCGGTAGAGTCACAGTAGTCTCGGTAGAGTCTCAGTAGAGTTTCAGTAGAATCACAGTAGAGTCTCAGTAGAGTCTCAGTAGTTTCAGTAGAATCACAGTAGTCTCAGTAGAGTCTCAGTAGAGTTTCAGTAGAATCACAGTAGAGTCTCAGTAGAGTCACAGTAGTCACAGTAGAGTCTCAGTAGAATCACAGTAGAGTCTCAGTAGAGTTTCAGTAGAGTTACAGTAGTCTCTGTAGAGTCTCAGTAGAGTTTCAGTAGAGTTACAGTAGTCTCGGTACAGTCTCAGTAGAGTCTCGGTAGAGTCTCAGTAGTCTCGGTAGAATCACAGTAGAGTCTCAGAAAGTCTCAGTAGAGTTTCAGTAGAGTTACAGTAGTCTCGGTACAGTCTCAGTAGAGTCTCGGTAGAGTCTCAGTAGTCTCGGTAGAATCACAGTAGAGTCTCAGTAAAGTCTCAGTAGAGTTTCAGTAGAGTCACAGTAGAGTCTCAGTAGAATCACAGTAGAGTCTCAGTAAAGTCTCAGTAGAGTTTCAGTAGAATCACAGTAGAGTCTCAGTAGAGTCTCAGTAGTTTCAGTAGAGTCACAGTAGAGTTTCAGTAGAGTTTCAGTAGAATCACAGTAGTCTCGGTAGAGTCTCAGTAGTTTCAGTAGAGTCACAGTAGAGTCTCAGTAGAGTTTCAGTAGAATCACAGTAGTCTCGGTAGAATCTCAGTAGAGTTTCAGTAGAATAATAGTAGTCTCAGTAGAGTCTCAGTAGAGTCTCAGTAGAATCACAGTAGTCTCGGTAGAGTCTCAGTAGTTTCAGTAGAATCACAGTAGAGTCTCAGTAGAGTCTCAGTAGTTTCAGTAGAGTCACAGTAGAGTCTCAGTAGAGTCTCAGTAAAGTCTCAGTAGAGTTTCAGTAGAATCACAGTAGTCTCGGTAGAGTCTCAGTAGTTTCAGTAGAATCACAGTAGAGTCTCAGTAGAGTCTCAGTAGTTTCAGTAGAGTCACAGTAGAGTCTCAGTAAAGTCTCAGTAAAGTCTCAGTAGAGTTTCAGTAGAATCACAGTAGTCTCGGTAGAGTCTCAGTAGTCTCAGTAGCGTCTCAGTAGAGTTTCAGTAGAGTCACAGTAGAGTCTCAGTAGAGTTTCAGTAGAGTCACAGTAGCGTCTCAGTAGAGTTTCAGTAGAGTCTCAGTAGAGTTTCAGTAGAATCACAATAGAGTCTCAGTAGAGTTTCAGTAGAATAATAGTAGTCTCAGTAGAGTTTCAGTAGAGTCACAGTAGAGTCACAGTAGAGTCTCAGTAGAGTCTCAGTAGAGTCTCAGTAGAGTTTCAGTAGAATCACAGTAGAGTTTCAGTAGAGTCTCGGTAGAGTCTCAGTAGAGTTTCAGTAGAGTCACAGTAGAGTCTCAGTAGAGTCTCAGTAGAGTTTCAGTAGAGTCTCAGTAGAGTTTCAGTAGAATCACAGTAGAGTTTCAGTAGAGTCTCGGTAGAGTCTCGGTAGAGTTTCAGTAGAGTCTCAGTAGAATCACAGTAGAGTTTCAGTAGAGTCACAGTAGAATAATAGTCTCACTGCTTCACTCTCTCTTCACTTCGTGCTGTGTGATGAAACCTGAGCTCAGCTGTGTTTTGAATGTGTTCCAGACGTTTCCACCGACAGCAGCAGATCTGAGGTCAGATTACGGCAGGAGAATTACCCATGATGCATCTGGAGCTCCCCCTCCTCCTCCATCTGTCTCCAGTTTCAGTCAGAGCTCTTCTGAGTGCCGATACAAACTGACTGAGGATCAGCTCACTCTGCGGAGACAACAGTTAACATCAGCTCACGCTTCAGCCTGAAAACTGACAAACTGGAGACAGCTCAGTTTGTTTCTGTTTCAAAAATATAAACAAGTCAGCAAAAACATCCAACATCTGGAAATCATCTTCATCATCTTCATCCTGTTTTTCCTAATGTTGCCATGACGACCTGCAGAGCAACAATCTCACTGTGTGTGTGTGTGTGTGTGTATTAGACAGCTGTCACACACATTAACCTCCATGATGTTCTTCTTCTTCGGTTCTGCTGCTTTCTTCTTCTCTCTCTGTGTTGTGGGAGGTGAACCTTTATTCACCAGTGGAACCAGTGGAACCAGTGGAACCTTACTGTGATCAGAACTGGACCGAATATTTACCAGCGGAGTCTTAAAAGTGTTCTCTGAAATCTGACGGTCAGTACAGATTCAGGTTCCAGTGTGTCTCTGCTGCCTCCTGCAGGTCTGAACGTTCATTTTAAAACACGACCACAGAAATGCCCACGGGACTCGGCCGGGAAGATCAAACAGTCCGACTGATTTACAGAAACTGCAACAAACTACATTATGGAAATGTATGAAAGGTCAGTAGTGTGACCAGAGAGGCCAGAGAACCTCCAGCATTTCATAATAAGTTGTTGTTTATTGGAAATAAAGCCACACATTTCTGTCAAAGACAAACCAGAGGAACACGTCACCTTTCAGATATTAACACAAACATCTTATGACTTTCTAATAATTCTAGCGTACATTTAATTGACCTGCTTCATCTTTTTATTTTAATTTATAATTACACACGAACATGTGGAGTACATCACAACCGCCCACTGATATCACATGGTTTAAAGTTTGAGTTCAATCATGTCTTTTTTTATTTATTTACATTTTATTAAGGAGGTTTGAAATGTTAAAGCTGCACCAGAACCGAACTCTATCCTAGCTCATTTAAAGAAAGGGTTAATTAGCACTAAACATCAATTACTGCAGTCCTCAGTCGGTAACAGAAACACCTCTTAGTCCTCCAGAGAGGGGCAGACGTACGTTCCAGTTCAAGCAAATTCATTCATGACAGAAAATATAGCAACTACTGTCCTTCTCAATATAACTGAAAAACGGCAATAAGCTTTGCAGTCATTTAATATTAAAATAATTTATTATGCTAACTGGACTGTCTGATCATAGTGGCCAGGAAGCTGAATAGCGAATCTAACAGAATCCCAAAGAGTGAGCAGGACAATTTCAAAACTTCATTGCAACAGCTAAACTGGAACGAGTTGCTGTCGGGAGCTAATCTGGAACAGGATTGTCTGAAATTCACACAGAATTCACTCGCAAGATTAAACAGAGGGCTAAAAAGAATTGTCTCTCTTGGATAAATGATGACATTTAAAAACTTATGAAAGAGCGTGACCTTGCTTTAAAAACTGCCATCAAAACAAAACTACAACATGACACATATCATAAGGAATAAGGCAGTGAAGGCAAACTTTGTATAACAGCTATAAATGAGGCCAGAGGAAATGCTAAAATGATCTGGAATCAGTTAAAAAAGCTGACAGTACAACACCACAATACTAGGAAAACGCTTGAAATGACCCTGAATGGAAACCTCTCAAGGGACTAAAGGCCTTCAGTCACTACTTTGTTGTCTCTGTGGCTGATACTGCCCAGGGTTTCTCAGTTAACCGGGACAGCGTGTACCCAGCAACTATAGCAGAACCTGCCTTTACCGTAGAAAACATCACTGAGCCAGAAGTCATGAAAATCATCAGGTCCCTCAAACCTTCCCGACAGTATCCAAGGCTGCTGTTTCTTCATCTCAGGAAAGCTTTTGACACTGTCAATCACAAAGTTCTCCTCGCTAAGCTATCCAAATGTAACTTATCTAACGGTGCAGGGGAATCATACCCTACTAACTCAGTTTCTGTAAATAATAATCGATCAAGGATCTATTCTTGGTCCACTCCTGTTCAGTCTATACATCAACAACCTTCCGTCTGTTTGTCCTGAAGTTGAAACCCGAATGTGAGCACGACACGGTTTTATTTGCACATGGCAGATGGTTTGTACATGGTACAAAGCAGATGTTGCGGCTCACCAGTTCAGTGGCTCAGGTCACAGCATGGCTGAAACTGTGCTGCTCTATGGAAATAAATAGTGTTTCCCAGTAATCAGTCAACAATTAAACAGGAAACATGGCTAAAACGTGGAGCCTGTCTGAGCATATCTTTATAAATTGTATCATAAATAATGTATTTTAGTGTATTTTTAGTGTAGCTGTAGTCAAGGAGTATGAGAACACATTCAGCTGCATTATTAGCCATGGATCTTGGTTATAATGTAAGTAAGAAAGTAAGTAAAGCTTTATTTGTATAACACACAGTTACAAAGTGCTTCACACACACACAGAAAATATAAATGAATAGATAAATAAAGTCATATTACAATACAAAAACACAAAACCACACTGAAACAAACCAAAACACAAGACCGGGATGGAGAGCTGTGCAAAGGCCTGCCGACAGAGATGCAGTCCAAAGATTCAGCCAATCGGATTTGTGGAAGATGATTCCAGAGGGTTCGGGCTAAAACAGCGAAGGCACGATCACTTTTGTTTTGAGGCTGGAGCAGGGGATGGTGACATTGCCTTGAAATTTAGATTTTATACTAGAGGATGAAAATATTTTTTCCTTTGCTGCATCTCCGTTTACTCTGGAATGGTAATAGAAATATGTTGACTTACAATGGATTCATATTCCTTAGCTTCTTCCCTATCAAAGGCCAGATGGTGGACGGGCGGACGGGCCAAACAAACAGGGCTTTACTCAGGAGCCCAGGGCTTGTGTCCCGTGTGAAACTAAAAGTTAACGTTGAGTTATTTAAAGTTACGTTACAAGTCACGACATGGGAGTCACGTGACTCCCTACTACCTAACCAAGTAGCTTCTGAGGGCGTCTCCGACGCAGAGGGGCGTGCCACTCGTAGCTTGTTTCAACAGAAGGACCGATACTGATCGCGTCACTAGGGGCTCGATAACAAGAGCAGAATAAACTCTCTTCTCGCTTCTGCGATCTAAACGTGGCGACAATGCAAATATCAAACTGAATAAATATACTAAACTGGCTCTAACGTTTATTTTAACGGTGAATAATTTACACAGCCACACTGATCTGAAAGAGCTGCAGGCTCTTACTGTGACCAGCACACCTGCAACACGTCATGCAGGTAACCTGGACCCCGCCCACCATGGAAAAACTAATTATCTCACACCTGTTGTCCCAAGTGTCCAATCAGGGCACAGCTCTGAATAAAGGTCATACTCAGGTATCTTGTCTACATTTGATCAAAACCTGCTGAAACTAGTAGGCTGGCCTGCCAGCAGATTTATCATCGGATGATGGCGAGGATCGTGGATTATCCAGATTAGAACGTTGAAGATTTGAGTCTAAACTTTTTGTTTCTTCGAAGCTGTTTTAAAATGAATCTGGAACTGTTGTCATAGGAACAAGTCCTTAAACCCAAACCTGCAAAAGTGCACCTGATTGGCAGTTAGCTGGATCAGGACCAAGATGCTTTACAGTGAACCACAAACAGGAAGTCATTTTCTTTCTTAGATTTATAATGTGTGTTGATTTATTTATGATTTTAGATGAAAACATGCAGCTTATTGAGAAATCATTATGCTCTGTTGGTGTTATCACAGTATACTTTTCATAATGAAGAGTTACCTATACGTATAAGTGATTTAAAAAATAAACAAGTTAAAAGACGGAGCCAGAACATGTGGCATTTAATTGTCATTTAAACACTAAAATGTATTAAATTAACTGCAGAAATTGTTGATGCAATTAAAGCAGGCTTATGTTCATCACTTAAAGTCTCTGCACGTCCATCATGAACCAATCATACACCAACATCACTCGTAGTGTGAACACATTAATATTAATATCTAATGCTTAAAAGTGATCAAAGTGTGAAAACATTGCAGAGAACAATGTAGAACACAAGACACCAGTACCAACGCAGGAACACAGAAAATGGGACTAGGCTGCGTTTCGTTAGTGTTTCCGCCCCCCTCGGGCCTCGATACATCACGTAACAGCAGACGTCTCACGGAGGCCTCTTGGAGAGCGGGCGGGGGAGGGGCGGGGGTTTAAATGGGACGCGCCTCCCTTGTACACTTCACACCAAACTGTGATGGATCGACAGCTCAGCGCTTTACTGCTTTTTACAAATCATCAGAAACACCTGCAGACTCGCTTCAACGAGGCGAAGCGTCTTCTGCGGATAATTAAAACGCAGCCACGCTTGGTGGTTAGTGGCGTCCGTTTCTGATTTAGACTTTTCTGTTTGTGATCTGTATCGGGATCTGAACTGTTGTTGCTGCGGGTTTATATCTCAGCGTCTCCGTGTGTTTACACGTGTTGGGAATCAAGACATGAAACAACAGTCCCAGTAAATATTAACTGCAGTTAGTTACGTTACATTTTTCTGTCTGTTTTATGTTACTGCCACGTGACCATGGATGTGTTTTCTTGCACCAAATGCATGACTGCAATGCATTGTGGGTGATATACACCTCTGAGTGACCATCAGCCCTCCGAGGGTCGATCTCACCGAGTTCACTTCAGTTTTCAGACAAATGGAACGACACTCATGATGGCGGCGGGGAGCCGACCAGGGGGAGCCAACCAGGGGGAGCCAACCAGGGGAGCCAGCCAGGGGGAGCCAACCAGGGGGAGCCAACCAGGGGGAGCCAACCAGGGGGAGCCAGCCAGGGGGAGCCAACCAGGGGGAGCCAACCAGGGGGAGCCAACAAGGCAGAGCCAGCCAGGGGGAGCCAACCAGGGGGAGCCAGCCAGGGGGAGCCAGCCAGGGGAGCCAACAAGGCAGAGCCAGCCAGGGGGAGCCAACCAGGGGGAGCCAACAAGGCAGAGCCAACCAGGGGGAGCCAGCCAGGGGGAGCCAGCCAGGGGAGCCAACCAGGGGAGCCAGCCAGGGGGAGCCAACAAGGAGGAGCCAACCAGGGGAGCCAGCCAGGGGGAGCCAACCAGGGGGAGTTGAGCGAGTAATGAAAGACGGCTGTGTTTCATTAGTCCAAGGGCTGATAAACTGCTAATGAGACGCAGCCCATGAGTCTGTTGCCCCAGTGCATGCTGGGAGGGTTCCCAACACACCTACCTCGTGTATCTGCAGTCACATGATCAGCACTCAAACAAGATAACTTGATCCAGGATCAACAAATCAGTCCTCAAACTGCTTTCAAATGAACAAATCATGAGAATAACCAGGATTAGTTATATATGTAGTGATAACTACACGTCAGCTGAACGAGTTCAACCACAGAGAGCTGCATGTTGACGGTGATGTTTATTTTTCTAGTTGATAAAACAAATCTTCATCCCTACAAGTGATTATAATAAAGTCCCACTTTACCAGATAATCCAGTGATGGACATGAACTCTGATGTATGTATTTATTTTACTTTATTATTTAATGTGCACTTAATGAACTGCTGAACAAACTGAGATCTGAAGAGCATTTATTACACCTGAAAAAGTTCTTCATGTTTCAGTCAGTGGAGATCTGGGAAATATTTTAATGATGGATAAATATCGATCCTCATTCACGCCTTTGTTTCATCCAGACTTGATTATTGTAACGTTTTTCTGTCAGGTCTGCAGCGTGCCAATACGAAAAGGCTTCAAATGGTTCAGAAAGCTGCAGCAAATCAGAAAATTTGTTCATATCACACCAATTTTAGCTTCCCGTCATTGGCTCCCTCTCCACGTGAGCTCAGACTTTAAGGTGCAATAAATCAAAACAATCGATAAAGATGTTTTGTGAATAGAGCTGGAGAAGTCTGACTCGGATCCCAAAGTCCACCCTTAAACACACAGTCCACCAGACGTTATTAAATCTTTATAGAAACGTGTTCAGGTTACAGGTCAGTTTTTTCCTTCAAACTTAAAGTTCAACTTCTGCCACACAAACCAACATGAAGACAGCAAAGATTATAAAGGGGAAAATATTTCTTCATGTCACTCAGCAATCAAACAGATTCTGTTCACATGTAAACACTTCATTTGTTCTTCATGAGAAACACTTTTCATTCTTCAGTTTGTAAACAGAGAAAGATCTGCAGGTAAAACTCACCCATTTACCGATCGATGAAAGAAAAAACAAACATGTCGAACTTCGATGAATCAAACTGAATCATGAATTTGGGAATTTAAACAGTCGACTGTCTAAATTCAAAGTCTGAATTCTGAATTTCATCTCAGACGTTTTATTTTCTTCTGAGTTAATAAGATATTCATTAACTTGTTGGATTATTATTTTCAGATCTTCATGTGTTTATTTCTCTGAAGTTGAACGACAGCAAACATTCATCAACATCAACAAACTGATTATTGTAAATATTTGTTTAGTGCAACAAAAGATAAAAGAAAACCTTCTGAATAACAACATTTCACCACATTTCTATTCATTTATAAACATTTGGACACATAGAATGAAAGTATTATAATCAGGATGACTCAATGAATTTTGGTTCATTTAAAATATTTACAGTTTTTAGCTGCAGCCCATTAGTTATATATGTAGTGATAACTACACGTCAGCTGAACGAGTTCAACCACAGAGAGCTGCATGTTGACGGTGATGTTTATTTTTCTAGTTGATAAAACAAATCTTCATCCCTACAAGTGATTATAATAAAGTCCCACTTTACCAGATAATCCAGTGATGGACATGAACTCTGATGTATGTATTTATTTTACTTTATTATTTAATGTGCACTTAATGAACTGCTGAACAAACTGAGATCTGAAGAGCATTTATTACACCTGAAAAAGTTCTTCATGTTTCAGTCAGTGGAGATCCGGGAAATATTTTAATGATGGATAAATATCGATCCTCATTCACGCCTTTGTTTCATCCAGACTTGATTATTGTAACGTTTTTCTGTCAGGTCTGCAGCGTGCCAATACGAAAAGGCTTCAAATGGTTCAGAAAGCTGCAGCAAATCAGAAAATTTGTTCATATCACACCAATTTTAGCTTCCCGTCATTGGCTCCCTCTCCACGTGAGCTCAGACTTTAAGGTGCAATAAATCAAAACAATCGATAAAGATGTTTTGTGAATAGAGCTGGAGAAGTCTGACTCGGATCCCAAAGTCCACCCTTAAACACACAGTCCACCAGACGTTATTAAATCTTTATAGAAACGTGTTCAGGTTACAGGTCAGTTTTTTCCTTCAAACTTAAAGTTCAACTTCTGCCACACAAACCAACATGAAGACAGCAAAGATTATAAAGGGGAAAATATTTCTTCATGTCACTCAGCAATCAAACAGATTCTGTTCACATGTAAACACTTCATTTGTTCTTCATGAGAAACACTTTTCATTCTTCAGTTTGTAAACAGAGAAAGATCTGCAGGTAAAACTCACCCATTTACCGATCGATGAAAGAAAAAACAAACATGTCGAACTTCGATGAATCAAACTGAATCATGAATTTGGGAATTTAAACAGTCGACTGTCTAAATTCAAAGTCTGAATTCTGAATTTCATCTCAGACGTTTTATTTTCTTCTGAGTTAATAAGATATTCATTAACTTGTTGGATTATTATTTTCAGATCTTCATGTGTTTATTTCTCTGAAGTTGAACGACAGCAAACATTCATCAACATCAACAAACTGATTATTGTAAATATTTGTTTAGTGCAACAAAAGATAAAAGAAAACCTTCTGAATAACAACATTTCACCACATTTCTATTCATTTATAAACATTTGGACACATAGAATGAAAGTATTATAATCAGGATGACTCAATGAATTTTGGTTCATTTTTAAAATATTTACAGTTTTTAGCTGCAGCCCATTAAACTTGTCAGATACACATTTCTACAGCAGGTGAGGTTAGGTTTTTCACTCTTTAGCGACAGGAAGTCGTTGTTTGTTTCAGAACATGTACTGCTGACAGAGGTGGAAGTTAAACAATCACATGACTCTAGCGGCCATTT
>CM050855.1:191073-256073 GCA_027580175.1 Siniperca scherzeri
TAATAATAATAATAATAATAATAATACATCCATGACACACACACAGACACGCACATCATGGATGTGGTGTCCACATGCTTGAATGAAAATTAATCGTTTAGCGAATAAACCAAAACAGTTTTCTAACTTAGTGTTGTGTCCCACTGCACATGCTCAGTAGTGTTTGTCCTGTTCGGGCCACAGACTTTACATCAAGACGTCACGCAATTTAAAATGTCTTTTCTAGACTAGGATTAAAACTTCATATCAGTTGGAGGCGTCCTGTAATAATAATAATAATAATAATAATACATCCATGACACACACACACACACACACACACACACACACACAGACAGACAGACAGACAGATATTTAATATAAATCAGCAGTGGACAGGAAGTGGATGTGCTGACAGGAAGTGACCTCACTGTTTGTTGTTCAATTTGAGGAAGCGCTGTGACTTCTGTCTCGCCATGCGGTGCTGCTGCTGTGCCACCTGAGCATCTGATATGGCCACCTGCAGCTTCTGTTGGTAACCATGGTAACCAGGTGAGGGAACAGGCACGCACAGAAACATTAGGTAAACACACACACAGACACGCACATCATGGATGTGGTGTCCACATGCTTGAATGAAAATTAATCGTTTAGCGAATAAACCAAAACAGTTTTCTAACTTAGTGTTGTGTCCCACTGCACATGCTCAGTAGTGTTTGTCCTGTTCGGGCCACAGACTTTACATCAAGACGTCACGCAATTTAAAATGTCTTTTCTAGACTAGGATTAAAACTTCATATCAGTTGGAGGCGTCCTGTAATAATAATACATCCATGACACACACACACCTGTGTTTACCTGAGCAGTGTTTGAGTCTCTGAGCTGAATGTTCCTCACTGACTCCTGACCGTCTCTGTTTGGCAGCTTCAACTTCTGCTGCTCCTGAAACACAGGCAGAGAGACAGGCAGGCAGAGAGACAGGCAGTCAGACAGGCAGGCAGTCAGGCAGACAGAGAGACAGTCAGAGAGACAGGCAGACAGTCAGACAGTCAGACAGTCAGACAGAGACAGACAGACAGGCAGTGAGACAGACAGACAGGCAGACAGGCAGACAGACATTGTGGTGAGAGAGAGCCTGAAGCCTTTAGTTATTGATTACAACGATCGATCCTTCAGTTTGCTTTTTTCCTGACCTCGAAATTCTCTTTGCCCGTCTGTGTGGTATTTTGGTATTTTGGACATATACGTTGATAAATCTACAGCCTCTGATTGGAGAAAAGCTGCTTCAGAGCGCAGTGGCATCACACACTTGGTTTACCTTCATTAACTCACCTGAACACCTACAGAATAACCACACACACCTCTACACACATCAGACTGCTCCATTATGATTATATAATATATATCTAGGACCACGAGTTTCAGCCTCCATAAACATGATATCCTGGCTCCTCCTCTGTCCGTCCAGCAAAAGTCCCAACATCAAACATCAACCTGTTCTCACTTATCTTCCTCAACTCAATTAGACTTAAAGGTCCAGCGTGGAGGGTTTAGCGGCCTCTAGTGGTGAAACTGCAGTTTGCAGCCATGTGAACACCGCTCGCCTCGCCCTCCCCTTCCAAGCCTGTAGGAGGAACTACGGTGGCCGCGAAACTCGCGAAAAATGTGAACGGCCCTCTCTAGCGCCAGTGTCTGGTTTGTTCATTCTGGGCTCCTGTAGAAACATGGCGGTGCAACATGGCGGCCTCCGTGGAAGGGGACCCGCTCCCTCTGCAGATATAAAGGGCTTATTCTAAGGTAACGAAAACACAACGATTCTTATTTTCAGGGGATTAAACACTAATGAAAACATACTTATCAATATTATATTTCATTTCTGCCGACAGCGCCTCCTAAATGTTCCACGTGTCTGAACTTAATGTCTGTTGGTTTTTTGGTGTTTTTGGTACCTTGCAGTAGATCTTCAGCTCGGATCCCATCACAGTCGGAGGGCGATAGAAGTTCTCAAACAAACACTCCCACTCTCTGTTGAAATGACCAACGAAGTCGATCTCCTTCACACACAAAACCCTCCTACACAACAACAACACATACAAACAATAAATAATACTGTAAAACAACAACAACAACAACATGAGGGGCTTTCTGAGGGTTCATACCTGTTGGTGATGATGATGTTGGTCTTTCGGTGTCCAGGATACTGACAGTGATCTCTGAACACTTCACCTTGCAGCTGTTTGATCTCTGAGCGCTGGAAACACAAACACAGGATGTTCAAACACACCAGAAAACACACAATCCTTTATTTTATTTTATTGATCTCTCAGTGTTTCTTCAGCCACACCTGAGCATCAGCTGTTATTCTGATTAATTCAAACATTGATCTGTAATAAAATCATACAGGTTGTGTTTGAGTCCACACTGGGTTTTAAAGGCGGTGGAATGGGGGGGAGGACATGCTCCTGGGGAAGTGGAGAGAAAAAGTTAGCGAGTGGGATGTCATCATTTCCAAAACCAAACGGGTCGTAGAGGGGAAGGGAGAGTCTTTTTCGACCCTTAGCTACCAATGCCCAGGAAGGGGGACGAGGTGAAGTTTGGCCAGGGATGTCAGGAGTAGAGGGTGCATCTGAGGCCAAGGGCCGCTGGCTACCCACAGGCTCGAGACAGGTTAGCCGAGAAGGCTAAGGAGCGGGCCCGCTTCGGATGTATCAGCTCTGGTAAGTTTTTAGCCCAACATGGCTGCCTCTTGCTTTGGTTTGGAATTGAAGCTGTAGTAACTTCTTATCAAAGCGTCCGATGACTAAAAACTTTTACCCAGTTTAAAACATTTAGAAAAACAAAAAGGATTTTAAAAAGCTTTACATAGACCACGGATATTGTTGATGAGGCCAGCTGCAGATGGAAAGAAACTGTTTGTGTGGCATGAGGTTTTGGTCCTGATGGAGCGCCTCCTGCCGGAGGGAAGTGTCTGACAGGTTTTGTCCAGGGTGGAAGGGGTCAGCCACAATCTGTCCTGCTCGCCTCAGGGTCCTGGAGGCGTACAGGTCCTGGAGGGAAGGTAGATTGCAGACTCGATGACGGTGGTGTAGAGGTGCACCATCATTGTCTTTGGCAGATTAAACTTCTTCGGGTGCCGCAGGAAGTACATCCTCTGCTGGGCTGATGTTCAGCTCCTACTTGTCCTGGGTGATGATGGTGCCCAGGAAGCAGAAGGACTCCACAGTGTCGACAGAGGAGTCAAACAGGGTGACTGGGGCGGGTGGAGCTGGGTTCTTCATGTGATCTACAACCATCTCCACTCTCTTGAGAGCGTTGAGCTCCAGGTTGTTCTGACTGCACCAGGTCACCAGGTGGTCAATCACCCACCTGTAGGCAGACTCATCCCCATCAGAGATGAGCCCAATGAGGGTGGTGTCTTCTGCAAACTTCAGGAGCTTGACGGACTGGTGACTGGAGGTGCAGCTGTTGGTGTAAAGGGAGAAGAGCAGAGGGGATGCAGTCTTGGGGGAACTGGTGCTGATGGGCCGGGAGTCAGAGACACGTTTCCCCAGCCTTCATCCAGTGAGGTGTTACAGATGTCCGTGAACACCGGAGACAGCTGATCAGTATAGCGCTTCAGGGTGGAGTTACCGATATTTACATGATGGCTCAATAGTCCCTGTCTGACAGTCTGGATACAGTCTGTTTGTACTCACATTAACATATGGATTTTAGAGGAAGGACACTGCTGACACTGACATTGCAATTGTAAGGCTTTAGTCCCCACCAGACCTTAACCATAACCCACTCCCTTACTGGGAATCCACATTAAAAGCAATGTGCGCCGTGTAACCGCTACTGAAGCATCCAGTCTGTTCAATCCACATTGACTCCGACTCTGTCTGTCTGTCCATCTTCACCAGGCCGACTGATATCAAAAATTTACTGGACATTAAAATTTGTTTTAATTTATTGATTAATTGCCCCCATTATCCCATGTAGATCAGCCCCTGTATGCATCTTATTTTTTAAAATAAAAACAGTTTGCAGACCTAAGAAATTAAAAGTGTGTAGTGTAGTTTTATTAAACTTCAGGTTTGAACGTCACACACTCTGTTATTGCTCAGCTGACAAATACACACACATTTAAAGATCAACACAAGCACAACAGAATGAGAGGTCAGAGGTCATGCTGAGACTGAATTATACAGAGAATATGTCATTACAAAGACAGAAATATTAAATATCACAGATTCATACACAAGGCCGGAATGAATTCAAAGGTGATGCTACAATCTTTTACAAAAATATTGCTAAGATCTATGGGAGATAACACATTTATCACAGCTTTAAAGTAAAATAATTTCCACTGCCTGTTAATCTTATTTTGGATAATTAAATTAAATGGTTATTAACAAAATCTATTATACAAATGATTATTTATAAATGGCTATGAACACAAATAAAAAAACTACTTCAGCATTTCAGAAATAAAAAACAGAAATGTTTATTCTAGACAAAAAGTAATAAAACTGACAGCTGAGTGTAAAAATGTTTGAGGTATGAGAGAAAGATAATGGTTTTGGCATGCATAGAAACCTGAATTATCTCAGCACAATATTTATAGATGAATGTATACTGTATATAACAATATTCATAGATGTAAGTATAATTAACAGTATTTATAGATTAATGTAGAGATTTACAGAATGAGCAAATTAATCATTAAACATTAAACTGAGAAAGAATGAATATAGTTTATAGTCTTTAAAAACACTTGAATGATAAAGTTGATCCACCCAAACCCTGTTTATTCCTCATCAGGCTGCATGTGACACAAACACAAGAAGAAGAAGAAGAAAGTGGTTAGAAGCAGAAATAAGAAGAATCTACAAAGATACTCGGTTTTTAAAAGGTAAACTCCAGAGACCGACCTTTAGGTTATTTTGATTACTATAACACATTGTTCTTATTGGGCAACACACCCCACCAGTGCCTTGACACCTTGACTATTGAACCCTGACTATGGTACCCTGACTACTGTACCCAAACCCAACTACTGTACACCAATGCTGTACCCCAACTACTGTGCCATGAACCGACAACCGTACCCTGACTACTGTACCCAAACCCAACTACTGTACACCAATGCTGTACCCCAACTACTGTGCCATGAACCGACAACCGTACCCTGACTATTGTTTCCAGACTACTGTACCCAAACCTGACTATTGTACCCAGACCCAACTGATGTCCCCCAATTTCCTTACACAGACCTGAATACCATCCCCGATTACGGTACCCAGAACAAACTACTGTACCCTGACCACTGTACCCTGACCACTGTACCCCAACTATTGTACCCTGATCCGACTATTATACCTTGGCTAATGTATCCCAACCCAACTACTGTCCTCCGACTACTGTGCCCCAACCCAACTACTGTTACCCGACCGACTGCTGTACACCAACTACTGTACCCTGACTACTGCACCTTAAATACTGGGCCTGAACTACTGTACCCCGACTAATGTATTCCAACCCACCTACTGTCCCCCAACCTGACCACTCTACCACAACCCAACTATTCTACCCTGGACCCGACTACTATACCCCAACTAATGTACCCCGACCCAACTACTGTCCCCTGACTACTGTACCCTGAGCCCCAACGTGACTACTAGACCCTAACTATGTTTTCTGTCTGACGTTTGAATTCTGAGTTGTGAAGATGGTAGAAAATCAAGATGTATGACGTCAGCACGCTGTGGCTGATAGCATGGAGGTGTGTTGATGAATGCAGAAACTCTGATGATTAGAAAGAAAAATAAATATTTTGTATAAACACATTTTCACGATGCTGTTACAATCCTGAGCTGTATATTTTTATAAGTGAATGTTTAACTATTTTTAACAGATCTCTCCCTGCTCAGTGTGTGCGTATATGTGTGTGTGTGTGTGTGTGTGTGTGTGTGTGTGTGTGTGTGTGTGTGTGTGTGTGTGTGTGTGTGTGTGTGAGAGCATGAGCGTGGTCTCTAATTGGACAGTTCAAGTGTCTATGGGCGTCTATGGAAAGTGTTAATAGGAAGAGTCAGGAGTGTTTGCAGGACTGTTTATGGGAAGAATGGGGACTCTACTGTGATTTGGTCAGGACCACTGAGTAAATAAGTTTTATTTTACTGTTTTGTGAAAATAAAATTCACCCAAAACATGAACACATGAGCTGATACTATCGATGTTTTTGACCTCTGGAGTTTCTCCTTTTTTGCTGCACCTGACTGAAGCTGAGTGTGAGAGGCCGCACCTGTTTCCTCTCAGGAAGTGACGTGTTGTTGTAGAAACAGAAGAACAGAGTCAAAGTGATCAAACCTGGAATAGGTCGAAACCCTGCGACTCCGTCAGGTCATATGGTCGGATGATCCCGTCCTCCCTGATCAGACGCACTGGCCGCAGTTTGGTCACTTCCTCTGTCGACTCCGCCGCTCTGACATCACAACACACACACACACAGCTCTGTTTTAAAGCTGCACCGTTTACAGCCCACCTCCACATGAGTGACAGTAAATTACTTGAATTCACCAGAAACCGTTGTGTACCAACCACCATATCAAAGTCCAAATCTATTTAAAAAATATTAATTATATCATTGAGCTGAAACAGACACTTGTTCTGCCTCTTTGTTGAAGCTTATTAACTTCACATGATGTGATTAAAGTTGAACTGAAACATGAAGAAGCTGATCGGAAAAGTTAGTATCTTTCACCCTGAGTGATACCTTTCGGTTTTAAAGAAGCTCCTCGGGGTTCAGTAGGTAATCTGATTTACTTTATGTACATAAACTGTGTTTCTGGTACAAACTGGAGATCAAACCACAGTCACAGTGCAGCAGGTTTATTTTCAGTGCACACGATGCTGTTAGATGCTTCTGTCAGGATATCTCACCTTTCATGACCTCTACAGTGACAGCATGAAACAGTAACATTCAACAGGTTATCATGAACTGACTGATGTGTCACATGACAGATGGATTCCCCCATACAGAGGAGGAGGATGATGAAGATCACTGAGGCAGCTGGGAAATGTTTTAGGGACAGAAGCAGGTTGTCGAGGCGATGACAGATTTACTTAAATATAAATGTTTAAATGTGTTTTCCGTTTAGCTCATTAAATAATCCATGAGATCAAGTTTTGATTATACCATAGCTGGATATTATATCAGCTGTTTATTAAACAGACTCCTGAATGTTCAACCAATGAAACTGCGCTTTAATGAAACTTTACAGTACTAATATTTACACATATCTAGTCGTATTTACAAATATTTACTTGTACTTCCAAGTATTTACTAGTAATTATACAAATTTACGCAAATGTATAAGTACTTAAATGCAAATTGCAAATATTTAGTACAACTTAAATGTACATACACATCTTTACAAACATTTTCAAGTACTTACTAATATTTACTGCTATTTAGATGGACTTACACAAATTTAGTATATTTAGTATTGACTACTATTTGCATGTAACTTGCAATATTATTTTATATTTTATTTTTTATTACAAATATTTACTACTATTTACATGTCCCTAAAAGTATATACTAGAATTTACATTTGCATGTATTTACTAGTATTAACTGGTACCTAGATGTATTCGTTAAATATACTTGCACGTATTTAGTAGCATTTACTAGTATTTACACGTAGCTATACGTATACGTGTTCTCTCTGATGCAGCTTTAAGCAAACCTCTGTGGGAGTTCCACACTAACAACTAAACAAACAAACAAACACTGCAGCTGTTAGTATTTCTCCGAATCATTGTGTTAACCAGAAAGCTGCCAAACTCAGCCTGGCAGAACCATGTGATCATTCAGTCAGCCAATCCCTGAGGGGTGAACAGGTGATGCTGGAATTATGTTTCCACGCAAATTCACGTAAACGTCTCTGTGTATCAGCACGGAGCAGGGTGTTATGGGTAACACACCTCCCAAATCTCAACGAGCAGTGCGAACGTGCGCTTTAAGCAAGCCGATCGGTTCATTCAACTCTTGTACTTTATCCGAGTATAAAACAAACAGCCACACAAAGCATCCGAGCGGCCGCGTGCACGTTCGCCTAAATTCAGCCGGAGACGCTTCAGCAGAATGTTTCTGGACGACGCCCCGGTGTGTGAGGTGTGTCCACGTGTCAGGTTACACGCCGCTGTAGTGCTGAGTCGACGTGTGTCAAAGCTGCAGTTTTATCACATTCTCGACATATTCGGTGTTCTGTGCTCTGCCTTCTGGACGAACTGCAGCTGTCAAACAACACGAAGCAGCTGCTGTGCGTCACGTTTAAGATTCACGAACTTTAAAGTGTCAGAAGGATTAGATGCTTTCAGATGATGCACGTTAGTAAACTGTAAACGTTGTGTGAAAGTTAGGATTTGATTCAAGTGAATAAAGAACATTTCCAATATTTCCATATCCCTCACCCTAACCCGTCATAATATTAACAATATAAACGCTAATACAACCCATTCAGCTCATTTTATAGGAACTGTCTGTATCTGGTTTCACTTGGTAACAAACCGCTACAAAAGAAGCTAATGTAGCCTGTTTATCTGCTGTGACCACAAGGTTAGCATTAAAGCTAAGCCGGTCTGAGGGCAGACGCCGGAGAAAGGAAGCAGAAAAAGAAGAGGAGGAGGAGAAAGGCTGATAACCCTCATCCCCGAAGTATTCTGGTTTAGTTTCTGCCTCGGTCTATTTGTTAACCAAATGAACTGCAACCAATCGAACGCAGCGTCCGGAGGACCGGAGCGGACCTGAAGGGGCGAGTGGACGACACTGTAGGTGAAGCGACTGTAGTGAAGTTAGGCGAGGTCACCTGCGGCAGGTAAGACCTGCATCCTTTTTTTGTTGAGTGGCAACCTCAGGCATTTCTGTATGTATGGCCTGTTTGTAGCGGGCAGCCGCAACATGCTATCTAACATGCATCTTTTCCAGGTTCACAGCAGGGAATGTATATAAATGAAAAATCACTATGAAATATAAATATATAGTGATATATAAATATCACTATGGTTTAAAAACGTTTGGCAACCACTGAACTAGCAGCTGATTGGTTGCTGAAAATGTTACTCAGGAAGTAAAGTGGAGGTCATGTTTGGGATTTATTGGTGATGTCAGACTTTGAGATGCTGTAAACGGATAAAAACATCGTCCGACCTGAAAGGCTCCAAACTGTCACCTGGCCTCTCGACTCACGATGCAGCAGCCAGTGGAGGGGTGGAGGTGTGGAGGTGTGGAGGGGTGGAGGGGTGGAGGGGTGGAGGGAGGGGCACTGGCAGTGTTAGAGCGATGTGAGCATGAATCAGTTCAGAACACAATGGATGGAGGGGTTTTCTGACACGATGCAGCGACTTACCGTCCGTCTGCTGCAGGATGACAACAACATGCAAAAATATACAACTGCTGCACGTTGAAGCTCATCTCCTTCATCTTATCTGGATTAAAGTTTTTCTCATCATATCATCAGTATCAAACAGATACTGAGGAGGAATTTGTTCCTGAACCTCTGTGATACACTAACAGAAGACGGAGACGAGCAGCGATGAAGGAGCTCAGCTTTAACATGTTCAATGTGAAATACTCACACACCAAAACGACAAGAAAAAGAAAAAACAAAACTCCGGGGAAACAACAAGACGAGACGGAAAACAAAAGCAGAAAATGTGAAAATTAGTGAGCGCACAAGAAGAAGAACAGAGGAAACAGCCAACACGCTGTGAAGCACACAGACAACACAGAAAGTTCTTAAAATACTTGAAACAAACAACAAGAAAAGAAACTATCTGAGAAAATAAAAACACACATGTTGTGCAGGTTTAAATGAAGTACGATGAAGAGCAGCGTACCTCTGGATGCCCTGGAAGGTGCTGCTGGCCATGTCCACGATGCCGCCTGTCGGCCGGGCGACCACGCCCACCAAGCCTTTCCCGATGCCCTTAAAGAAACCTGCTGCTCCCTCCCTCTTCGCGCCTGCAGACACACATGCAGGACCACATTTCACATCAACAGGTGCAGTCGACATTCGCAGTCCGGAGATTCTGCTGCGGTTCTACTGCAGGTCTGAGCCCGAAAAACCCGGATCCACAAACTGCAGAACCTGAAGACGCTGAGGTCACACAGACCAGCTCTTATTAACAGCCGTGGTTCGGTTTCAGAAATAAATATATGCTGTGTAGTATAGAAGTTTATATATATATATTCATTTCCTGCATTTATATACATTAAATCAATTTAGCAAATAAATTATGATAAAACTGGTTAGTGTGGTTTTAATAAGGGAAGTATAACAAAACATGCCATGTAAACCTCTGTATTGTTACACAAACCTAAATAACTTAGTTTTCCTCTATAGAAACCTGATACTTTGATCGATAATGTTGTATTTATATCTTTACTGCAAACAGCTCTGCGCTTTACTGTCTGATCTCTGACTGATATTCAATTTGAGCATCTTATTAGGAGAATATTAAGTGTAAATAAAATATTAACACAAAACAAAGAATAAAATATTCTTTTATTTAAAGCTCTACATGGACTGACACAAGCCTACACCTCTGATCGCCTCAGTCCATATTCTACATCCAGACCCCGCAGATCCAGATCCAGATCCAGATCGTTTGCTGCTTACACACTGAACAGTTTGCCTTCTCTATTAAGTCTTCCCCATCTATCATTAGTTTTGGCTTTATTACAGAAAGCACAGATGACAGGAAATGAGGGAGAGAGACGCAACAACACAGTCCATGGCCGGATTCAAACCAGGGACATAACAGTTCACAGTCTTGACCCCTTAACCACGAGGGTGCTCATCTATCATTACTACTGCATTTGAACCCCCTTAATTATTAAAAGACTTTAATTTAGTCTGTTTTTGTCTATAAAGACACTGACTTGACATGATGATAACACGATGATGGACACTTACCCTCCACAGGTTTGGTGACGATACCTGTAACTCCACCCATGACTCCCTGCGGAGACACAAACTGTTACTGACCCTCATCGACTGACCTCACATCAGCTGATAAACTGTTTTCAAGTTAACAAGCTGATATCAGTTTAGTCTCTCTGTACCTTCAGCAGTCCTTTTCCTCCTTTAGCCAGACTCTCTCCAAAGTCTTTGGGCGGTCGGTTCATCTCCTCTCGTCGTTTCTGTTGGTACTCTTTATCCATGGTGATGGCTGCCAGACCTTTACCCACCGAACCCGTGATCCTGGAAACCATACCTGCAGCGCCACCTGCAGGACGCCAGGAGGAGGAAACAGTCAGCTGATAACACTGACCACAGAGCTCCAGCTCATCAGTGTGTCTGCCAGCTGTCATGTGATCAGACATTAAAGATTTATCATCACACAGTATCTTACCGACAGTGTGACCCAGCAGGCTGCGGACTCCGATCACAAAACCTTCAGCAAACTCCTCCGGACCCTGAACAGCCCCCTGATGAACACACACAGCAGTCAGCTTTATTAAAGCAGGGCTAACATGATTTCAGACTACAGGTCTTCACAGGTCCACTCGGCTCCTAAAAACCGTGACCCGAACCAGGACTCGATTCAGTCCATGACACCCTTCCAGCACGTGTCATGAAGCAGATTTAGATGTATGGTTAGATGTCGATCTGATGTGAATAATTTACATTTAGTTGTATATGTGTTGTGATGCAAACACACTTTAAATAAAGTGGCCATTATAGAGTCATAATTAAACGTCATGTCTTCTGGTTCCATTGGTCTGATAATGTTTAGTTTAGTTTAAATGTTTAGTAAAATAAAGCTCTCTGAGCTAACAAGCTTGCTAACGCTCAGTTAGCTCGTTAGCTTAGCTTGATCACTAACAGGACACAGTGTATTAAAAGCTGTTAGCATGATGTAACTGTGTGTGGAGCAGTCTATACTCTGACAGAGGAGCTTCAGTACAGCTGGATGGTGACACTCAGCTAATGAGCTACAATAGCTTCAGAGCTCAGCTCTGTCAGGACAGTTTGTTATTGGTCAATGGCACAAATTCGCGGATCAAAGTTCACCAAAGTTAAACTCTCGAACATTCCCACGGATGAATTTTGCCTCCTCCTTCTGCTTCTCCTTCTGAATGAACTGATTTCACTGTTTTAAATCCTGGTGTGTAAACTGTACTGCAGGTTTGGGCTTGTTGCCATGTTGCGTTGTAGTGTTTTGTAAGTGTGTGTGTGTTGTGTTACCTGGAAAGGTTCGTAGAAGAAGGCCTCCACTCCCTCAGACAGACCTCGGATCAGTCCAAATGGGTTTCCCAGGACGTCCAGACCCAGAACCAGAACATACATCTGCTTCAGGAACTGCAGCCAGAAACAACATCATGTTCTTACATCAGAGTTTCCCAAACCTTTTGGCTCATGAGCCTTTAAACTGGCTTTGTCACACGTTAACTGTTCAATCAGAGCGATGATCTATCGTTTTGTTAGAAGAGTTTTTAGAAGCATGAAGAGGAAAACTATCCAGGATGTAATACTAAAGAAACAAAGAGTAGAGAAAGTCAGACAAAATAAACTATTCGTAATACAGAATGTGTTTATTTTCTTATTTCAGATCTTGTCAGTCATCTCCGGTGTTGCTGGATTTGGAGCCAAACACCTTGAGGAAGCTCTGAAAGCTAGTAGCCCAAACTGGACCTTCATCAAAACAACTACAAGGTCCGGTAAGAAGAAGCAGACAATAATGAAAATATATAGAAGAGGAATGGGAAAGAGAGCCTAATATTGGAATTCCTGATAATAAAAACACGTGGAAGATGCAACAAACATCCACCGACTCACAGACATGGAGGGAAAAATCTGATTCGGTTATATTAGATCACAAACACATTCTTCAGAAACGTCAGAGAATAACTTTGTTTTGGGTACATTATCTCTGTAAGTTCTCTGAAGAAAGTGAATGTGAAACAACAGATATTTGGTTAAAATACTGTAAAACATCTGTTATGAGGAACTGGGGGAAGGCAGCGCCTGCAACACCGGACCAATGGCTAATAATCATTGAAGAAATATAAAAACTGACTGTCTTGAGACTATAAGAAGCACAACTGGAAGAAAAATGGAAAAAAATAACATTATACAAGATTCAAGATGGCAACACCAGAACGGAGCTGCGAATAAATCCAAAAACCACATCACTATGTCTTTTTCAGACCCAGAAACACACTGAGACAGAGGTTGGTCCACCTTCAAGACCACACACCCAAACATCAACAGAGTAATGTGGTTTACATAGTCCACCACCAAACCATTAAACAAGACCATGATGCAACACTGGAGGGAAGAAGACTTTTGGATGAATGGGTTAAGGCTGATGAGAATCGTCACAGACAAACAGAGACTGTAGTTTGACCTGTTCAGTGTAGTGTCGGACCACCGCCCACATCAGCTTCTCTCTGCGGTAAAACTGGTACTTCACCTCGAAGAAGGCCAGTCTGACAGAGACAGAGAGGACAAGAAACAAACACTAAACACAGGAAACAAAAAACAGAGATTCAACTCCACATCACACCACAGAGGACGATATGGACAACTTTTATTTTGACGGGGCAAGCAACAAATGTTCCTAAAAATGTGGTTTGATGAATTTACACTGCATAAGACATGTTTTGTTTCTTTTATCTGAGCATAGTTGTATCTGATGTTGCATTAAACTAACATCTTTCTGTCCCAGAATGCATCTCTCTACAACAAAACAACACTGTGAGCAGCAGGAAGTGTCTCACTTGAAGATGATGTCGTCAACATCGGTCAGCGTGGCTCCGATACTTTTCAGCAGCAGGTTGAGAGACT
Organism: Siniperca scherzeri; assembly: GCA_027580175.1. NCBI lineage: Eukaryota > Metazoa > Chordata > Actinopteri > Centrarchiformes > Sinipercidae > Siniperca > Siniperca scherzeri. The sequence continues at coordinate 204,891 of CM050855.1, forward strand.
GAACTGCCGCCGTCTCCTGAGTCGAGTCCTCACCGCTGGAGCCCAGAGACAGACTGAGATGCAGCTGAAATATAAAATATAAAAACAGAGACAGACTGAGATGGAGCTGAAATATAAAATATAAAAACAGAGACAGACTGAGATGGAGCTGAAATGAATTTTAAAGAAAACAGAGCAGTGTTCAGGACTTGAATCTTCAGCCCAGGTTCAGATTTCTTCCCACAGATATTTAACTATTCAGACCTCTAATTTTGGGCTATATGAATAAAATTGACTGAACTTGACTTAATTTTGTTGAAATGAACTGAGGAACATTTACTTTGATCAACACAACCTGAAAATGTTTGCAGTCGTTGACTCTTCAGTTCAGGTTTGAACTCAGACAGGTTGGATGCAGAGTAACAGTTTTAAGATTTACAGAAGAAGTTTCAGCCCTCCTCACCTTGATGGGTGAGATGTGGAAATGTTCGAAGAAGCTGAGTCCTGACGTGTCAGTAAGCGATGCCTCCATCAGCTCGGCCTGCAGCAGCTGCAGATCTCTCTCTATCAGCCGCGACTGAAACACAAACACTAGCTCAGACATGTCTGATGTTAACCCTCGGTGTGCTACTTATGTGTCAGAGAGCTGAACCATCAGCCTGCTGCCTTGCTCTACCTTCTGTCTGTCGGCCTGGGGGTCAGCAGCAGGTGTGAACAGAGCCAAGATGGCTCCCAGGAAACCCTGATCGATCTTCACCGCCATCTCCTGAACCAGAGCCATGAAGTACCTGAAGTACACACAATCATTGACAATATCTTATTTGAATCCGTCATTCACATCACAGTTAGGATTCAAATATTCACAGAGGTTATAAACGTTCTTTGACACTCATGTAAAGAAAACAGACAGACCACCTGTTGCAGTTTAACCAGCTGTGTCAATCATAACACACCAACAGTCAGCTGTTGAATATCAGTTACCATATTTACACTGAGTCACTTCATCTTGGAAGAATCAGAAAGCTATGTGATGTAAAAAAACCCCAGCAGAAGTATAAATGCGACCAAGAAGCATTCAGCTACGGACTGCAATAACCTCAGGAGGAGTTTTGAGATGCATTCTGTCAGCTGTTGGATCAGGTGGTGGGGGAGGCTGCTGGACAGCCCTGGTAAACCCAAACATGTAGTGTATTGTGAACATCTGTGTGAGGACCCTGTCCATAAAGTCTTCCTGCATCCCGGGGGAGACTGGGGACATGGAGTCTGAGTGGGTCATGTTCAAAGTCTCCATTGTTGAGGCGGTCATTGACATGGTGGTGACTTGAGAACCTGCTGGTGGACACCAGTGATGAAGGAGGCCATGAAGCTGAGTCCTTTCAGGTTCGGTTGGCCCAAGAGACTCCTGAAGCAGCAGACAGGAATCAGGAGCCCAGAAGGACTGCAGCTTCTGTGGTCGCTGAAGGAAAAACTCAAGGAGGCCATGGAGAGGGACTTTCAGTCGACCTCAAAGAGGTTCTTACCAACGGTCAGACGACTCAGGGAGGCAGGACTTAGTCCAGACTGTTTTCAGCAGGGAGGAGAACTGCTGACCTGGACTGAGGATACTGTCAGAAGAACACTCTGAGGAACTCCTGAATCCGGCTGACTCGTCCTCCAAAGAGGAGGCAGAGCTGGAAGACTTGTACATTTCTTAGGTGGTTAAAAAGCTCTGCAGTGGCACCCTGAGATGCTGAAGACCCTGGACACTGCAGGGTTGTCTTGATTGACGCCTCTTCAGTGTCTCATGGAGGTCGGTAGCTTTGGACTGTCCTATGCCGTACAGATAGTGAAGCCCTTTAAGGCAAATTTATGATTTTAGGCTATATAAATATAATTGACTTACTTGACTGGCAGAACGGGATGGTGGTTCACATTTTTAAAAAAGGGGGACCAGAGGGTGAGCTCCTACGATCAGGGTATCACACTGCTCAGCCTCCCTGGGAAAGCTTCTGTCAGGCTGCTGGAAGGGGACTCCTGGCTGATGGTTGAACCTCAAATTCAGGAGGACTGATGTGGATTGTGTCCTGGTCCTGGATCAGTGGACCAGCTCTTTTCTGTTGCAGGGATACTGGAGGGAGTATAGGAGTTTTCCCATCCATTCTACATGTGTTTTGTGGACTTGGAGAAGGTTTATGGCCATCTCCCCCAGGGTATCTTGTGAGGAGTACTGTGGGAGTACGGGGTACCAGGGCTATGAGTCATTCTGTCCTTGCATAACCTGAGTGAGAGCTGTGTCTGTTTTCTCAGCAGGAAGTCAAACATGTTCTCAGTGGGTGTTGGACTCCTCCAGGGTTGTTCCTGTCACAGAATCTGATTTTCATGAACAGAATCCGAAGGTGCAGTCGAGGTGTGGAGAGTGTGTCGGCATGGTGACCTCAGGATTGTATCTCGGCTCTTTGCAGGTGATGTGGTTCTGTTGGTTTCATCAGACTGTGACCTGAGTGTGAAATAGCAGGATGAGCGTTGGCTCCTCCCAGTCTGAGGTCATGGTACTGTGCTGGAAAACAGTGGATTCTTCAGGTTGGAGTGAGTCACGGCTAAGATGGCAAGTAAGGTCAACAGGACTGTCGCCAAGGTGGAGGTGCTGTACTGGACTGTGGTGGTGCACATAGGTAGCAGAGTCTGAAGTTGAAGCTCTGGATTTACTAGTCACTCTCTGTTCAAACCTGCACCTATGGTCGTGATTGAAACAATGAGATCATAGATACAAGCAGCTGAAATGCGTTTCCTTGGTAGGGTGTCTGGGCTCAGCCTAAGGGATAGGGTGAGGAGTTCACAGGAGAACCACTGCTCCTTAATATTGAAAGAACTGGTTCAACATCTTTGGATGCCTTCTGGACTCCCTGTAGAGGTTTTTCCAGGCAAGTCCACCTGGGAGCAGACCCTGGGGTAGACCAGAACACACTGGAGGGATTACATATCCCATCAGACCTGGGAACACCTTGGGATCCTCCAGGAGGAGCTGGAGGAGGTGGCTGCAGAGAAGGATGTATGGACTGTCCTGATTAGTAAGCTGCCACCAAAATCCTGATAAGTGGCAGGAAATGGATGGATAATCAGATATTTCTCTCTCACTGTAAACAGCACTGATAAAGTCAGAACTACATTTACAAAGGACTGTCAGGTGAGTTTATTATCTCTCGGCTCCTAAAATATTTTTGTCATTTTTGAAAGTCACCTAAAATCTCATGATGCTGCAGTAACTTCAATTTATTTTATTTATATAGCACCAATTCATAACAGAAGTTATCTCTTTGCACTTTTCCTACAGAGCAGGTCTAGACCAACTCTAACTTCCTGTTTACATGCGCTACAGGCGTTCCCTTGCACCTGATTTACATATTTCTGAAGTCTTTACTGGCTGAGACATTCCTCACACCTTACTGTACCACAAACTGGTTCAAACTCACTTTTAACTGGTTCACATGCACTTTAAACTGGTTTACCCTCATGTTAAACTGGCTGTTACTCACTTGAACTGCATGACGCTGCTGTGCTGGTTGAACCTGGTGATGATGGACACGTCGATGAACGGCTTTGGCTCTGTGGAGGCAGAGCTCAGAGTTAAAGATAGGTATTTGGTTTGGTGAGCTCACACAAAACAAAACAAATACAACCAGACAACAACTCACATACAGTGACCACCTTAGGACATAAGAGTAAATAAGTAATAATAATATAGCCGCAAGCTAACGTCAGACCGTTAGAAGTTTAAAGCTTTTGGCCTAGATGTGACAAAAGCAGTGAAATCTCCCTTTTTTGCATTTTCACAAACAGAATGAAGAAAACAAACAATTTCTGATTCATAGTCTGATTCGTGTTCTGCCACGCACATTTTTTGCCCTTGTAGCGCCCCCTAGTGGTCGATTTGAATGAAACAAGGTGTGTTTCAGGTACTTCTGTGGACATATCCTGTAAGTTTTATGATGATGGGCCAACAGTTGTTGACTTTGCCACGCCCCCTTTGAAGTTCATTGGTCAATATCTTAAACTAAATAATATATCAACAAGATTTATACAACTTTTGATAAGCTTCGTTCAATGATGATCCACCGAAAATTTAGTAGCAATCAGACCTACGGTTTAGGAGGAGAAATCTAGTTAGGTGGACTTTAGTGGTCCAAGGGGCTTTTATGTAGAGCACATTGAGCTGGACTTGTGAGAGAAATTTCAAGTCATTCAGACTTACAGTGTGAGGGGCGTGGCCTGTTCAAAATAGCATTTTTGGGCCTTAATTAGAGCGCCACCATATGGCCGATTGGGCTCATATTTCTGTGGAAGCACATGCGCATCATTTCCAGTTATTGGGCCAAGTTTCGTGTTTCTAGCTCTTTCCAGCTCACAGCAATTTGAGCCGCAGCATAAGACAAGTAATAATAATAATAATGATAATAACACAGCACAAATACAATAGTAAATAATTAAAACAAGCATTCCCACCGGGATGCTATCAGTACCACAACCGGCTATGATGTACTGTATATCATTGTATACATTCCCTCACAGTGTCTTCCAGACAGGAATAATAATAGCAGCACATTAATGATTTCAGAGTTGAGGGCTGGGTAGGTGCTGTTGCAGAACCTGGCTGTCCTGTTCGGATACTTTTCCCTCTTTGAAAAGAAGGGAGGAAGTTAAAAAGATGGTTAGCAGGGTGAGAGGAGTCGAGAAGAATATTGTGTCCCTTTCTCCGTAGTCTAATGGTGTCGATTTCAGCAAGGGACGGCAGCTCCTGGCCTAGGCTAAATATTCATCACTTCCTGCATGTTTTTCACAATAAATGCATGACGATGCCATCTTGGTCAGCTAAGATAGTTATTTTTCTTTTGAAAGTACATTTTCTGCAGATTTTGTCTCAGTTTTTGGAGACAGTAAATTGTATGATATGTTTAAGAGCTCGATAAACGAGAGCGCTTCAGAAAACGAGGCCTGATGGTAAATCTTTTAGCTACTGGAGTTAAAAACACTGCAGATGAGCTCTTTAAGGTTAAACTAGAGAAAAGACGGAGCCTCCACAGGTGAACGGGTTAGATTAAAGATGTAGAAGCAGGTAATTAAGATGATGCACCTGAGTCCAGAGCGATGGATTTCGGAGGAGGAACAGGATGGAAGACGATGGGGAAGATTGCACCTGGCAGCTGGTTATCCACCTGCACACAGAAACCACGTCAGTCATACAGGTGAGCATGTGTGTGTGTTTAGGTGTGTAGGTGTGTGTGTTTACCTGCAGCCAGTGCAGCTGGGCCCTAAGGCAGCGCTGATGCAGCGACTGTTTGAACTCCACCTGGATCCCAGATAGGAAGTTCCTCCTCACCGGGCAGGCAAACGGCTGACGCATCATCATGATGGCTCCACTGAGGTTCACCTGACAACCAGTGATATCACACACTCTCACTCAGCTCATTGGACAAACGACTGAAATCTGATTGTCAGTTATCAAAAAATACACTCAAAATGTACAGCGCCTCGCGGGGGAGTCTGGATGTTATTCAGTCTGTGGGTGTGTGTGTTGACCTCTGACCTCCAGGTTGGTCTCCAGTTTGACCCAGCCCCCCTCGGTCTTCCCGCTCAGCTGACTCTGGTACGTTTTCTCCAGCAGGTTGATGTTCTTCTGACTGAACGGCTTCCAACGATTCTTTGGCTTCATCTCCCAAACCACACCTGAGCTGTAACACAGAGACACACCTGAGCTGTAACACACAGACACACCTGAGCTACAAACACACAGACACACCTGAACTGTAACACAGAGACACACCTGAGCTGTAACACACAGACACACCTGAGCTGTAACACAGAGACACACCTGAGCTGTAACACACAGACACACCTGAGCTGTAACACACAGACACACCTGAGCTGTAACACACAGACACACCTGAGCTGTAACACAGAGACACACCTGAGCTGTAATACACCTGAGCTGTAACACACAGACACACCTGAGCTGTAACACAGAGACACACCTGAGCTGTAACACAGAGACACACCTGAGCTGTAACACAGAGACACACCTGAGCTGTAACACACAGACACACCTGAGCTGTAACACACAGACACACCTGAGCTGTAACACACCTGAGCTGTAACACACAGACACACCTGAGCTGTAACACACCTGAGCTGTAACACAGAGACACACCTGAGCTGTAACACAGAGACACACCTGAGCTGTAACACACAGAGACACACCTGAGCTACAAACACAAACCATCATTGCCCTTTATCTGGTGATGTGTTACCTTGTGATGCCGATGTAAGTGATCTCCTGCCGGCTGGTGTTGTTGATCAGTGACAGTCCGAGATTTTGCAGCGACACCTTCACTTCCTGTTGGAACTGTTCGAGCTCCTCGGCCTGCCGAGCCTTTGTCACCACGGCGACATCCTCGGTGAACAGCAGCACCCGCTGGCGTCCATCCAGGAATGAAACCCAGTGGACCTGAGACAGGCTGTCGTAGGAGAACTGACCCACCTCATCCTAAACCAAAGACCAGACACAGACTGACTGTCAGGGGAAGAGTGTATGGTTCTGGGCTTGTTTTACTATCTTTATGGGGACCCAACACTATGAGCCCTGTCACAGTCTGTCGAGACCAAATTGCTAGTTGCTCCCAACAAACCATTTAAATGAGACTTCCAGATGATGTGGCTCACGTTAAAAATCCCCAAAAGATATAAATGTTGCTTCGACTGTGTGTGGTTTTAACTGGTATGGTAGTGTGCATAAATTGCGTATATATTTAAACCTGTGTTAATTGTATTTTGCCCACTTGAGGGCAGCAAAACAAGCTGCAAACACAACATTCAAAAAAAAATAATTCTCAGTGGATGAAGTTAGTTCATTGTCATGCAGAAAGGTTAAAAGTTCCACAAAATGCTAGTTCAGAGTTTTTTGTCAAACTAACCTTCATGCTCAACATCTGGCATCAGTTTTATCAGCTTATAAATTAGTTGATGTTAACATGTTATCAAACAGCTGCCTATTTCCACATCCAGCAGACATGGAGCAACATGAGCATCCCATTGACAGTGTCAGGAATTACTTGTGGGGTTCCCCAGGGTTCTATTCTTGGTCCCTTACATTTTCAATTTGGCCACTGAGTGGCAGCAGAGCATATTTTTCAGTGGGTTAGAAAGATGTCAGTTTATCAGACCAATAGAAGAGCAGCACCACACAAAATCCCCGCCTCTAGAACATTTGTCCATTTACTGCAATGAACCAAGCTCAGAAAAACTGAGGAGCGTAAAGTAAGACTATGAATCGCAAACAAAAAGATGCAAAAGACATTTATTTGCATTTCACATTGAAGATCTTTGTCATATTTTTGAAATTATCGTAGTTCTGTGTTGCCGTTTTTGTTGCGATTCCACATTTCTTAGCATTTTTATTAACGGACAAAATTAACCCCCTAGTGTCAGACCTTCAGCAGGTCCAGCTCTCCAGAATGTTCCATGCAGCTCCAGCTGAGTTTTCGGGCACTGGCCGGGTCGTCCCACGCAAACCGCCGAGCCTCGCCGGGTTTCAGCTGGTGAACTAGCGCTGAGCCGCTGAGCGAGAAAAAGAGAGAAGGTGGTAACATTTCCATTAAATTGTCAAAAACGTTCTCAACAAATTTCTGCAAAATAAAATGTGAATCAGTGCTTGTTTCTCAATATCTCAAAGAGTGTGTGACCAGATGACATCACTAATGACATCAGCAGTAACTCAGATACATCAGGAGTTGTATAGCTGCTTCCACCTCAGGTTACTTTGTGTGGGTTTTTAATTCATTAATTTGGTGTTTTTTTGTTGTTTTTTTATCAATTTCTGTGAGTTGTAAATTAAAAATGTTCTATATGGATGGAAACGTGCTACAGAGATATTTAACTGAAGATATGAATTTTCACTTCATTCCACCTCAGTCGGTGGAATCTGACTTCAGTACAGCGTTGAAAAAAACGCTCAGTACACAGTGTCAGCAGCACAGCATACGGACAGACATGACAAACGACACAATCACAATATTTCTGGTGGACAATGACAAGCTTCATGTATCACAATGCAAGATACAGGATTAGAAAGTAAAAGGCAGCAGTAAAGAATCTGTATTTAAATTGTGTTGTTTTGACCTGTAGCGCCTCCCAGAGGGCAGAGGCTGAAGCAGATAGTGAGCAGGGTGTGATGGGTCAGAAATAATTTTACCTTTCATTATGCGTTTGTTGTACAATGATTCAGTTTCAACATGATTCATTAGCATGATGTATAAACACGTGTGTGGACAAAGCTCAGATAGTCTCCACCTTAATGTGGTGGCGGGATTTGTGTACCTCCATGACCCTGGGAGCTGTGTTGTCAGGGTCCCAGGGCTCAGACCAGGAGGGGCTCAAAAACCCTTATGGAGCAGTAATTTCAGCAGAAAGCTACCGACGCTGGATTAGGGAGACCAGGACCCCCTCCTGGAGCCAGGCCTGGGCAGGGAGCTTGCTGACGAGCTCCTGCATGTCGGGCCTTCACCCATGGGGCCCCCGGCTGTGAAAACGATGTTACACATGCGTGTGTGTGTGTTGACCTCTGACCTCTGCCAGTAGCTGATGGTGACCCAGGGTGTGTGGTTGAGCAGCAGGGCCGGAGCTGCTCCCTCATAGTAATCACTGAAGCTGATGATGGTGGAGAGATCGGAGATGTTGACGTCCACGATGATGCCACCACACTGAAAAAAAAACAACACACACACACGTACACGTAAAAAGCCCTGAAATGTACTAAAGTCTCAGAGTAAAATCAGCTCATTTGATTGGTCCAGCAGAGACACTGACCATGTCGAGGCTCAGCAGGGTGCCGTTGTCCTGTCGGTTAAAGAAGAAGAACTTGGAGGTGGATTCAGATCCAACCACACGGACACACAACTTCCCCGAACTGTTCTCCGGCCACAGAGGGAGGCACTGCAACACAACAACAACAGAATAACAACTACATAACAACACTCTTGGGACTGCTTGCTCTTACTCTTGCCATTGAGCAAGCATTAAATCTGATTACGTCTCTTTATCGGTTACCTCAAAACAGGATGCTCTACCTGGTGGTCGGAGGTGCGAATACACACAAACAGAAATACATACATAGAACTGAAAATGGCTCCTACACACGGCCATAACTGTTTCTGACAGAAGTCAAAAAGCTCCTGAAGTCAGATCCTCAGTGTCTCTGATCAATAAAGACATCAGTTTGGTCTGTGGAATGGCTGGAAATACTACAGTACCCATGAGCCTCAGCAGCTGTTACTGGTGGAGATCAACTTCTAACTTCACCCGACCATCAGCCAGACGGCAACACAGCCTGAAGCTGTCTGACTGGATGGTTCTCACAGCAATGCTCTCTGGGAGTTGTAGTTGTCTGATAGTGACTGTCTATGGGACACGTGAACAGGAGTCATATTCACCTCGGTGGAGGAGATGTAGTGCCACTTGGTGGTCTGGCTGGTGACTTCTCCCACCTCCAGCTCATACGACGACTTGTTAACCAGAGTGTAGAAAGGACTCATGGTGACGATCCTGGTCAGGTTAAAACTGCTCATCTGGATACTAACGCCCACCTGGACACACAAACACAAAGTATGAAGAAAATACTGATAAAGCCAAAGAAAAACTGTGAAGAGCAAAGAATCAAACTAGTGCTGCAAGTAACATTTATTTTTATCAATCAATCTGTCGAATATTTTCTCAATTAATTAATTACTCGTTTGGTCTATCCACCACAACTTCCCAACTTGACTTATATCCAGGAAACGTCTTGTTAAGTCGGACCAACAAACCCCAAAGATATTCAGTTCAGTATCATAGAAGACTCAAAGCTAAAACTAAAGAGGATTTGTGGCATTTCTGTTTAAAAATGAAAAACCATTAATCTTTTATCAAAACTGTTGCCTTAGTTCTCTGTTGATCGACTAATCGATGAACTGATTAATTGTTTCAGCTCTAAACACCTTCCTCTTGGCCTCTTCTGATCTGATCTAGTCTAATCTAGATCTTGTTCTGAAGCGTTTTACAGTATCACACAGTCTTCATCAGCAGCTCAGTTTTCATGGAACTTTAAGTGTTCAAGCTTTCCATGATTTTGAGCACCACCAACAACCTGCGGATGAAAACTGTGTGATACGGTCGAAAGCTTCATAACAAGTGAGTAAGTGGACCTTGAGTTGAAACTGTTTTGTCAACTGATCTGATTTGACTAATCTGACTCTAATCTGATTTAATCTAATCTGATGTATCTAAGTGAATCTAATCTAATTTCCAAAAATGTCACTATATCAACAACAAAATGACCAAAATCTCTGTATTGAACAGAGACGCTGAGTAAGGTTTTTAGTTACCAGGAAGTCCATGTTGTTGGCGGGACAGCGAACGCAGCCATAACTTCCCACGGTGTCCAGAGAGAAACCATCAGACCAGGAGCTGGTGGAGACACACAGCTGGAGCTGCAACAAACAACAACACACCAGTCAGAACAACACACTGAAGTACTGCTGCTAAAGTAACAAACACTCCAGTGAACACAACTCTGCCGATGCTAACCTCTTCATTTTTAACATCATAAAATGTGGCTGGGTGTGTTTTTAGTCTTCAGGCAAAAGTTCAGGTACAAACAAAAATCTTGGATTTGGGTACACGACAAAAAAAATTCAGGTAAAAACTCAAAACATTTGGTAAGAGAAAACAAAAAACAACAACACATAATTTGGGTAAGACCTAAAAGATTTAGGTAAAAACTTTAAAATATGGGTCGGATGTGACCTGGGTTTGTCCTCAGGGTGGCGCTAGAGGAAAGGTCATGGGATCATTGAAATCTAAAGCGTTTATCCTCTAGCGAGCAGGTTCATGAGCAACAAGTGTTGCTCATGTGTTGCTCAACAAGTGTTGCTCATGAACCTTGCTCCGAGATGAGTGTTGAACAGACGGACATCATCGCCATCAGATATCTGCAGCAGTCTGAATCTGTCCAGGCCTTTTTCTCACCTTGCTCTTGCTGAAGAGGTTCGTCTTCCTGAAAGAGAACAGGATGATGTCTCGGAAGTCGGCCGGGTGTTTGACGCTGACGTCCTCGGCTCTGTACTGCAGCACTCGAGACGTCTTGTTGATGATCCAGTACGGGCTGAAGAGTGACAGGAGCAGGCGGCTCGTCGTCCTCGTCACGTGAATGCTCACGTCCACCGACATCCTGGTGTCCGAGTCGCACGTGAGACACACGGCCAAGAACTCGGGCATTTCCTGTTCGATACGGACGTGTCCGTGCCAGTCGCGGCCCTGATACCTCATCAGCACCAACGACATGATCTCGCCTGAGACACGAGCGTTCAGGAGGTCCGACGTGCTTCCTTCCTGAAGCTCATAAGAGTCTGCTGAGCTCTGACGAGGAAAGACCAGATCAGACCGCATCAGATCAAACCAGATAAGATTGGATGATTGGATTCAATTACATTAGCTCAGGGTTAGATAAATGTTTAGCTGACTTATTTCTGACAAATTATATTCAGTTTGTTTGTACAAACACTGAAGAGAAATTAGACCATCTGCTCTGTGGATTCAAATGACCTTAAATCTAACTGGTCCAACTCTAATTCACATGACCCTGATAAATTAACACAATCAATAATCTTGCTTCTATGTAAAGATTATTTGTTTTTGACATTTCTGCTTGTTTCTGTGGGAGCTGTTGTACCTCCATCATGTAGCGGATGGTGTAGGGCAGCAGGTTGCGTAGCGTGGCCACAGGGTGGAGGTGGAGGATGTAGGCGGGGTCCCAGTCCTCCTCTCCGTGGCTGGCGATGTGTCGCAGGTCGTCAGGGACGGCCAGCGTGCTGACCATCAGCGGCAGCAGGCTGCTGTCGGCTGCCGGACACTGCAGCACCGAACGCACCTCCGAGCTGCGATGCACCTGCTCCTTCCACGCCACGCAGGTGGAGGACGGACCGTACTGACCGTCCAGACGACCCGCCGGACACACAAACAGCTGACATCTGGAGGGCAGGGGGATAAAACTACACTGTCAACATCTCCTGAACACCTGGGGCAGCACCTGGAGCTGTCCAGCTGCACACCTGGTGTCAGAGGACCTACAAAGACCCACCCTGACAGCACTGCAGCCAGTCTGTAGAAAGTCTTCTGCGTGCTGGCTGAACCAAATATAAGTGAATCTACCTGAAAGAGATCCACAGTCTCTGCAGGTTGAGAATTTAGCTCCCTTTCACCCAAAAAGTTCCAGGAACTACTGAACCGCAGGAACTAAACGTGGAGCTAAAAGTCCCTTTTGTCATTCATGGTTTGTGTTTCCACCAGATCTGAAGAACCGTGAAGATTCGACAGATTAGACCCATGGAAGATAAAAAACAGCAGCAGCGTTTGAAATGCAGTTTTTACATAAGAAAACAACAACACAGAGTGATTCTGTTTTTCTTTGTATTTACTGTTGTGTGACTGATGTTTGAGTTTGATGTAATGAAAAGGACACTGAAAACTTGAGAGCGTCTGCCTCAACAGTGACGATCTGCTGAGACTTCGATGGTTATTTATTCTTTAGAACATAATCGACATGAAACTAACTAATGTTTTAGCTCGCTCGACCACCACCGCTCTCTCTCTCGTTCACTCTTTTTAAGTAGTAGCCGGGAAGCCGACAACAGAGCCTAACTTTACTTTTAACGTTAAAAAACAACAAAAGGGGGGACTTCCGGTGATGGCATAACGAGTCAGACGTGTTTGGTGACCGCTCTCCGAGATTGATGGAAAATACCCACCTAAACTCGATGATATATTATCCATTAATAGAGTAAGTTAAGCATTAGGGTGGGGTTCGAAATATCAAAGGCCCAAAAGACGCAAAATGCCTAAAGGAGACAAAGCAATAACCGCGACAAAAGCTAGCAACGCAACCGAGCTAACAAACACGAGCCCGGGTGGAACTAGCAAAACTTCGAGCGCTATATTGGAAGCAATAGAAACGCTTAAATCCGAATTGAAGGAGGACAATGACAAACTAAGGAAGGACATCAATACCCTGCGACAGGAGATGGGTAATAAACTTGACGGCCTGACGGAGGAAATGAGAGGCCTGATGGAAAGAATGGAAGAAGCGGAGAATCGCGTTGGGCATGTTGAGGACATGACAGTGGAGCTGACTGAAGCGCTGACTGAAAGCATTAAGCGACAGAGGAGTATTCAAAACAAACTGACTGATCTCGAATCCAGATCGCGAAGGAACAACATTCGCCTTTTCGGGATAGGAGAAGGAGAGGAAGGAAAGTCGGTGACGCAGTTCGTGACAGATTTCCTCAAGCGTGAGTTACCTCTGCCAGCCGACTTGGATCTTAAAATTCAGCGAGCCCACAGAGTTTTCGCAGCCAAGCCCGACCCAATAATAACCCGAGACAAATTATAGTAAATTTTCAAGAATATACTACTAAAGAGCTAATCCTCAAAGAAGCGTGGAAAAAGGACGCATTCAGTCAAATGGAAGAAACATTTATTTTGACCACGACTATGCAACTGAGATCGTCCAAAAGCATGGCATATCAAGAGATTAAGAAAGTGCTGAAGGAAAAGGGTGTCGTTTCCAAACACCCTACACGAGCATACGAATCCACTGGGAGAGCGGCGTTGGAACATACAGCAGCGCACGAAGCTGGGATGGAGTTGCGGGCGGGGCTTGGAAGTGGAGGTGCCGACAGCGGTTACTGAAGAAGTCGCTATGGAGACTCGACTTCAGAAATCCTTGGGATGGCAGCGTGAGGCGCCCTGGCGAGAGCACAGAGTCCCTACTGCGCAGAGGGCAAAAGAGAAATTGATGGAGTTTCAGAGAAGCGGGAAAAATGACAGATGTGTAGTGTTTACATCATCGACACAGGGAGGCCTCTGTAATTCGTGGTACTGAAGGAGAGGCACCAGAGAAGGAGTTAGGACGTTGGACATTTAGGATGGAAGTAGTTTCCAAACCTTACATAGGGCCCTCCCATTACGGGAGACATTACCCTAGGCCTACCGACGGGCCCAGTTGGGAGAGACATTTTTCCCTTTGAGTTGGAGTCACAGGTATCCCCTGTATCATTGTTCTTGTTTATTTTATTTCTTAATGTTTTTTGTTCTCGTTATTAGTTCTTGTTCACTTGTGGGGTCTACAGTAATAATATATTCAGGGTATGAGTGGGTCACGTAAACTGAAAATTGAGACAATTAATGTAAACGGTCTGGGTAACCCGATAAAGAGGAGTAGGGTAATAGCGAAATTAAAAAGGGATAAAATGCAAGTGATATTCATACAAGAAACTCATTTGTCAAATGAAGAGCATGAGAAATTTAAAAAGTTTGGTTACATAAATTCCTTTTATAGCTCTCACAAGAATAGCAGAAGGAGAGGAGTTATTACCCTTATTCCAAACACAGCTAATTTTGAATTGACTGAGGAATGTTCCGATAAATATGGCAGATATGTGATCGTTAAAGGGAGGATGGATAATACTATTGTTACATTAGTTAATGTGTATGCACCCCCTGAGGAAGATAAAACATTCTTTAAATCATTGTTTGACAAAATAACAATAATGAGTGAGGGATTTTGATATGTGGGGCGATTGGAACACAATTTTGAATTATACTAAAGACACAACAAGTACTAAAAGATATACAAACATTAAATCCAAGAATCTTAACATCCTTTTTAAAGATGCAGGTCTCTGTGATATCTGGAGAGATCTTCATCCATCAGAGAGAGACTATACGCATTATTCTGCTGCTCATAAGGTACATTCTAGGATTGACTACTTTCTGATAAATACTACAGATAGACACCGGGTAATAGACTGTGAAACCGGAATAGCAGATGTGTCAGATCACAATGCTATATACTTAACCATACATCTTGATTGCCCAAACAAAACAACATTATGGAAATTGAATGTTAATATTCTTAATAATGAAATCGTGATGCAAGAAATCAAAAAAGAGATTCAGGACTGTATAGCCAATAATAAGGATGAACAAATAGAGCCAACAATAATATGGGACACTGTCAAAGCAGTGATGAGGGGAAACCTGATATCAAGGCTAGCTCATATTAAAAAAAAGAAAAAGCAACTACAAGCTGAATTAGAACAGAATATGAGAAAACTAGAAAAACAACAGCATACAGATAAGAGTGATAATTTGTCCGGAATGATAAAAGGAATTAGAAAACAATTATCAGATATGGCAAATGAGGAGATAGAAAAGTATATTTTATAAATATTATAAATCTCTGTATAATCAATCAGAACAAGTTGATAGAAAAGAAATTGAAGATTATCTAGCTGAATTAGATCTCCCCTCCATAGGAACCTCTCAAAATGTATCATTAAATTCACCCATTACTAAAAAAGAGCTTGATAAGGCTATCAGTAGATTGAAAAGTAAAAAAAGCCCAGGGACGGATGGCTATCCTAACGAATGGTACAAAGTTTATAAAGAAGACCTTGCCCCCCTATTGTTGGAATCCTTTAATTGGACACTCAAACATGCAAAATGTCCTCCTTCATGGAAAGAGGCTATGATAACAGTCATACCAAAGGAGGGTAAAAACAAAGAGTTATGTGAGTCTTATCGTCCAATTTCCATTTTGAATGTTGATTATAAATTATTCACGTCTATAATCGCTAGAAGATTAGAAAACTTCCTCCCAGACCTGATAGATGAGGACCAGACAGGATTTATAAAAGGCCGCCAAACGCAAGATAATATCCGCGCACACTACATATAATTAATGAAGCCAATAAACAGAGCTCCCCTACAGCCTTAGTAAGTTTTGACGGAAAAGGCTTTTGATAGAGTCAGCTGGAATTTTCTTTTGCGGTTTTGAAAAGAATGGGTTTTGATAAAACTATCATTAAATGTATACAGGCCCTGTACGATAAACCAGTGGCTAGAATTAAAATAAATGGCGACTTAACAGACAGATTCGAGCTCTTCAGAGGGACAAGGCAGGGATGCTGTCTGAGCCCCTCCCTATTTGCCTTGTTTATAGAGCCTTTGGCTCAATGTATAAGACAAAGTAATGAACTTAAAGGAATCACAGTAGCTAAGGATGATCATAAGTTAGGTCTCTTTGCAGATGATATTATTATATACCTCAACAATCCGGATTATACATTTCCTAAACTTTTAACTTTACTAAAAGACTTTGGAGGAAATCTGGGTATAAGTTAAACATATCAAAACCCAAGTTCTTTGTATAAAATATAGACCAGCTGACTCAATCAGACGAGCTTACAAACTAAAATGGGACTCAGGAAAAATAAAATATTTAGGTGTCTACCTTACTAGAGAACTAAATACATTATATGAGGCTAATTATAATAAGATTAATGAAACTATACAAAAAGATTTGACAAATTGGGCAACACTAGTCATGGATTTAAGCTCAAGGATAGAGGTGATAAAAATGAATGTGTTGCCTAGATTGCTTTATTTATTCATTTCACTGCCAGTTTGTATACCGAATACTCAATTTGATAAATGGGATAAACAAGTGAGTAGATTTATTTGGAAGGGGGCAAGACCAAGGGTTAAGCTCAAAACTCTACAACTAGAAAAAAGAGGAGGACTTGCTCTTCCAAATTTTAAAGAATATTTCCTAGCTGCTCAGCTGAGATATGTAATTTTCTGGTGCTCACCAGAATATTACTCCAAATGGAAACACATTGAGCTTAACTACGGATCATGTCAGCCACAAGCAAGGCTGGGTGAGAAAACAATTAACCAACTTATAGAACCAAATCCTATAGTAGATACAACAATTAAGATCTGGTGGGATGTAATGAATAAATACAAAATGGAGGAGGATTGTAAATTGTTGATCTGGCCATTGTATTCTCCAAAATTCAAATGTGGTCAGATGGATAGCACATTTACAAGATGGATTGACAAGGAATCACTGCAGTGTGTACATTAACAGACGGAAAAAGTTTAAATCTTTTGAAAACTTGAAAAGAGAATTTGACTTGGAAAACTCTGATTTATTTAGGTATTTCCAACTAAGACATCTTTATAATGCAGACATTGAAAATCACCTTTCTCAAGAGGGCAGTGAACTAATTGATATGGCCACAGGGCTTACAGACATTTACCTTCGAAAATTGTATCCAGGCTGTATAAAAGTCTACAAAATTGCAATAGGTTTGACTCACTATACATAAAACAGAAATGGGAAGCAGAACTGCAGCTTAAACTGTCAGAGAATGATTGGCATTCAATCTGCCTTTTACAACAAACTTCTACTAGCTCCAGACAATGGAGAGAATTTGGCTGGAAGAACTTGGTGAGATACTTTATTACACCCCTCATTAAAACAAACAGTTAAAAAAAACCCAACAGTGCTGGAGACTCTGCGGGGATGTCAATGTCAATCATTCTCATATATTTTGGTCATGTATAAAAATTCGCCCCTACTGGGAATCTATTGTAATAGAAATGGAAAAGATTTTGGGTTACAAAATATCGAATGACCCACAGACTCTGTATTTAGGCCTGTTAACTAAAGATGTTGTTAGAGGGGAAGACATTCATCTATTCAAAGTGATGCTGATATCAAGTAAGAAAGTTATAACGAGGAATTGGTTGAAAAGTAAGCCTTTGAGTCTGGACCAATGGAAGAATATCATGGCGGAAATTTTTACAATGGAAAAAATGACCCACGACCTGAGATTGGATGCACATAAATGTAAACTACGATGGCGGAAATGGACCAACTATGTAACCCACTCAAATATATGAAACAAATGGAAGATCTGTATTTGTAGCACCCTACCAGTTGTTATCTTGTTCATTGTGAAAATTAAAAAATGCAAAAATAAAAAGTAAAAAAAAAAAAAAAAAAAAACAACAAAAGATGTCCGACCCTCGTCCCTACATTATAATACAAGTTGAAGTAGCCGTGGTGTCTGTGTTTGACCAGCCAGCTCTACAAACCCCACCCCCTACAGTCCCTGAACCTTCAGAAAGTACTACCCCCGGATTTTTTTTGCCCCCTGGAACTATCGTACAGTAACTAAATTCAGTCCCTGTTTCATCCGGTCAAAACACAGGTTTCGTTCCTGAGTTCTTCAAAAGGTTTCCTCCTGCGGTGGAAACACACTATTATTTGTTACTGTCTGCTGTAAAATAGAGCTGCGTTCACAAACTCACCTCTGACCAGGAAATTCTTTTTTACACAACAACTGGACATGACTTTGGCATTTCAGCAGACTTTCCAGTCGGCCCCAAATGGTTTTTGGGTTTGGGCAGATGTGTTTGGCTCAATAAGTCCATTAGATGAGAAACATTTCTGACAAATGCTGTCTTTCTTAAATATTGTAGCTATTCTTTTATACTCTCATGTGTAAACAAAACAAACAGGCCTGATGTTCAGAGCAGCAGAGGATGTCTACTTAAGGGCTAATTCCCTGCAGGACGAATATCTACCAGAAACAAACATGAAGCAGTGACTTAAATAACAGAGATGGAAACTGACACCACATTGATGGTGCTGCATGCTAACAAACGCTCAGTTCCCTCGTGCCCCTGAGCAAGGCAGTGTGATGCTACCTGTATGTTTCTAAGGCGATGTGAAACTCTCTCTCAGGTTCGGCCTGTCCGACGCTCTGCAGGCTCCTGGATGTTGGACAGTACATCAGGATGGTGAACGGCACAGAGAAGTGATTCTTTATCTGAAAACACAAACAAAAATGAAGCTTTCCTGCTGTTGGTTCTTCAACAACATATTCGACTTTCAGAGAACTGTGTGGTGAGGTTTTTGAGTGTTTGTGATTCAGACCTGCAGCGGTGAGCGGACAGTGATGACCTTGTTGCCCTCGGCAGCATCGATCTGCAGCAGCACAGAAACCGCCTCCTGCAGCATCGGACCACGGATGTTGTAGAGACGGCGACCCGGTTTGTCTACAGCGATGTTGGAGATCTCGCTGTATCCGGAGGGAACTGTGGGTTCAGAGACACATCAGCCATTTTTAATCTTTATTCACACATCATCAGTTTAACTTACAGGAGGGACACTTCTACAGGTTCTCCTGTTGGACAGTTTACAGATATTTTTCAAACCCACACCTTAAGAGCATTCTTGTTTAGTGTGATCTGCAGTCGCCTCATATCTGTCTGAGCTGCATTGCCCCACACTGCACAGCAATAATCAATGTGACTGTAGATTAGACTATGAGATATTACCTCAGGAATGTCTTTAGATAAAAACTTTGCAATTCGTCCAACCATTCCTGCCATTTTCATCACTCTTTTAGAAAGATCTGTAATATGACCCATGTCACTGCCCTTTGCGTTGTTGTCTGTTCCTTATACATGTATTAGGCAAAATATGTTGGTGTGAATGTTGAACCACAGAATGAGATTGTAGTGAAAGTGAGTCGTTCTGACCGATGGTGAGGTTGAACAGGCAGCTCTCTTGCCGCTGCAGAGCCGACAGTTTGCCTCGTGATGACGGTTCGAACATGGAGTGTTCCAGGTCCATGCTCTGATCCACCGACAGCTCATGTAGTTTTCCCTGCGCTGGTGGACCAACCGGCCTGAGGTTGGCGCTGTGCTGCACGATGAGAGGAATCCCAAGAGAGTTTCTGATGGTGAAGGGGGCCTTCTCCTTCAGAGAGCAGTCAAAGGTGGAGGCTGTGCCCTCGGAGAACGCCTGATCAAAACACAGCAATGACAAATTGTAATGTTTATCTATAACTGGCTGTTTTGCTGCCATTTATTCATTGACTGAATATAACAGCAATGATTTAAGTCACAGAGCTCATGAAAAGGTTTTGATTTCCTGTTCTTAACAGTTGGTGTCTGTCTTTTCTGCTCACTCATATTTTCATTTTCTGATTATCAGAAGAACTCTAGTCAGAAGACCAGTCAGTTAGCTTTACTTATGTTTGTGGGTAAGACAGCACACTCGGTCTGTTGGAGGAGGTCGTCTTCATCAATCCTGTAAAACTCCAACAACAGTTAGTCAGTTGTTGTTAAAATACTAACCCCTAACCCTAACCCAGGGAAAGGCTGCTTGTGGTACAGGCCTTTTCAACTACAGGAGCTTATCGACCTGTAACTTCAGGTTTATCCATTGTCTCTGGTTCTACTTTTGTTTCTACTGTTCTCCTCCCGTTTGGGGGTGAGTTCCTGAACCTACATTTCAGCTTAGCTCAGGTTCTCCTTGTTTCAGGTTTTTCTGTCGATGTTTCCTGTCTTATTTTGTATTTCTCCTCTCCTCTTGTGTCAGTAAGTTCGCTTCCTGTCATTGTGTTTCCCTCCAGTTTTGATAGTTTGCCCCGCCTTAATTAGTTCCACCTGTGTCTTGTTGTCTCCCCTCACCTGAGTATTTAGTCTGTTTGGTTTCACTCCCTCAATGTCAGTTCATCTTGGTTTGTGTGCCTATGTTCCAGACATTTCCCTGATGTTTGTTCATTGTGTTTTGGGCTGTTTTCCTGGACCTTGCATTTGGACTGACTTTCCTGGTTTTGACCTCTGCCTGTCTCATCATCTCCGTAAGCCTTTGTTCATTGACCTTTAGTAATAAATCATTGAACTACATCTGCTCTGCCTCATTTGTCTGCAATTGTCCTATTCCTCGTGTTCCCGACTACCCTGCTAGCACCGTTGTAATACTCTCCTACCAAACAGAACATAAAAATAACCACGTTTGTCCCAATGTCTCCATACGGTGTCACTTTTAAAATGACATGTATATCTGAAATGTTCTGGTTTGTAAAACATGGTACAATCTAGACCTTACAGAGGTTCAGGATATGGGAAGGTCCAGGTTACAGCTCAGTTAGTTCCTGTAGTGGAAAAACGCTAGAAGAGTGTTGGGTTGTACCATGGTGAGGTTATAGAAGATGGTTGTACCTTAGTGAGGTTGTGCAAGACATTAAGGCTGCACTGGGAGACGGTGATGTTCATGGTGTCTTTGGAGCAGATGTTGATGGCTGTGCGAGGTTCAGGAAGAAAGACGAAGTCATCTCCGTGAATGGGACTCTTGTCCTGGACCGGGTTGTTCTTCACCTGCAGGAACAAAGACAACAACAATGAAAGATTGCTAATCAAGTGTTTTCGCCCATGATTCTAATCAAACTAATTTAACATCTGTTGATGATGAATCGAGATCCAAAGATGAACTGAAGACTCTAAACTGTACACTATATAATCGGGCATAGATAATGAAAATGGATACATAATAAACCTGCATAATGTACACTCTACATCTAAGTAGTCCTATGATGTTTTGTTAATGCACTTATGTGCTAGTTGGGGACTTCATAAGTCAGGCAGTTCATAATTGTATCTGGTACCAGAACACCTGAGGACCCAGTCTGATGTTTGAGTTTGTAGTTGAATTATCAGATCTGCAGCCAAATGTTTCAAACACTTGGTAAAGAGAGGAGCAGAACTGTCAGCTGATCACCACCTGGTGGTGAGAGAGGCTCCTGGACAGACCTGGTAAACCCAAACATGTACTGAGGGTGAACTAGGCCAGATCAGAGACCCCCATCCAAGAAGCCTTCAACTATCACCAGAAATCTTCTCTGCATCTCAGGGGAGGTTGAGAACCTAGAACCCAAGGGGGCCATGTTCAAAGCTTACACTGAGGAGGCGGCTGCTCAGAGTTGTGGACTGGAGGTTGTCTGTGCCTGACATGGTGACAAACTGAAAACCTGCTGGTGACTATGAAGGAAGCTTTCAAGCTGAAGGAGTCCTTTCAGACTTGGTTGGTCCAGGAGACTCCTGAAGCAGCAGACAGGTATCAGGAGGTCAGAAGGACTTCAGCTTCTGTGGTCACTGAAGGAAAAACTCAAAACTTCAGGGAGGCCATGGAGAGGGACTTTCAGTCAACCTGAAAGAGGTTCTGGCAAAGGATGAGGATATTGTCGGACAGTGGAAGGAACTCTTGAGGAACTCCTGAACCTGACTGATAGGTCCTCCATAGAGGAGGCAGAGCTGGAAGACTCGGGAAGACTTGTCCATTTCTCTGGCAGAGGTCACTGAGGTAGTTAAAAAGCTCCTGGCAAAGCAGAGAATTAGATTCGCCCTGATATGCTGACGTTTCTGGATATGGTTGGACTGTCCTTGTTGATATGTCTCTTCAGTGTCCCATGCGGTTGATACACCCTCTGGTCTAGCCTGCTAACAGAGACAAACGTAACACGGATGGTTGGTGGAGCGGAGAATGTGAGTGTGAGTCTGTGCGGTCTGAATAGGATTTAGATTCAAACAGCTCCTCTTCATCTCCAACATGAACTAAACACTGGCTCAGCTTTTTTCTTTTTTTATTTCAATCAATAGCATTTTAGAGGCCTTACAAATTGAGACACATAGAGTCAATATTATTTGCTACAGAGGGCTCCGTAAATACATATGTATTCATTCATCCAATAAGTGACATCCATTCCCCGCACCAACATAGTTTCACCCACTGTACTCCACACCAGTATGGCACAGCCGGCGGGGATAATGGTTTGACTCACAACAGTGAAGAAGCAGAATTCATCCTAATAAGTCGGTCCGTCAGCGTGTCAGAGCCGACCTCTGGCAGAACCAAACACTTTGGTGTTTCAACCGCGCTCTGCAGCGTCGTCAATCCTCCTGAAATCCCCCAAATATTCACCACTATTGCCGTTCTCACCGTCCGGACCGAGAAATGCTACTAACTGGCTACTTCCTGGCTGATTCTGACTGTAGACTGACAAACTGGTAACTCCGGCCTGACCAGAGCTAAGCAGAAATTGTTTATTTTGGGGGAGCGCTTACGCTGGGAATTTTTCTGGAAAACTGAGGTGAATTTACTGTAAATACTTTCTTTGATTATTTTTGGGAACTCATCAAAAGGCGAGGGCTATTTTGGATGAGTTTAAGACTTTTACTTGGGGAGAACAGAACAGTCTGAAACCTCCTGACCATGCACTTCATTTATAAATTATTTTGCAGAATAGTCTGAAATTGTGTTGTAGTTGTGTGTATCTTATGTCTTATGGGGTGTATATGGTATATTGCATTTTAGTAAATGTTACTGTCTGGTGATGGTGCAAGAGCTGGGATTTTAGGTTTGTGTATCCTTTGTATTTGGGTTGATCGTAATTGATTTACTTGTCAGATGTGATTCTGAGTGGTACTCCATGCCAAACCACAACACACTGTCCAGTTTTAGTGGAGGACGGAAGGAAGTTTATTACAATATGTAAAAGTACAGTAGTGTGAACAGTTCAAAGACATTTAATCCACCAGACCATACCACAAAACATCTGCAGCTAGCAAACACAAAGGTAAAAGTAGTGGTAGAAACGGCAGCTAACAGCTAGCAGATTTACCTCGAGCTCCAGGTTCCATCTGCGTCTGTCGCTGTCAACTCGTTCGATCAAAGGCTCCCACACTGCATGGATCTCATTAAAGTAGTTCACCTGCAGACACACAACAGGTGTCAACATTATACATCATACATGATAAAACATCTTTATGTTGTACATGCTTGTTTGGTTTTTCAGTCACCACAGCATTTGCAGTAATGCCCATCACTCATTTACCCTGATTTCCTTCAGTACTCAAAATTCAGAAACTTCAACTATAAAAAAAGGTTAAAAGTTAAAAATGGGTGAATAAGGGTAAGTTTCAGGTGTTTCTCCAGAACGTTTTTACCGATTCTGACTACATCTACAGCTAAAAGTTGACGTTTTCCAACAGATTGATTACAGAGTTTTGTAAATATCTAGTGCCAAGTTAGTCAAATGTTAAGTCAAGTTTTCTTAAAGAAAATATCACATACAGTAAACAAAAAGAATGTTTTCCAGCTGTGAAGGACAGGTTCAGGTTTAGGTTCGGATATAAAGGATCAGTTCTCACCTCCAGCGTCATGTTGGCCCTGAGCTGCAGCAAAGACGACCAGTTTTTGGCAGAACCGTTGAAGGAGGACTCGGCCAACAGCAGAGGGACAGTCCGATGACCCAAACCGGACTCCAGAGTCACCTGGAGCACCTGTGGGGCGACAACACCTCATCAACAGGAAACAGATCTGACCACCTCATTATAAAGTTTCAGAATAAAATCTTTAGGTCGTACCTTGACCTCTGCAGCAAAGCTCTCGCCCTCGTTGTGTCCATCCTGCTCTCTGAAGCTCTCTGTGACCTCAGTGGCCTGATCCACTCCCAGGAACCAGTAGTTACAAGAGTAGATGTTAATGACCGACCAGAGGTCACCGACGCCCGGCTTTGACACCTGACTCTGCTCGTCATGCTGCTTCGCCGTCATGGCAGCTGTTATCGTCATCACTGTGTTGAGGATGAACGGAGAGATCTGCAGGACAAAGACACACTGATGATGAGTTTACTGACAGTTTGTTAACCACTTGGAACTTGTCTTTGTCTATCGTTTCTGTAAATTATTATGATGACACAGTGACATCAGTGAGTCCAGAGGGACGACAACACAAATACAGGCTGTATACAAGCCAGTTTGACCAAATGATCCAAACTACTGGTCTGAAGGGGAAAACATTTTAAAATATGATTCATCCATTAATAAATTTAAAATTGTGATTGATGAATGTACCTTGACAATGACTTCTTCCACCGTCACAGAGCCGCTCAGTGGTTGGTTTGGGTGGGTTTTGGTTTCCAAAGCGACCGAGCAGGGTCTCAACACCTATTGGACAGAGTCAGACTGATGAGTCAAAGAGCAGCAGTTTGACCTGCAGGTGAAGACGTGTTGATGTCGCTACCTTGCAGGTCAGAAATGTCTCAGCTAAAGAAGTAACGTTATAGAAGATATTTCTGCTTTGTCACTTGAGCATAACACAGACAGACTGAATAATGGCAGGATGAATGAATGCATTCATACTTTGGTATAAGATTTTTATTGTACAGATTCCTGTGGTTCCAATACAGATGACAATAAACTTGAACTAGAACTACTCTAATGAACAGCTCCCCCTAATGGAAAATCTGCAGTCTGACCAACATGAGTCAGTTTTCAGTTCACATGGAAAACATATTGTTTAAAGCACCAAATGTGGATTAATCTGCCACTGAAAATAATCCCCAACAAATGCACTATTTCCTCCTGTTTGAGTAACGTTTAATAAAAACTACAGTGAGCAGCTGTTTTAGGAAATTCCTGAGCCTTTTTTAGAAATGAAACTGTACATTTGTGAGGCGTTGTTAAAGATTTACATCTTCAGTTGGAACCAATGGCCTTGGAGCTGACAGCCACAGACAGGAAGACAGGAAGTCAGGAAGTATTGGGAAACCGACTAACACATTGTTGGTTTGGGTCTGAAATTCAGATTTAATTAACATTATGTAACATGTAATGTAACATTTACACCTTCTGTGACCCCACATGTCATGTGATCTTACAGTGGTGATGGCCTTGTCCTCCTTGTTTCGGATGAAGGGGCAAGCAAGGACTTTCAGCTCCCTCAGGTTGGCTCTCATGTTCTGGGAACCATCCTCCTCGGCTTGCAGGTTGAAGTCACACTGAAATGAGGCCACGAGGGCGGGGGCGTCAGCCTTCATCAGGCTGGCCACAAACACCACTTCCGGGTCCACCACCACCGCCCGAAGACGAGTCCTAACCATCGAGACTGCAGAGAGAAGACAAACAAGTGATGTGATGGTTTCATCATTGCAGGGTTTCTGGGTTTTATCAGGTCAACATATTTTACATTCTACATTGGTTTTTATTTCTGTTTTTACATTATCTTTCATGCTGAATAGTCGGAATTTTCTTTATTGTTGTGACTAATAAAATCAACATTTGGATATAAGAAAAGCATCTATTCTGGTACTTCTCATCTACATTTCATACAGTTGATAATGATCTATCTCCTTGTTGAGAGGCTGTAAAAGTGGATCTGGTTCATGTTTAGGCCTTACCTAACATATCAAGACTACTGTGTTTTGTTGGGGAGATGTGTTCGGAAAGAGTAAATATTTCATGATTCAACCCTGTTCTTTTCTGTCTGTACATGCCTTTCGGTTCTAGTATCCGCAAATATATCTATTGCTACGCAGATGACACACAACTCTATATCTCTGCTTCACCATTGATGATCCAAGCTCTGTCGACAATATTGTAAATTACATTTCACAAAACAGTGATTGGACAGCTCTAAACTTTCTACAGTTGAATAAGGACAAAACTGAAATTTTGGTGATCCAAGAGCAGGCCAAAAGAGAGAACCTCATCTCACATCTCGCACATTTTCTCAGTCTGGGAAAATCCCCCTTGATAGTAATTAAACTTTTGAAGCACACATTCAGAATGTCACTACACAGGCCTTTTACCACTTAATGAACATAGCCAAGGTGACATAATTTGTTTACCTCTGTCTTGATAACTGTAATGCAGAGGTTCTCAAACTGGGTGCCAAAACACCCTGGGGTTTCTTATGGACGAGCCAGAGGTGCTGCGGCATTTGTTCATTTTCTTTTTTGTAAGCTGTACATTTAAATAATGTTTCAATTTTGGAAAAAAAGGAGGCAACATTTATATTAACTACACTTTGTTACATTTTCAAACATGTTAAGTAAGCTCAAAAATGAACTTGGCACCATTGCAGCTTAAATACTTAAAGCAAGCAGATTATATGAAACAACACGTCATCTGTGCATGATTTTTGTCTTTGAAAAAGTAGAATGTAAGCAAATTAGATTTTTGAACAAAACAAGAAAACAAGAAAAACATTTCTACATCTATCTGAAAATCTGCTTGAGAAGTGATTGAGAATATGTCTATTATTTGACTTAATATTGCTTTTAGTTCATGTCATATTTAAAATCAGTGTTATTTGTCAGTTTGTTAAAATAAATTCTAATAACAGATATTAATGTGTGTGCAACTTTTACCTGAAACATTTACTTTTGTTACCTCTGTGGTTTCCAACCCTTTTGACCTGTGACCCATTAAAACTAAACGTCTACCTGCAGCTCCTTGTCACAGGTTGTGTACACCTACCAGTTGTGACCAGCTGAACCAAAGAGTGATTTTTCCTTCTCAGATTTTATGTTTTTAGTGGTAAGATTCACAGTAATTCAAAAAGCAAAGATTAGAACAAATTCTCAAAAAAGAAATCTGATTTTGTGTAGCAGAAATATGCTTTTTCTACTTTCTTAATCATTAATCGTTAATCATCTCACAAGCCCTCAGATTTATCTTAAGATCCAGTTAGGGGGTCCTAAAACCTTACCACAGTATTAATTGTTAATAATTTGCTGTTAATTTTATTAATTTTTAAATCTCTTATTTGTTGTCAGTTTGAAAAATAATTTTGCTTTGTTTTTAATGTTTTAATTTTTTTTAATATATATATATATAGACAGATTACCACTGCCTTTGTGTTAGTGTTTGGATCTCTTGGTCTTACTGGTCTTGGCGTCGGCTCGTGGCTCAGCGATCTGTCTCAGTGGCAGTCTGTCGCTCGGTGCTGAGGCTGTGATTGGAGTCGAACTCTGTGGCAGAGCCTGCAGAAAGAAATCTGCGACAGCCATCAGAAACTCCACACTGGCACACAGGTAGAGTTTCTGCAGAACAGCCACCACCTCCCGTTCTCCAGCACTCTGTCGACACGTTACATCGATCATCGCCTCCGAGCTCTCCTCATCTCTCAAACCGACCATCCTGCAGCCACGAGGAAACATAAAAACACAACAGGTAGAGTTAAGGTGAGTTAACGCAGGGAGTTCTCTGAGAATCAGACCATAATCAATATGATTAAACATTGATTGATAACGGCCACAGGTTTACGGGTGTCACTGCAAACCACATGATTTTTCTATTATAGAAAACTGCCTGCTGATACAATGAAACCGGTAGTTTTGTTTTTCAAAATGTATCCAAAATATAATTCATATATGAATGTAATTCTAAATATTTTGTCGAAGAGATTTAGTGGAAAAGACAAAATACTATTTTACATGTTATACAGTAAAGTGAGGTTTAAAACAAGCTGTTCTGTAATAAAAGTGCAGGACTTTTACTGCAGCGGTGCAGTTTCCTGTCTGCTGCAAAAAACTCCTTCCATTGGGAATTATTTAATTATTTCTGTTCTAATCAGTATACAGTAACACATGATGTTGCAGTTGAAGAACCAAAAGGGGGCAGCAGAGGTCTGGAGTCAATAAACCTGCAACCAAACTAAAGCTGCGTTTCGACCGCAGGAACTTTCCCCAGGGACTAGGAACCTTTGGAGGAACCCGTTTCCACCGCAGGGACCAGGGTCTAAAATAAGTACCGGGGACATTTGTTACCCCCCGCTAACGTTAACGGTGTAAAATTGTGGTATTCCTTAAGACAAGGGTTGGCTAAATCGATCGTACAAAATTATATCTTGTTAATGTTGTTGCAGTGAGACACAACGTTTATTATTTTCAACTTGTTTTTCAGATGAAACGGGCGGTAAAGTGAACTGCAGGCTGCAGAGACTAGCGTGTTTACTCCTGAGGAAGTAGTGGCTCTCAATTTCACCATTATACACCAGTAGGCTCAGTATTTAATACAGGTGAGAGTGCACAGGTTAAAATAAGCGGTCCTCACGCTGAATGGCAGGTGATTGTTTAATAAGTTAAAACAATAGAGTTATGCAGCTGTGTGATGGGTGTAACCTAATCGGTGTAATTTGCCTGATCTTCGCAGGTCTTTAGACTGCAGTGGAAACGCACAACAATGCGCTGAAGTAGAAAAGTAGTTCCTGGGGATAAAAGTTCCTGGTACTTTTGGTGAAAAAGCAGCTTAACATTCAGCTGAAGAAGAATAGGAAGGAGGACTTGTTTTCCTCCTGTGGAAATCAAATTGCCAAACAGCCTCCTCGAAGTGTTCAGTACTTCTTCTTCCCTGAAAGACTAAGATGCTGGTAACTCAGAACTATAGCTGTCAGTGCCTGTTTCTGTTTGATCGTATCATCAGCTCTGTTCGACAAACAAACTCACATACAGACAGAGAAACCAGAGGTCATGTGACTCTTACCGTGAGGTCACCCTCTCCATGCCTGTCCTCAGGTCGTCCAGCGTGCAGGTGGTGAGGACAGTGGTCACCTCCATGCTGCCGTTGGCCAGGATCTTCCCTGAAGTTTTCAGTAGGTGGAGGGCGAACTCGCCTAGTCTGAGGTTCTCCTGGTGCTGGAGGTCTGATGGCTGCAGGGAACAGGAACAACAATCAGACACAAGATCCAGCAACAAGAGTGCTGATCCAGAACCAACTGAACCCGAACCAGCTGATCCTGAACCCGTTGAACCTGAATCAGTTCTAATTTATCATCCAGAACCAACTGAACCTCAACCAGCTGATCCTGATTCAGGTCAAGTCAGGCCCATAGACCTCGATTAATTTCTGCCATGTCTTTTTCTACAACATGAGTGACGGGCTCAAAGGGAAGCTTAGGATTCCTTATTTTAGGTTAAACTAATCCAGAAATGTATTGGTATTTATACCGAAGATTAAGAAACTGTGGAACAAAACTGTGACCTGTCATCATCATTTCTATCAGCTGAGATCCGGGAACACTAGTTCAACCACTTGTTCTGGGTTTTTTTAGTTACTTTACTTTGATATGCTCATGATTATTATTTATATTCTTTCATTCACAATAGCATTTATATAGCACCTTTCAAGAGCAGACGCCACAAAGTGCTTTACAATAGAAAAGTGGGTCTTGAGCTGCTTTTTAAAGGTGTCCACAGATCTTAAGACCAATGGGAGAGAGTTTAGGTGCTACAACCTCAAAATAAAATTTAAAAAAATATTATTTCTAAATGTAGTACTTGAAGCAGTTATATCAGCATATTTGATGATAATGATGCACTTGCATGATTCTTGTAATGTTTGGATCGTATCCACATGGTTGAAATGCACCTTTTGTAAGTCGCTTTGGATAAAAGCGTCATCTAAATAAATGTAATGTAATCAAAAGCACAGTCTCATTTTGTCGTAAGCCTGGACCGAAGAACAGCCAACAAGCCCTGATCAGAGGACCTCAGATGACTTTATTAATACTGGTGACGTAGCTCTTTACCGTCAACTGGGGCAGAAAGAAGAACTTCTGTTTTGTCAGCATTTAGCTGTAGAAAATTGTGTGCCATCCAATTTTTTATAGTGTTGAGGCAATTTTGAGTCTGAGACAGTTTTGCGACATTTCGAGGCTTAAACGAGATGTATAATTGAGTATTGTCTGCATAACAATGGTAGGAGATATGTTTATTATCTGCCCAAGAGGAAGTATGTACAAAGCAAACAAACAGACCCAGAACAGAACCTTGGGGAACACCATAAGCCAGGGTTTCAGTTGATGAGGCATAGCTATGAACAGTAACTGAAAAACTCCTGTCTGAAAGCTGATCCAGAGATACCCGCCCACTGCCTGAGCCTCTCAACCAGGATACGGTGGTCCACAGTATCAAAAGCAGCACTAAGATCCAATAGTAGTAACC
Source organism: Siniperca scherzeri (assembly GCA_027580175.1). Classification (NCBI taxonomy): domain Eukaryota; kingdom Metazoa; phylum Chordata; class Actinopteri; order Centrarchiformes; family Sinipercidae; genus Siniperca; species Siniperca scherzeri. Next base: position 235,361 of record CM050855.1, read on the forward strand.
GATTAATCTGCATCACCGTGTGTCAAGAGATCGTTTGAGACTCTGATGCTGTGTTCAGACTACAGGCGACAAAGCAACAGGTTACAAGCCATTTTCAATGGAAGCCAGTTACATGAAGCTACAAACTGCCGCCTGACTCTTGTCGCTGCGTGACGCGCTACAAATCAAATTTTCAGTGATCCAATGACGCGGTGAAGCGTTAACCAATCATATGTTTTTGTTTCACCATTTCTGGTCCCCCTTTCTTTCCCCACAATCCTGTTCCATCTAAAAAATGGAAGTAAAGCGTAACTATGTCAACGAGCGCTTGAGCAACACTTCAACGGCGACTCGGCGACAATGTAGCAGGCCACGCTTGGTCGTTTTGTAGCTCTGATGCTGGTAGTCTGAACACAGCATGAGAAGAGCTTCTGTTTCTGTTGAGTGTAACCGACGGAAACCAGACTGAAACTCAAGAAAGTTGTGCTCATCTAAGACGGAGTCAAGATTCATTTTTTAAGAGAAGTGGAGCAGCTTGTTTGAAATAAGCTGGGACATGACCAACGAGTTATTGAATATAGAGAGCACACAAGGACCAATAGAGCCAATGACATTTTTTTAACAAAGAAGTGGGTACAATGTGAAGGGGACTAGAGGAGGTTTTCATATTACTAACCAGATTGGTGAGCTCTTGTAGTGAGACTGGAGAAAAACTATGTATTGGGGGGAGATGAGGAAATGATGTTTGCTCGTATGTCATTTATCTTACCAACAAAGAAGGAGAGAAAGTTGTTGCACTCATCAACTGAAAACATTGGAACAGCAGGTGAATGCAGGTGAGACAATGTTACTGAAGGTGTCAAACAAGATTTTGGGACGACTATTTGATACAAGGTTTGAAACGTTTGTAGCTCTGGCATCCCTCCCCATGTTAGTAAAAGCCATTAAAGGTTATTTTAAATACTGATAGTGAACTTGTAGATGGGTGACTTTCCACAAGAGCTCAACTCTGTCACAGGTTCGTTTAAAACACTGTTGTTCATGCAGGAGCCAACCTGGTTTTAGTAGGAGCAACTTTATCCAGGACCGAAAGGCAGTGCTTATTAACAGGGGTTAAAGTGGGCCGGAACGATCAGGAACAGCGTTGCGGCACCTTCGATTAATAAGTAAATAAATCAGATTTAATAGCTTCATACATAATGATGTCAAGCAAGTTCATTTTTGTGTGCTGCAGCCTGGTGTTCCACATCACTGTTGGATATATCAGGGTTATTATGGAAAGCAGCAGAAAACGTTGCTGCAGAGAGATGGTTTAGGATGTGAGAGCTAATTTCACAGCGACAAGTCAAAAAGCTGCTAGCTTGTCTTCCATCAGCCTTCGATGGTTTCTTTAATCGGTACATCAGAAGGATGAACACTAAGAGAACCTAAACCAGCTGTTCTCTACGTGCTGACGGACCTGTTTTGGGTCGTTGCTGTACAGAACCAGACCAAGAGACTCGATGTTGAAGTTAAACTTCATGGTCTCCAGAGCTTCATCCTCCTCTTCATCACTGCTTACAGTCGGCTTCCCAACATCACCTGAACTCATAAAACACAGATCACATCAACAAAACATTGGGAAAAAAGGATCAAGAATCAAGAAAAACATGAAACAATCAAAACCATAAACCTAAATCTCGACAGAAGCTAAACCTGTGGATAGGACACAGTGTGGATATTTCTACATATATGAATATGAAGGTTTGTGAACATAAATCCGTTCTGTTTCCGTCTGTCAGACCTGTCGGGGGGCCTCCGGCTGCTCGGAGCTGCAGACTGGCCTCCTGTCTCGAGGCGGTAGGCTCCAGACTGCCAGCCTCTCCCAGATTCTCCATCAGGATCCTCAGCAGCACCTTCAGGTCATCCTGACTCAGCTCCACCTACAGGCCGAGCACAGACACAGCACTTATTACAGACCAACTTTCTTTGTGATCACTCGTTTTAATTCTCAGTATAGGCGATCTCATCTCAGCTGCTGTCATTAACTTGGATTTTTGTTGTAGTGATCATAAAATAATCATTTGTGTTCACTGCCGGTTACGGTATTACTTATGAGCCGGGATCAAATTTCAAACTACTTCCGATGTCCGACAACCGAAACAAAAACATATGTAAATGAGACTATGTCAACACAGTATATGTGATCACAGAGAGGGGGGTGGGGGTGAACTCTAAATACAAACATGACAAACTACCTCGGCTGTATATGTGTTAAAGTCAAACATAGACCCGACTCGTAATGATGGCGGAGCAGGAAACGAGCCAGTGGTCCGACACACACACACACACACACACACACACACACACACGGGTTTTATCAGATTGCACAGCGCACTCGTCAGGATCGGCAGATGGTAAAGAGAAAGCGGCTGCATCACATTAAGGAGCAGTGTTCATCAGACGTACCACTCCACCTGACACGTCTCCTGGAGTTGCAGGGTAGGGAGCAGATTTTAGATTTTGTTTTCTATAATAATTTAGTTCCTGAATTCAGTTTTCACTACACAGAGGAGACTAGTGATGCTACACTTCAACACTACAGGAGAAGACTGTCCTCAGAACGAACTGTACCTTCGGTGGTGAACATGACAACTGGTTGCAAAAACAAGAACAGTGGAGTTAGAAACAGTCTGCAGAAATCACAGGGTTCGGCTAAGGTGGGAAGATCTGTGGCGTTTGCTCACCCTGAAGGTTAATGTTTTATTTCCTAAAGGTGTTACTCTGTATGATGTTAGTGGAGGTGCTATAAAACACAGTGGGAAACCCTGAAGCGGAGACTCGTCTGTACGACCGCAGGACAAATTATTCGTCAAATAATCATCTCATCACAGCGGTGTCTCAAATGACTAAAAGATTTTATAGTCAGTTGTCTTTATGGTTTTTACTGCGAAAAGAGTTTCAATCACTACTTAGAAATGAGGTAGTGAGTCACAGATCATGGATGAGAAGAGTTTATAGGAGAATAAAACAAGAAAATACAGAACATATCATTATTTTAGTGCTGATAGTGATTCCAAGTAGTCAACGTTAAAGATCAGCGCGTACAAAGTACCACTCTGATCAGTTCTTTAACTAAAAGCCACCATCAGTACTGGTGCGCCTCCCTGATTATCCTCTCAGGACGAGCTGAGCTGAAGGTTTTCCAGCCCATCAACTCCTCCTCCTCCTCCTCCTCCTCCTCCTCCTCCTCCTCCTCCTACCTTCATGGGCTTCAGATCTCCATCGATCTCTACGGCGACAATCTTCTTGTACCAGGAAGCTGCCAGGTTCCTCTTGATGTTCAGGTGCAGGTTTACTGGTTCCAGCAGCTCGGTGCAGGGTCGACCCGACGCCGGGTCCATACAGGTCCTGATAGACAACAGGGAACCAGAGTTTAAATCAAAAATGAATGTTTAATGAGTAATGTTATACATGGTTTACTTATCCAGGTGCGACTGGAAGAATACGATCTTATTAACATCTTTAGTCCAGACAAAATGCTGAAGAGTCTTTGGCTTCAGGTTGTTTTTCTGCTGTTTCTGGAGCAGATCTTTGAATCTGAGTTGACTAACTGACCTGGAGAGTTTGAGGTGCGTCAGCTGGACGTCCATGTTGTCGACGACGGCCGGCAGCGGGCATCCATCGACGGGCAGCAGGGAGAAGCTGTTTCCCACCGTGATCAGACCCAGGTCCATCACAAGTGCATCGTGGGAGGTGGAGGACTGGGGGATGATGATGAGCGGAGCCTTCAGCTTGATGTCCATGGACAGACGGAAACTCTTCTGGGCGAAGCCTCGAACGCTGGACGCCGCCTTCTCCGCCGCCTGAGCCGTCGCAGCACTCAGAGCTTCTTTAGCCGTCTGGAAGTTGTTGGTGAAGTTCTGAATGAAAAGACATGAACAATGAGAACTGTTATTAACTGTCCAAAACTTATGTCATGTTTTTGTAAAAATAACCAAATCTGAATTTTGGAAATTTTCACCAACTAATTCAAACGTCTAGGACGGCAGCCTCACGGTTAAGGCACATAAACGTTGCAAGCTTTTTGGAGCAACTCTCATGTTTAAAGTATCAGTGGATCTTCTGGTTTCTGACACCGGTTCTAACTGCCTATAATTACAAAAAACTAGAGCACTTATTAAAACTTAAAACAAAAACCGAAACAAAGATCCTGTAATAACCCTGGATAAGAGAATTTAACGTCATTCTGACTCCGCCGTGAGAAACTCACCAGCAGAGACATGATGAACTTGTGCAGGTAAACCACCTGGATGCAGCCCACATTAAGCTTCACTCTGCCATCAGTTTTGGAGGTGTCGGCGTAACCGGCGCCCTCCGTGGCGTTAGGTGTGAGACTCATGGTGAAGCTGAACACCTCATCACCCATGATGGAGATGGCCTGAAGGACAGAGACAGTTCAACGACCTTTATTCAACCTCAGTGCAGCCGCAGAGAACGGAGACAATTCATCATAGTGAAGATTCAGGATACAGCACTGAAATGACCCGTGTGTCAGGCTAGTCTCCAGGGTAGTCTGTGGTAGACTGGGGTGATAGAGTAGTCCAGCATAGTCTGAGTGCGTTAACGGTAGTCTGAGGGAGTCCAGGGTAGTCTCTGGTAGTTTAATGTAGTCTTGGAGTCCAGGGTGGTGTGTGGTGGTCCAAGGTAGTCAATAGTAGCTTGTGAGAGTCCAGGGTAGTCTGAGGGAGTTTATGCTGATCTGAAGTAATCTGAAGCAGTCCAGGGTAGTTTGAGGTAAACCAGACTATGTCAGAGTAGTCTGGGTAGTACCTTCAGGATTTTAGCATCATGTGTGGTAGCACAGGGTAGTCCACGGTAACTCAAGAACTCAAGGCTGGTTCAGGGTAGTCTGAGGTGGTCCAGGTTAGTTTAGGAAAGTCTAGAGTTGTCCAAGGTAGTTTGTATTTTACATTCTTTACTGTTAGGTATTAAACAGTCTCATATGATCCCAGTCAGCACAGTCAAACCAAATCATTCATCAAATCATGTTTGATTGTATTGGGACGCGACCTTCCACAGTCCTGTGCTGTGTGCTCATCGAACACTGAAGAGGGAATTTTCAGCAGCCAGTGAAAACCGGCTAGTGTAAGATGTATGAAGGATAAAGGAAATATCATCAGTCTTGATGTCAGCACTGACAGGAAGAGAAATGGATAGAGAGCTAACAGGTCAATGAGGTGGTAAAAATAAGAACCTTAGTAAAGCATTCGGATAACAGTTAACTGTTTCTGATGAAAGGTGACCTCTATAACAGTAACACAGTGAGACAACTGACTGACCTTCTTGTGGATGCTTTTGGGATCAACGTTGAGGACGATGAAGTCTCTCAGGCGGGCTGATATATGAGTTTGTGGTCCTTGCATCAGCAAAGAGCCATTAATACCTGAAGGACAAATCAAAGTGGGTAAATTAGGGTTGGCGTCAACGAATGGCAACAGACAAAAACTCTGTACCTTGGATCTTGATGTCGGCCATGTTGCAGCTCTGGTCGCACACCAGGACGTTGAAGGCTCCCAGCGTCATCTCCACCTTCAGGTCTATGACATCACTGTCTGCAGGTGACACCAGGGCGGCTGACAGGAAACACAAAAACACAACACGTTAAAGACAGTCGGACCCACAGTGCAGTAGTTTGTTTGCACTGCACTTTTACTGGGATGAAACGTGAGCTCGTTATGTGTGAGTGTTGTACTGACTGGACTTGGCGGAGACAGTCTTGTCCTCTGTCTTCAGTCTGATCTCTCTCTCTGGAGACGCCATGCTGCCGGACGACAGCGCAGCCGACAGGAAGTTCATGGTTGACAGCAGAGCCTCAGTGTGGAGCATGAGGTCGAGAGAGGTGAAGGTCACCTGGAGACAGAGAGAGAGTGAAAAGAGTGTAATAATAATCTGTAACACTTTATTTTACAGGTCTGTAATTTCAGAATCATTTTCAAGAAGTCTGAAGAACTCTGTAGTAAAAGGACGGAAATTAGTAGGAAAATAGGGACACAGTTCAACTGGTGAGTTTTAAATGAATCAGTTTCAACTAAGTGCAGCAGGTCAGCTAAGCATTTGGGATTTGTTGGGTCTCTGTAAATAATATTATAAAGAGTTCGGTCTAGACCTGCTCTGTAGGAAAAGTGCTTTGAGATAACTTCTGTTATGAATTGGTGCTATATAAATACAATTGAACTGAATTTAAATATGGCGAATATACGTATGGCTGCATTTATATAGCACTTCCATCCAAAGCACTTTACAATTTGCCTCTCATTCACCCATTAACACACTCACACAGCGATGGCAGCCATGATCTGTGTGTCAGGTGACGTTAAACGACTTGCCTACAGACACTCAGCTGACTCTCTAGTTTAAGATCTGCTGCTGTTGTGATGTTAGCTACAGCAGCAGGAGAGTTGTGAGCGTCGCTGTCTGGAGCTGCTGTGCTGGCTCTGGGAAACCGTCTCGTCCTCTCTGGCTGTTAGCTTAGCATCAGCAACTGTAGCGACAGTTTGCTAACCCACAACCTAGCTAATGTTTCATTACTCGCTGTGTCGTTGTTCGCTCTATATCATGATGTTTGTTATGGTATTGGATGCGTGTGTGTGGATGAACTCACGTTGATCATCTGTTCGGTGTTCTTGTAGACTGTGGAGAAGTCTGGCCCTGAGCGGTCGGCCTGAGGAAACACAGTCAAACAAACAGGAAGTTCAAGTTGATTGAAAATGTTGAATCTCAAACCTTTCATTCTGCACTCCGTTCTCCTCTTCTCACGAATCATCTCGTGCTCTAACTGATGACAGCATACCTGTGTATCTCAACAGGTCATCAGATAAAATGCGAGTGACTGATGTCATCACCTTGAAATACTGCACTTTGAGCAGTTCAGCTCCAGACTCCACCGAAGAGCTGATGAGACACAGCGGCTCGCCACTTGAGTCTGAAACAAGATGAAACCAAATAATCACATCATCAACGCCAACGTTGCCGAACATGTTTATATGTTTGATCATGTGTACCAGAACACCTGCTGCTTCCTGTCCGAACAGGATTATTATAGGACAATTATCACTAAACCACGGTCTGCTGAGAGGCTCTGACCTTTGAACTCCAGGCACTTCATGGTGATCTTGTTGATGTACGTTGTGGCACACATGTCATACTTCCTGACTGTGGTGTCGATGCCCATGTGAGCGATGTGAAAGACAAGAAAAGGTGCCTCCTTCTGCTCTCTGGGCTTCTTCAGGGTGAGCAGCACCTTGAAGAGGAAACAGAATCAGTAAAATAAGACGCCTGCAGGATGGTCGGAGGAGCGCCGCCATGTTGGCTCTACAAATGTCGATCGGGACGAATGATTCCTGATCAGACCGGCAGCTACAGTATCATGTGTCATTCGTTTTTAGGATTTCTGATGTTTCAGAGTGGCAGTTTAGTTTGGTCTGATGTTTGGGTCGACTGGGCTGCGACTGGCAGGAGGAAGACGCCTTTTCTACATCAACACAGTTTGATCAGATTTTGCGAAGAAAAGTCTGAATCAAACTTCTCATTTCAGCATTTGTCGACTTCGTACCTCTTTGATTTCGAAATTGAGGAGAACGTTGATGGTGTTTTCAGTCAGACCTCCGTTGGTGGCGGCCAACACACCGTCAGATCCCGTCTGTAGCGATACCACCTCCACCTGCTGCTGAGCAAGCTCCGCCTTCCCTAAGGAGGGACACAGGTCATTAAAGAAACGTATTTCTCTGTCTGATTGGTTAAATAAAGGTGATATTAACCAGGTTAGGGTACACACCAGAACTCCAAGGTTAAGTAAGGTATTATATATAAATATTATTTGTGTTGATGCAGTACAGGTAAAACACATAATGAGTTTCTGTCGGATTTCCCATCATGCACAGAGAGTTACCTTGAGCCACCTGTCTTTTGACTTCCATGCTGTGCTCTTTACTCCCCTCCCCGATGTTCTCCACCAGGATCATCATCAGCACACCGAGGTCTTCCTCGCCCAGACTCATCTGACGAACACACGACACAGTTTCATGTCTTATTCTGAAAAACAGTTCAATCACAGTCAACAACAAACATGTGAGACCCACGTTGAGGGACCGGAGGACTCCCTGGACCTGGACTTCGGGGATCTTGGTGAACCAGGAAGCAGCCAGGTTCCTGGTGACGAGCAGCTCTAAGTTGATTGGCTGGAGCATCTCAAGGTCGGGCTGAGAGGAGTCTCGTTTCAGTGTGGTTCTAAAAACACATTTATTCAACATTTAATCAGCTTTCTGTTTTTGCGTCTGGTCATCTTCATGTTTCAGGACTGCGATGAGGGACTGCTGTGAACACTGTGTTCAAGGACGCTCAGACACCGAAACAGAAACAACCCAAATTCACTTGATTCTTTTCAGTTTCTACCTTTAAGGATGTTGTTTTTCTGGTGTGTTGTGTATATCGAGTACCAGCGGTAATCAATCTGTTTATACTATTTCTGCCCCGATGAAGACTGACGAAGGGGTCGAAACCGGTCACTATTTTAAACCAATATGCCCGACTACATAAAGGCTTTTAATATAATTTTTCTCTCTTCTCTGTCTTAAGGCCCACTCGCACCACAAACAGGCAAAGTTCATTAGTGCATCCTCACTAAACATTTGGTTCTAGACACTTGACTACTCACAGGGCTAGTTGGTGAACCACTGTAGCTGGAGAGCTAGTTATCTGAACATGCTAACATGCTAGCAAGCTGGGAACAAGGCTGTTTACCCCCCCGACATTTTGTCCTCAGGATTGTACATTATTTTAATCAATAAAGAGTTAATGAAGAAGGAAAAACTCGGTTGCAAACAGGACAAACAGCTTATTAAAAGCTGTGTTATGGCCTTTTGTGTGGCGGTGTTTGTGTGTGTGCTTTGTTCCTGCAAGGATCTTTGAGTGGCCGTTGGAAAGTGCCTGGGGACTGTCTACTGCTGACTGGTTCAATCACAACATGCTACTTTTAAAATGCCAGGTTTGCAGCAGTCTGACAGCAGCACCTGCTTCTGTCCTCGGCCTCAGAACCCTGCGCGAGTAGGTAACTGTGTAAATGTTGGAAATAGCACTGAAGCTGTAGGGCCGAGCTGCTGATGCTCTGGAGTCCTGCTGTTTGTTTGGTTTATCGGGTTAGTCGGCACTTTAGTTTGTTGTTTAGGTCTCCTTTCACCCTGAATTACATTGCTTCAGTTTATTGTCCGATTCTGGTAGTAACAAATGATTTCACTTTCATTACGATCCGCCTGGGAGGGAACAACCTTTTACCTTTTATGATGCGCTCCTACCATCCTAGACGGGGACCTAAAAGCTGTTAGCATGATGTAACTGTGTGTGGAGCAGTCTATACTCTGACAGAGGAGCTTCAGTACAGCGGGATGGTGACACTCAGCTAATGAGCTACGATAGCTTCCTCTCTCTCCGGCTCTCCGTCCACTCAGAGCTCAGCTCTGACAGGACGGCTTGGGATTGGTCAGTGGGGTGAATTCACAGGTCAAAGTTCACCAAAGTTGAACTCAACACAAAAAAACAGCGCATAATTATTGTGCTTTGAATGAATCCACTGCAGAATGTTGCCGTTTTAAATGTGACTGGGCCTCAAGGACGCCTGAACTACATCTTTTCATTACTGCTCGACTTTCTCCCATCAGAGCTCATGAAGATGTTTGACACAACCACAAAAAGGTTTCAGAACTGAGTGACGACGATAAATATTGATCCTCAGTGTTTTGGGGTTTTTGTGCTGATACCTGGAGAGTTTCAGCTGAGTCAGCTTGACGTCCATCTTCTCCACCACCGCCGGCAGAGAGAAACCTTCAGCCGGCAGCAGGGAGAAGCTGTTTCCCACCGTGATCAGACCCAGATCCGCCACCACGGCATTATGGGAGGTGGAGGACTGGGGGATGATGATGAGCGGAGCCTTCAGCTTGATGTCCATGGACAGACGGAAACTCTTCTGGGCGAAGCCTCGAACGCTGGACGCCGCCTTCTCCGCCGCCTGAGCCGTCGCAGCACTCAGAGCTTCTTTAGCCGTCTGGAAGTTATCGACAAACATCTGAAGAACGAAATAAATCAGGAGTGAGACGACAAACAACACGACGCCACCTGATGAAGACAGGAGCGTACAGTCATTTCTGTTTCATAAACCTGCAGATGAATAATATAAACCTCAGACTAATAACACCAGAGTCATTCATCTGGTTTATTTGTTACTAATAAAATGGGCTCACAAATATGTTTCTGCATTTACACATCAGCTGGTTTTAAAAGCCTTTAAAAAAGTACGAGGATGATGTGTTGAAAATAAATGCAAAAACATATTTATGAATCAGTAATTGTAAGAATAATAATTATCATAGGTTCAAAGGTTCATATAATCAAACTTTAAGTTTTTGAAACAAAAATTAGTTTGGAACCATTTTCAAGCAAGGGAAGTGAGGTCACACAGGTAGAGGTCACGTGACTGACGGAGGGGGGTGGTAGTGAGGGGGTTAATGATGATGGCGACTGAGTGAGTTGCATAGCACTTATGGAGGAAGTGAGCTCTGATAATTGTAGCATGTTGTGCATGAAAAGCATCAAGCTGTCGGATCCAATACAACCTCCGAACATTCAGAGCGCTTGTTTTGATGCTCTCACAGGCTCAGATGGGTGGAGTTTAAAGCTTTGAGGGATAGGTGTTTCAGGTTCAGACAGTGGGGTGTATTTCTCAGACAGACTCACCAGGCTGGAGTCAGGGTTTGGTGGCATTTTGGGCAAAAATGTGCCAAGTCTCCTTTTTGCATAAGGATTTAAATATCAGAGGAAACGCGTTCACAAAGGAGGATTCTGCTGGATTTCTGAGGGTCACACAGTTTGTGACGGTCAGTTTTGCTTTAAAATTCTCCGCCTCTGAAAAGCAGCGTAAACATAGTGCAGATGGGACTAACGAGGAAGGTTGTGGTGGAAAAAGAAACTTTTATACCACAGAAGTCTAAATGGCGGCAGACAGAGTGGCCACATCTTTCTATACATCTAAAGATAAATAAAAATAGACTAGTAAATACACGCCTATCTATAAATTCAAACTGATTCTTAGAAAGCAGAAAACAGCGTTGAACCCAACATGGAAGGGGAGACGAGTATTTTACTGCCACTGCATGACTTTGTCCAGATGTGGTCTCCAACAAATAAACAACACACATCTGCTGCTGCTGGGAAACACAACTCCTCTGTAAGCAGACCAAAGTGATGAAAAGCATAATGTGACTCAGTTTCTGATCAACAGCAGACTCTCAAATCTCAGATGTTGGAGTGTCCTTGAACGCACCAACTGCTGCATTACTATACAATGATAAAAATATTCTCTGGTTTGTGTAAAACACAGAGCTGCTCAGATGTTTGTGGATGTGGCATTTTTATCCTCTTCGTCAAACTGGGTTCAAACATCGTCAGCGGCTAAAAACCAGACGTGGAGTCGAGGACGAGGGTTGACCCGTTTACAGAGACCGTGTCCTATCGATAACCTTAAAGCAGATGCTATTTAAGGTGGACTGAAGGTGCAGGGGAGTCGCTGAGTGAAGCTAAAGCAGAAGGTTGGATGCAGTTCAGAGCTGCATGCTGGAAGCTGTACCTCATCAGCAGACGCATACTGAAAGCTAAAAGAAGCCTGAAAGAACAAAACACATCAACAAGACCAGAAACATGAGAGACAAGAAACTGCAGAGGAAGACATGCAACAACAAACACGACGTGTTCAGTTCTCACACTGTCAGGTTGCATTCAGAACAAGCACATCAGAGATCAAAGGTCATTTTAACAACAAGTAGCTTTGTAACTGAAGAGAGAACCTGACTCATTCATCATTTGTCCCGTTTCTAGTTAATATCTTACAATATTTGAATTTCTAATACATCCTAAATAGCCAATGACACTTTAGTATTTAGAGAATAAGAGTTGTAGTCCTTCAGGCAGTTTGTGCCATATCATAATGACCTTAAATGTGTGACAGGTCAGCAGTCTGATCATCAGTTTGAGTGTGAAGTCAGTGCTAATGCTAACGCTAACTGCTGTGTCGTAACTAGCCGTCTGTACGGCACTCGAACTGGAATCACTGTTACTGAGCGACGGTTCATCCTGTGCTGAACAGCTGGTGTTTGTCTGTGACTGAACCTCGTTAATAACTTATCATTGATTGGTCACTTCTCTTGTACTTTGATGTTTTTACTAAGGTGAAGATATGTATCACATATTTATGATTATAAATAGTAGAAACATCTCGGTTAAACGATTCAGCTGATGTCAACTAGTTTCTTAGCTAACAGTGTAAATGTGTTTGTGTCTACATAATAAACACAACTTATATCTATCGAATGTGAAGCACTGCATTGTGGGATTTCTAACTCTGAGCCATTATTTAAGAAAATTACAATAAGATGAAGGTAATGAAAGCTCATGTTTTGTCAGTGTAGTGACTTTATGTTTAAATGATCAGATAGAGACAAACAACACGATACACTCGGTACAAACAAATATATAAATAATACTTTTAAATATAGACTAAAAACAAACCTGATGCAACTGAAAACAGAAACCACCAACATACAGCCCATGTGACGTTTAATTACTATGTATATTTGAGTATATAAGTAAAAGTGTGCTTGTATGTGTGTATATATATGTTTGGGTGTAACAGCCACTGGGAACGGGGGGCGTTTCCACCCCACTTAGCCGCGGTAGCTCTCTAGCGTCGGATATTCCGACGTTGGGTCCACTCGATCTACTACCCGGCGTTTGTCGCTGGGTCACAGATGTGCTTATTTTACATTAGCTTGATGGCAAACTCCGCCCAGCTGACGCGACACCAGCGTACGCCGGGATAGTAATGAAGTGGACCCACTCCCGCGCTGAGACTCGCAGACAGCTGAGTGGTGACGTTACTGCCTGAGTTCTGCGATAGAAAATGTTTTAAATGAAGCGTCACCACTAACAGCAAGTTCGATGAATTGATCTGTCTGTCACTGATTAACTGATGTCGTTTAAAATCTTAAAATGTAAACGTTAAGTATGGACACATGAAGGTAAGAAGGATTATGTTCCTATACAATCATTACATTTAAGACAAGATGGCAGCTATACAATGTTTTTGTTTTTTTAAAGGCAGTCCTAAATAAGAGTTACAGCGAGAAGATGATCATAATGTACTCATAATAAAGAGTACTACACACTGGACCTGAACATAAACTAAAGCTAACACGTTCATTTACAGTGAACTATATAAAACTACTGACAGTGTGTGACTTCTTAAAGCATACATGTCATATTTTGGTACATTTCTTCTCTGTTGTGACTGAAGTTGGAACATTATGTGTTGATAGTGCCATAAATAATGTGCAGCTTAAATAATAATAATAATAAAGAGTGTAGCTTAAATCCCTCACGTGATGTTCGGCAGGTTCTGGGTTAGACATGCAGAGACTAAGAAGCTTGTTCTGATGTATATTTACCACTAATCTGGCAGAATGATTACAGTGAGCACGAGAGCCATCTGATTCATAATGTGTTACTTTTAAGTAGCTGAAAATATGATAAAAGCATGTAGAAATGCAGAAAATAGTATTAAAATCCTTCTCTTTTTTTCGACAGTCCTCCCCTGCTTTATTGTGTCCCCCCCTCTTTTCAAACCAATGTGCCCTTGTATGTATATATATAATATAAATATGTATGTGCGTATATATATAATATATATATGTATGTGCGTATATATATATATATATATATATTAAAAAATCTCTGACCAGCAGTGACATGAGGAACTTGTGCAGGTAGACGATCTGGATGCAGCCCAGACGCATCGTGACCTTCCCATCCACCTTTGACGTGTCGCTGTAACCCTCCCTCTCCGTCGCCCCCGGAAACAAGGACAGTTTGAAGCTGAACACCTCCTCACCCATGATGGACACCGCCTGCAGGGAGAAGGAAGGAAGGGGGAGGAAGGTCAGCATCATCTCATAGAGCTCATGAAAACTTTCATCCAAACCACAGCTGCTACTTCTATCACTCTGCTGTTAAAACGAGTACTAGAAGTACTGTTACTCCTGATACTAATACTTTTCCTGGCACCACTAAAGCTACTACTTTTGTTCAAATTAAAACTATGAGACACAAAGCGGGTCATTTATCAGGAGAGACAAACTGGAACTCGTAGCTCATTAGTTTCTTTTAATATCAATTAATAAAACGAAAGCTAGAAAAGTGCTGGCATGACAAAAACAATACAGACAAACCTCTCTGAAGACTAATAATCACAGTTTGAACTGTATTCACCTGTGAAACTAAATCACTCAAACCACTGTAAAGCTTCAATAGTAATAACAATCATAATCATAAATACAGAAAAGCACAGCGATCAATAAAACCAACATTCAAGTTTTTCTGTTCCAGACCTTTCTGTGGACGGTTTTGGGGTTGACGTCTGTGATCACAATGTCTCTGAGTCGAGCGAACACCTCCATCTCCTTCGCCTGCACCAACACCGACGCATCGATTCCTGCAGGGCGGCGACAGTCAGGTGACACGTGATGATTTAATGAGCTCTTAAACGTATGGTCAGTGTCTCTGTCAGCCTTCATTTTAAATCTCAGTTCGCTCCTTCAGGTTAAACCATGTTTTCGTACCTTGGACTCTGATGTCAGCGATGCTGCGGCGATCGTCACACACCTCCACGTGGAAACAACCCAACATGGCAAACAGCTTGAAGCTGAACACGCCGCCATCTTTGGCTCCTTTAGACACTGCAGAGAGAGAAGAAACACAACAAGTCAAAGATGCTTCCTGTCAGATACAGAACATTAGACGGGACATACCGACACACCTGTGAACAGACAGTCTGGACTCACCTGTCCGGCCCTGTCCGGTCTTCTCCACCTGTTTTTTGCCGTCTCGGTCGCGGCCGGCGCTGAGTTGTGGTGGCATGGTGCTGTTCAGGTAGTTGATGGTTGACAGCAGAGCTTTAGTGTGGAGGAGGAAGTCCAGAGAGGAAAACTCTACCTGAAACACCACCAGGTAAACAGCTGTGAGACACCTGAGAACTGACTGTCAGCTGAGAGGAAGAATGATGATCAACAAATTTCATTCAAATCTATTTTAAGAAGTCTCTTTTATTTCAGCTTTATGAGCTTCAGTTTCTGAACAGCTGCAGTAAGACTGAATGTGAACATGTGATTGTATTTAATATTGTATACTCTTTAAATATTTTAACTTTTATGACCATTTTTAATGGTAGTAAAGGGGATGAATATTCAAAGTAGTAGGAAATCCATCCTGACTGGCCAAATAAATCTCATGACACATTTAAGGATGAGGAGTTTATCTTTATCAGCTGCATTAACTTGTGAAATGACTCATATTAGTGCTGATATTAAGGAGAGCAGAGGAGTCATAACCTGTGAGAAACAGTATTTACGTTTAATTCACCGACGTAGGACAAACACAGCATGTAACTGATGCTATGGAAACCTCCTTCACTCACCTTCAGTGTTTGCTCTGTGTTGTTGAACAGAGTCTGGAAGTTGGGACCGCTTGGGTCAGCCTGCCAGATGACAGCCACACAAAAACATGTTCAGATCTGGAATTGGTATTGTGTGTGTGTCATTCATTAAACTTCCCAAACTTCCCCGTCACTCAAACGTCCCGGTCACTCCCGAAACTTCCCCATCATTCATTAAACTTCGTCCGTCACTCATTAAACTTCCCGTCATTCCCCAAACTTCCCAATTAATCATTAAACTTCCCCTGTCACTCATTAAACTTTCCCCATCACTCCCCAAACTTCCCCATCATTCATTAAACTTCGTCCGTCACTCATTAAACTTCCCAAACTTTCCCGTCACTCAAACGTCCCGGTCACTCCTGAAACTCCCCCCATCATTCATTAAACTTCCCGTCATTCCCCAAACTTCCCAATTAATCATTAAACTTCCCCTGTCACTCATTAAACGTCCCGGTCACTCCCGAAACTTCCCCATCATTCATTAAACTTCGTCCGTCACTCATTAAACTTCCCAAACTTCCCACTCAAACGTCCGGTCACTCCTGAAACTCCCCATCATTCATTAAACTTCCCGTCATTCCCCAAACTTCCCAATTAATCATTAAACTTCCCTGTCACTCATTAAACGTCCCGGTCACTCCCCAAACTTCCCCATCATTCATTAAACTTCGTCCGTCACTCATTAAACTTCCCAAACTTCCCGTCACTCAAACGTCCGGTCACTCCTGAAACTCCCCATCATTCATTAAACTTCCCGTCATTCCCCAAACTTCCCAATTAATCATTAAACTTCCCCTGTCACTCATTAAACGTCCCGGTCACTCCCGAAACTTCCCCCATCATTCATTAAACTTCGTCCGTCACTCATTAAACTTCCCAAACTTTCCCGTCACTCAAACGTCCCGGTCACTCCTGAAACTCCCCCCATCATTCATTAAACTTCCCGTCATTCCCCAAACTTCCCAATTAATCATTAAACTTCCCCTGTCACTCATTAAACGTCCCGGTCACTCCCCAAACTTCCCCATCATTCATTAAACTTCGTGTCATTCATTAAACTTCCCAAACTTCCGTCACTCAAACGTCCCGTCACTCCCGAAACTTCCCCATCATTCATTAAACTTTCCCGTCACTCATTAAACTTCCCGTCATTCCCCAAACTTCCCAAACTTCCCAATTAATCATTAAACTTCCCTGTCACTCATTAAACTTTCCCCATCACTCCCCAAACTTCCCCATCATTCATTAAACTTCGTCCGTCACTCATTAAACTTCCCAAACTTCCTCACTCAAACGTCCCGGTCACTCCTGAAACTCCCCATCATTCATTAAACTTCCCGTCATTCCCCAAACTTCCCAATTAATCATTAAACTTCCCCTGTCACTCATTAAACGTCCCGGTCACTCCCGAAACTTCCCCCATCATTCATTAAACTTCCGTCACTCATTAAACTTCCCAAACTTTCCCGTCACTCAAACGTCCGGTCACTCCTGAAACTCCCCATCATTCATTAAACTTCCCGTCATTCCCCAAACTTCCCAATTAATCATTAAACTTCCCTGTCACTCATTAAACGTCCCGGTCACTCCCCAAACTTCCCCATCATTCATTAAACTTCGTCCACACTCATTAAACTTCCCAAACTTCCCACACTCAAACGTCCCGGTCACTCCTGAAACTCCCCATCATTCATTAAACTTCCCGTCATTCCCCAAACTTCCCAATTAATCATTAAACTTCCCTGTCACTCATTAAACGTCCCGTCACTCCCCAAACTTCCCCATCATTCATTAAACTTCGTCCGTCACTCATTAAACTTCCCAAACTTTCCCGTCACTCAAACGTCCCGGTCACTCCTGAAACTCCCCCCATCATTCATTAAACTTCCCGTCATTCCCCAAACTTCCCAATTAATCATTAAACTTCCCTGTCACTCATTAAACGTCCGGTCACTCCCCAAACTTCCCCATCATTCATTAAACTTCGTCTGTCACTCATTAAACTTCCCAAACTTCCTCACTCATTAAACTTCCCTCGTCACTCATTAAACTTCCCGTCACTCCCCAAACTTCCCAATTAATCATTAAACTTCCCTTTCACTCATTAAACGTCCCGGGTCACTCCCCAAACTTCCCCATCATTCTTTAAACTTTCCCCGTCACTCATTAAACGTCCCGGTCACTCCCGAAACTTCCCCCATCATTCATTAAACTTCGTCCGTCACTCATTAAACTTCTCGTCACTCCCCAAACTTCCCAATTAATCATTAAACTTCCCTGTCACTCATTAAACTTTCCCCATCACTCCCCAAACTTCCCCATCATTCATTAAACTTCCCAAACTTCCCACACTCAAACGTCCGGTCACTCCCGAAACTTCCCCATCATTCATTAAACTTCCCGTCACTCATTAAACTTCTCGTCATTTCCCAAACTTCCCAATTAATCATTAAACTTTCCCTGTCACTCATTAAACTTTCCCCATCACTCCCCAAACTTCCCCATCATTCATTAAACTTCCCAAACTTCCCCGTCACTCAAACGTCCCGGTCACTCCCGAAACTTCCCCCATCATTCATTAAACTTCGTCCGTCACTCATTAAACTTCCCGTCACTCCCCAAACTTCCCCATCATTCATTAAACTTCGTCCGTCACTCATTAAACTTCCCGTCACTCCCCAAACTTCCCCATCATTCATTAAACTTCCCAAACTTTCCCGTCACTCAAACGTCCCGGTCACTCCCGAAACTTCCCCATCATTCATTAAACTTCGTCCGTCACTCATTAAACTTCTCGTCATTTCCCAAACTTCCCAATTAATCATTAAACTTCCCCTGTCACTCATTAAACTTTCCCCATCACTCCCCAAACTTCCCCATCATTCATTAAACTTCCCAAACTTCCCCGTCACTCAAACGTCCCGGTCACTCCCGAAACTTCCCCCATCATTCATTAAACTTCGTCCGTCACTCATTAAACGTCCCGGTCACTCCCGAAACTTCCCCCATCATTCATTAAACTTCGTCCGTCACTCATTAAACTTCCCAAACTTTCCCGTCACTCAAACGTCCCGGTCACTCCTGAAACTCCCCCCATCATTCATTAAACTTCCCGTCATTCCCCAAACTTCCCAATTAATCATTAAACTTCCCCTGTCACTCATTAAACTTTCCCCGTCACTCATTAAACGTCCCGGGTCACTCCCCAAACTTCCCCATCATTCATTAAACTTCCCCATCAATCAATAAACTTCCCCCATCACTCATTAAAATTCCTGTCATTCATTAAACTTACCGGGTCACTCCCCAAACTTCGTCATGATATCTAAATTTGAAGGGTTCATTTGTAAAAACAGATTTCTGTTTTTATTTATTTATTTTGTGCACTCCAGAGAAACTGGCTGTTTAAAAAAGTCCCTCACTGCTAAGATGGATGTGACATCAGCTCATCTTTATTCTGACTCTTCACATTCAGTTTGTTTCTAAATTCCAGCTTCCTCTGTAGTTTCACACTGATCCACCTGAGGGCCAGTTTGGTGCCTCTGAACAGATCAGATGAGTCTGCTGGAGAACAGGCGAGTGTGTTTTTGCTCACCTTGATGAACTCCACCTTCAGCAGGTCGGAGCCCTGCTGCTCCGAGGAGCTGATCAGGTGGAGAGGATGATTCCTGCTGTCTGAAGGAAAAAACCACACCGACGATACACATTTTAACTTATTGAAACACATTACAACACAGACAGCACCTGAACAGGTAGGCGTTTCATTCACTTTAGTTCTGTTCATGGTTCTACAGGATTACACACTTGTAAAGCTGTTGAGAGCACCTTTAAGTAAAATCCTATAAACCAAATTTAGTTGAATATGATGATCTCAGTCCTCCACTGAAGCTGTAAGAAATGACACCTGCCAACATTCAGGTCTGAGGATGACCAGTTTTTATCAGATGACCTGTTTATTAATTGGTGTGTTTTAGCCAATCAGGGAAGATTAGATCATTTTCTTGAAGTTGAAATCATGATGTAAAAATGTTGACATCAGTCAGCTCTGCTGTAAAGATTTACATTATGTCCATATCTTACATGGAACTTCGCAGTAGTCGAGTGTGACTCTGCGCAGGTATGAGGTAACGCTCAGGTCGAAGCTCCGCCTCTTCCCTTCAGCTCCCAGCTGACAGACGCTGAAGGACAGAATGGTCTTCTCCTGGTCCACCTGCCGGGTCAGCTCCAACAGCACCTGAACACACCACACACTGTCTCACATGGACTCAACATAAAATTAAACTTAAAAAAGGCTGATGGTAAGCTCCGCCCCCTCTGAGTCACCTGATGACCTGACCTGAGACCAGAGAAACAAACAAACCTCTTTGACTTCAAACTTGAAGTGAAGGTCGGTAAGTTCCTCCAGAGCCGAGCGCTGGTGATCCTCATCTGTCGACTTCTCACTGGTGTCGTCATCTGAATCTAAAACAGCAACACAAATACAAATTATAACATAATAAAAAATCCAAACATAAAAGTTTATTAGTAATAAATAGATGGACTGTTTTTACTCCCTCAGTTAATTACATAAATCACTAAAATTAAGAAACACAGCTGTGACTTTACAGATTAAATGAAAAATACATCTTTTGTCTTGAAAAGTAATTTTCCATTTTGTAATTCTTTGTTTCGTATCAGTTACAAAAATAGTTAATCTTCGTAATGTCTAAAAAAAGGTTTTCATGATTCAACCATGTTAAACAGCCAATCAGAGCGCGGGCAGCACCGACCTGTTTCCATGGTGTCGAGAAAGGCGGGGTGAAGGCTGAGCGCTCGTGGTCGGGCCTCCACCAACGAGAGCACCTGCAGCAGGAAACACGCCCAAATATGGTAACATCAGTCCTGAGCTGCAGTCCAAACATCATTTCCCTAACTTCCCCTGTCACTCCCCAAACTTCTCCCAGTGTCGGGAGGAACATTCCCTTTCAATCTTTTTAAACTTCACTCCCGCACGTTACTCCCCTAAACTTACCTGTCACTCCCCTATCAGTCCCCCAAACCTCCCCCATCACTCCCCTAAATATTGCTGTCACTCCCCAAACTTCTCCCCATCACTCCCCTAAACTTACCTGTCACTCCCCTATCAGTCCCCCAAACCTCCCCCATCACTCCACTAAACTG
>CM050855.1:261073-376073 GCA_027580175.1 Siniperca scherzeri
CCTCCATCTGGGCCTGCTGCCGGGCTAAAGTGATGTTGAAGACATCCAGAACTTTCTCCAGATCCTGGTGGAAACAAACATTAGCAGAACAGACTCCAGTCAGCAGGTCAAACACAAACAAAAATCCATCTCTAACACTGTACAAGCTGAGCTTTGATTCAGAGGTCAGTGCATGAAACCGATGTATCTGTAGAGTTGCTGTCAGTGTTCAGGCCTACAGGAAAACTCTGATTCTTTACAACCTGGGGCCTATTTTCATTTTCAACATCCAGAATCAGGGCTGCAACTTACGATTATTTATATTGTCAGTTAATGTGCAGATTATTTTTTTTTACAAATGTATTAATCCTTTGGCCTAGAACATTTAAAAAATCCTTGTCCCAGTTTTTCAGAGTCTGATGTAACACTTTCAGATATCTTGTTTTGTCCAAAAACATTCGGTTTATTGTCATGGAAGACAAAGCGCTCCTTGAGGACTCAGATATATCGCCTGCACAGGTTGTAGAATCGGGTATTTGAGCTGTTTAAACCAGGTGTTCATGTACGTGTTCAACAGAGTACATTCAGGCTCTTTCGGTTAGTCAGCAGCACCTGGATGTGCCGCTCAGTGTCCTGGTTCGGCTTGTTCTGGCTCAGCAGTTTAGTCTTGTATGCGGTCTTGTAGGCCTTCAGGTTCTCTCGATGCTGTCTGATTTTCGACCAGGACCACATGTGACTGAAGCGTCTGATGTGGATCTCAAGGATGCTGTTGAAGCCATACCTCCACCTGGGAGAGGCACAGAAAACAAACACACCCCAAAACTGTGAGAGGTCAAATACAGATTTTACAAAAATGGTCAAAACGTTTACCTGAAACACCTGAACACACCTCACAATGCTACAGCTTGGAGCAGCTTTCTGTTTTTATCATCATCACTGGATCCCTACATTTTCTTTCTCTGCTGATGTTTCCGATGTTTCGCTAGTGCCACTCTTTGATAAAAAATATCAAATAACATGTTGTAAGTTAACGTCCTGATCTCGTTCCTGTTCTCCAGAAGATCAACCCTTTACATTTCAATGACCCAATGACATTTCCTCAGGTGCCTTCTTCAGGTCAAACTCAGCTCAGATCCAACCTGCATCTGGAAGAATCTCATTTAGTCTGGCAAGATAGTCTTAAAACATATAGAAAAGCCCTCCGTAATGACAGAGAAGCCTACTATTCATCATTAATAGAGGAAAATAAGAACAACGATTTTAACTATTAGAGACAAAATTCATCACGCTCTGCCTTCAACCGGTACCGATTTCTCTTCAAACACAGGAACCTCAGAAACAGCTGTAAAACCTGATATATATTTAGACTGCTTTGCTCCTATCGACCTTCAACAACTAATTTCAATTATTTCTTCATCTAAGCCATCAACCTGTCTCTTAGACCCCGTCCCAACTAGGCTGCTTAAAGACATTTTACCCTTAGTTAGCACTTCTTTACTTGATATGATTTATCTGTCTTTATTAACAGGCTATGTACACAGTCCTTTAAAGTAGCTGTAATTAAACCGCTTCTTAAAAAGCCCACTCTTGATCCAGGGGTTTTAGCCAACTATAGACCTATATCTAACGTTCCCTTTCTCTCTAAGATCCTTGAGAAAGCAGTCGCCAATCAGTTGTGTGACTTTCTAAATAACAATAGTTTATTTGAGGATTTTCAGTCAGGATTTAGAGTGCATCATAGCACAGAGACAGCACTGGTGAAAATTACAAATTACCTTTTAATTGCATCAGACAATGGACTTGTCTCTGTACTTGTCTCGTTAGATCTTAGTGCTGCTCCTCTAGGCAATATTATTAGGAAACACTCCATAAACTTTCATTGTTATGCAGATGATACCCAATTATATCTATCGATCAAGCCAGATGAAACTAATCAGTTAGCTAAACTTCAAGCATGCCTTAAGGACATAAAGACCTGGATGACCTGCAACTTTCTGATGTTAAACTCTGACAAAACTGAAGTGATTGTACTTGGTCCCAAACACCTCCAAGATTATTTAAAGATATAGTTGCTCTAGATGGCATTGCCCTGGCCTCCAGCACCACCTTAAGGAACCTCAGAGTTTGATCAGGATTTATCCTTTAACTCCCACATAAAACAAACTTCAAGGACTGCCTTCTTTCACCTACGTAACATTGCAATAATCAGGCACATCATGCAAAATGATGCAGAAAAACTAGTCCATGCATTTGTTACTTCTAAGTTGGACTATTGCAATTCCTTATTATCTGGCTGCCTGAATAAGTCCCTTAAGACTCTCCAGTTGATCCAGAATGCTGCAGCACGTGTACTGACAAGAACCAGGAAAAGAGATCATATCTCTCCAATATTAGCTTCTCTGCACTGGCTCCCTGTAAAATCCAGGATAGAATTTAAAATCCTTCTCCTCACCTACAAAGCTCTTAATGGTCAGGCACCATCGTATCTTAAAGATCTCATAATACCTTATTACCCGACTAGAGCACTGCGCTCCCAGGATGCAGGGTTACTTGTGGTTCCTAGAGTCTCCAAAAGTAGACTGGGAGCCAGAGCCTTCAGGTATCAAGTTCCTCTCCGGTGGAACCAGGTCCCAGTTTGGGTTTGGGAGGCAGACACCATCTCCACATTTAAGAGTAGGCTTGATACTTTCCTCTTTGATAAAGCTTATAGTTAGGGCTGGCTCAGGTGAGTCCTGAACCATCCCTTAGTTATGCTGCTATAGGCCTAGACTGCCGGGAGACTTCCCATGATGCACTGTGATGCAATGTTCTCTTTCCTCCCTCTCTCTCTCTCAACCCAACCGGCGGATGGCCGCCCACCTTGAGCCTATAGGTTCTGCTTGAGGTTTCTGCCTCTTAAAGGAAGTTTTTCCTTGCCGCTGTGGCCAAGTGCTTGCTCATGGTGGGATTTGTTGGGTCTCTGTAATTAATATTATAAAGAGTCCGGTCTGGACCTGCTCTATAGGAAAAGTGCAATGAGATAACTTCTGTTATGAATTGGCGCTGTATAAATAAATAGAATTTTTAGGTTTTTACACAAATTCTTGCGAAACATTTTTGTGTTTTACCTGAATTTTGGGTCAGATCTTAAATAAATCTTTGGGTTTCTAAGTTTTATTACCTGCATTTTTGGGTTAGTACTTAAATATTTGGTATTTCAGCCAAAAAATAAGATAAAATGAAAAGCAGCCAGTCACATTTTATTATTGACAGCTTTGAATGACTCCATGTTCTTTCCTCCAGCGCCACCCGTTTGTTCATGTTGAGGCTGTAATTAACTCTGCAGCCTGTAGGGGGCGCTAACGGGACAGCAGGTTTCAAAATAAAATTCTCAAACCAGATTCTGAACAATTTTTAGTTGAAATAGTTGTTTCCTCTCTAACATTAAGATTTGTGTTGAACTGACCAGAGTTTGGCGTTGTTGTGGACGGAGGCGTCAGGTCTGAACTTCCTGTAGGGGGCGTTCTTCACCATGCAGTCGATGGACTCCAGCAGCTCCACCATGGTCAGGTACTGCAGAGGACCACAATACATCAACTAAACCTGCAATGTGCTCAGGATGACACCACCAGTGTTGTTTTTAAAACCAGAGTTACACATAAACAGCCTTGTCTCACCTGTCTGTCTCACCTGTCTGTCTCACCTGACTGTCTCACCTGACTGTCTCATTTGTTACCTGTGGTTTGGTCATCTCTATGGCGATGTTCTGAACCTCCAAGTGAAGATTTGCTTTTGGAGTTTTCAGTTCCAGCTCAGCATTCGGGTTGATGCACATTTTAGCCGAAGCAAAGATCGGCTTGAAAACTACAAAGAAACAAAGCAACCAATCAGTGATGAGGATATTAATATTGCTAAAACATCCAGCTGATAATCAATAATTAATTTAATTGATCACTTCCTTTGCAGCTGATGGAAGTAATTTAAAGAATAACTGTAGGAATGTAAAAAGATGAATATTTGGCAGCTGTGGATTCATCATTTATTTAAATCTGACACCAAGGGTCGCTGTGAGGGTCACACTGTCCCGACAGAAACCAAGAAGAGAAAAGCATCCACAGATGGACGTACAGACACATTTTATTTCTGCATGAATGTGAACTGTGAATACAAATATTTGTTGACGACTTTTTTTTTCCACAATAAAAATTAGACTAAAACTAGATAAAAGTTTCCTCTGAAAATACACAACAAGGACAGATGGGGACAATTTTAATAAACTAAAAACAGTAATGTGAAGGACAAACAAACAACTGACAGTTTTAAAGTAAAGTCTGATTCAACAACTTGTATTTTTCTGCAGAGTCACACACTGTAGCTCCTGATTGGTCAAAGAGTTTCCTCCATCAGCCAATAATATCTCTTGTTCAGAAGTTAATTTACCTGTTTGAACTGTTGCACTAATCAGCAGCATCTTTTATTTCAGTAACGTTGTGTTTCTGTCAGCAATGTTAGAGAACATTAAAGTTCTTAAAAGTAAAACACAAATTTATGAACTAAATTATGTAGCAGCAACAAAACATGCAGGCAGCAAACTCATATTAATAAACTTAAATAAATTTAAACATAAAATTGAGTGGTTCCTGTTTACCGGATTAATATCGGCTGTCGACCATCTAAATCTTCCTCTAGATGTTCACTAAACAAATATGACTACGTTAATGTTGAGTGAAGTTAGCAGCAGTGTGAAGACGTTTTCTGCAGTCTGACAGTTAAAGGTTAATAAAGAGATTAACTCACTGTACTGATAGTGGGGAAGATGCTGATCTTTACTGCTGATCCCACACTTCAACTGATCCTGTAGGACAAACAGAGGAGGAGGAGGAGAGTGAGGAGGAAGAGTGAGGTCTGTGTGTTTCAAAAGAGTCTAAAAACTGTCCATCTTTTCTTCACCTCAGAGGAAAACATTGTTTTTAACACAATAAAGGAACATCTCTTTAAAGACACTTTTACTATTAACTTAACTACTAATAACTTAAATATTTATTAATTAATAATGATTACAATTTTAATGAATCCTGTTTTTTATAAATATAACAATGAAGCAGTCAATCAATCAAACTTTATTTGTATAGCACCTTTCATACAGGTTAGTGCCGTTCAAAGTGCTTCACAGATGATAAGACAGAAGTGTAGACCGTAATAGAGTGAAATCAAAGAAATTAAAAGACAAAACAAAGATAAAAATGATGACCATGAGAAAAAGATAATAATAATAATGATAATAATAAAATAGAGTTAAATAAAAGCTGGACTGAAAACTAGATAAAATATGTAAAAAGACAGCAAAATAAAAACAAATAAAATCAGTGAAGCTCTCTGACACATTTATTCATATTCAACCTGCTTGAACATGATTCAACCTGATCAAACACAGAATCAATAATCACATAAACATACAGCAGACAAACAACAACATGTCGACTGATTTATCATCAATAAACCTGTTGACTGTCACTGTGTGCAGTTCAGGGTCCTGATAGTTCCTGTTTAACTGAATCAATAGGAAACAGCGGAAAGGGCAGTGACAATGAAAGTAATCTGCAACAATTAGTCGATTAATCGATTAGTTGATCAACAGAAAATTCATCAGCGACTACTGTGATAATCAATTCATTGTTTACACCCAACATTTGATTCGTGATTGTAAACTGAATCTGTGTTTTGGAAAGTTGGTCCAGTAAAAGAATCAGTCTTAATGATGTACTTCTCCTCGGGCTGTAGGAAAATATAACGGATATTTTTCACTATTTTTTGACATTTTATAGACAAAACAATTAATCGATTAGTCGAGAAAATAATCAGCAGATTCGTTATCATGCAACTAATCGTTAACACGTAACTAGCCCCGGAGGTTCCCGCTTGATGATGACATAATAATGACATCACTTCCTGTGTTTTTGTCAGTATAAAGTTGTTGATGAAGAGCTCTGAGCTGATCTGGAGGAGCTGTTGAACATTATGAACATAAATTCAGGAGAAATCCTTTTCTCCGACTTAGAGACGTCTGCCGGTCCCTGCCGGCTGCACTGACTTTTAAATGCGGTCGAGCAGCGCCAGATTTCCACGTGATTTCTTTATTGTGTTGTATTGATGTACGAGTGTTTTCTTTAACGGTTTACTTTAACGATCAGAGAGGCTGCTGTCGGTTTTTTTAAACGTTTCCATGCGCGCAGTAATGTCACAGCAAATATTTAAGCAGCAAAACTAAAAATTGTATAAACTTGACAGGACAGAGGAAACAGAATCAAACTTTTAGCTTCTGAAATACATTTTTAGACAGCTGTGATGGAGCTCAGGAGTTTCATCAGCAGGACGGCGGCTTCACTCCAGTTTCTCTGTATGAACCCGGACTGTGTGAAGAACAGGATGTTACTTAACATCAGATCCTGACCGATCTGTCGGCGTGTCGGGAGATTTAAATAATCAATGAAGTTACGCTGCTGAGCCTCGTGCGTAAATGCGCACGTCGTCTCTCTTAATGGGGAGGCGCTTCACCCTATTTCACCCATCTGCTATCAGAGTGTTCATTGTTATGACCCGGTCCACCGGATCCGCGCCTCACTAGTCTGTATCCTCACTGCACTACGATGAACTGGCCGTGGGTCACATCTCTCGCTCCGTCCAGCCGCTTCACCTCCTTTCAGTTCTCATGCATTAGTTCCTGTTGCTGACTGTGTAGTTGATGTGGCTGCTTTGACATTCAGTATGTTGGTGTTCAAGTTTGCTGTCTGTTGTTGTGTAAAACGTTCTCAAATTGTTGTTGTTAGATATAACAACACACAGAGTTATGTGCTGTAGGTGCCTAAAATAGCCCCTTATTTTCTAGTTAGACATATTTTTATGTTCATATAATAGTGATTACTGTGCCACCCCAAAATGACCACTGGTCCCATCCTGGCCACCCCATTGACAATTGCCTGGCTCCGCCACTGTTTGCTGGCTGGTCTGTAGGTTGTAACTCTCTGCAGACAGATGACTTTGTTTTCATCTAAAAAGACAAACCGCATCAACTCACCACGATGTCTTCCCATGATCCTTTGTAGAAGACGGGACTGTTGACGTTCCAGTAGGCACAGAGACAATCCAGACGACCGAGCTGACACAAACAAACACATAAACGAGTCAAATACGATGAAAAACAGTCACAAAGGCTGATTGACATCAGTCCATCAAACTGACTCTGATATGAACCAATCAGATTACAGAACACTGTGACACAAACATTCAACTTGAGTTCATTTAAAGTGTACATTACCCTAAAAGTCTCTGCACACAAGTTAGAAAACATGACATCAGATGTAAAAATACACACAGGCAGAGTCTCAAACATACAGGCGATAGTTTTTTTATTAAAGTTAGGAACAGTTGAATAAGCAGTATCAAGTGAACGAAAAGGATGTGATCAAGTATACAGAGACTGGAGACGTAGGAAGGAACCAATCTGTTTGAATCTCTGCAGGTCAGAAAGAGGATTCGTGTAATCAGCTCTGGTTTGTGTTGGCAGCTAATGCAAAGACATCAGGTGTTAAATGATCAAACTTCTGAGATCTTGAGGACTCTGGCAGCTGCGTTTAGGACCAAATGTAGACCTTTTATTGCTGTCATGGGTTGGCCAGAGAAAAGTGCATTGCAGTAGTCGATTCTGGATGTTATAAAAGCATTTACAAGGATTTCAGTGTCTGTACTGGATAAAATGTATTGTATGTATATAATACGTTGGCTAAGTTATGCAGTTGAAAGAAGGCTCAAAAGTGAGAGGGATCAAAAACGATACCCAGATTCTTGACTGTATGGCTCTGGGAAATTGTGCAGCCATCAAGATTAATGGAAAAATCCATGAAAACGAATCTGTGTCTCGACCAACAAGCAACATTTCAGTCTTGTAAGTTTTCAAATGAAGGAATTTCCACTAATGAACTTCTGAAAAAGACTTTGACTGGAGGAATCATTGAATGTTACAGGAAGATAGATGTGTGTGTCGTCGGCATAGCACTGAATGTTGTATTTGTTGAAAATGTGACCTCGGGGCAGCAGGTACACACAGAACAAAAGTGGTAAAAGTACTGATCCCTGAGGAACACCTGATTTGATCTTAGAGCAGGAAGAATTGAGGTTGTTTCTAGCAGTCTTTTGGTTTACATGCACACAGGAGACTAGGTTACTCAGAACTCAGGTTACACAGGAAACCAGACAAAAACCTGGTAACTTTAAATCTTTCATGTCGCATCAGTTTTTTTCAACTACTGAACTTACTTTGGAAACATCACTTACATATTTTTAACTGTGGTGGTGATACAAGACCAGAAATCAGATTTCTCTAATCCCCTACCCAGACTATAAAAATCCGGTTTGTGATTTACATGACGATTAAGAAGTTAACCAGGTGACCGAAGTTCTGGTAAACAAACAGAGTTTCAGTTTTAAAGCGAGCAGAGCATCGGTCACCTTATGGATGATCTTTGCTGCTTCGTTGAGGATACACGACTTCCAGTTCTCATCAGTGGTCTGAAACATAAAAAACAACAACGGGTTAATATCACCTGTCACAGGTGTGTTTTTGTATGTTCTTGTATCTTTGTGAGGACCAGTTTGAGTTTTACACCCCGAAAGTGAGGTAATTTTTCTGCTCCTCACTTCAAAACCCTCAAATAATTGTTTGAGGGTTTAAGGTCAGAATCAGGTTTAGAAGAAGTGTATAGCCTAGGGCTGTCACACTCAGAAAGTCAAGTTCAAACAAATTCAAACTCAAACTGTGATTATAGACTGAAAAGTTTGAATTCCAACAGCTCGAATATCTAATTTTTTAAACTAACTTTCTGAATGTTTGAACTAAAGCTGGAACAGCTGGAATAAAAAAGGGTTGGCCCTCAGGTAGCCCGGTTAGTTTTCAGGAATGCATTATGTCAGTGAGGGTCCTCACAAGTATATAATTTCTTAACGTGCGCGCGTGTGTGTGTGTGTGTGTGTGTAGGTGTGTTACCTGCAGGCTGAGCTCTGACAGTGTTACTCCCATAGACAGGGGGCGCTGTGGGTCTGACAACTGAAACAAACAGTCACATGACAAAGAAGCTTACAGGCGACAGTTTAGCTGCTGACACGCTTCCTATGTGTTGGTTCAGGTGAGATCTGACTCACCTGGCATCACAATAAACAGGTGTGTTTTTAATGTGATCACTGTACACCTGACTGTCAGACCCTGACACAAACACAGAACCTGGACCTGAACCAGTACTCACATTGTCCTCGTAGCGCAGGTGGATGCTGCTGATCTTCACCTGCAGGTTTTTGATCACCTGAGTAGCCATTTTCTCCACAAACGTGTCCTTCTTCTCCTCCTGAGGTTTCTCTGAAATAAACAGAAAACTATGAAGAGAGATGAGTCCTGAGACCAGGACTGTCAGCTGATCAGACCTGGACCTGAACAGAAACCTGAGACCAGGACGTCTGAGATACTAAATTGAAATATTAGGTCAGTTATGAGATACTAAATAAAATGTTTGCGATATTTAGTCAAGAATGTGAGAAGGCAACTCAAAACATGATAGTAAGTCAAGGATTTGTCATAATTAGTTGTCGTAATTAATTGTTTTTCACTTTTCTGGCAGAAATATCAAAACAATAAATTCATGTGGTGACTGCACAGCAGAAAACGAGACGACGGCTAGAAAAAACAACTGAGAAATGTGTTTTTCAGTAGTGTTTCTGTTCATTTCCTCTGTTTCAGGTTTCATGTCAAACATCGTTTTTTACAGAAATAAGGAAATGAAAATCATGATATCTGAATTTTATAAGCAACAGATTTTTTTTTTCATTCAGTAATACTGAATGTTGAAAATAAATTCAACTCCATTTAATTCATAGCACTGAACTATTTAACTAGCAGCTAACAGCGAATGTCTGCACTGAACTGCCGGACCTGCATCATGTTCAGTCTGAACTCTGTCGGAGTCTTAATCCTCAGACGAACATTAATGTCTGTCTGAAAACACAAACGTTTCCCTGCAACGTTCCTCCAGCAGGTGAAACACAGTGAGAATAAAAACTAACCTGCTTTGTCGTGTCGTTTCAGCTTCTTCAAGCCTTTTTTGGGCTTTTTATGTTTTTTACTTCCTTTTGGGACTTTGGCAGCGTTAAAAAGAGAGAGACGGCAGTTAGTGACAGAAAAGCCCGAAAACACAGAAAGAGACAGAAAGCAGAGACACATTCATCTTCTCAGGGTTTAATATTCGTGTTCAGGGTCCCAGTGATGATTTAAACCCACAGCCGCTGAGTTTAAGAGCTGTGAGGAGACAGGTGGAGGTGAGAGGAGAAGCCCAGTTTAAAAGATGTTTAGAAGCAGCGACTTCTACTGTTAAACTTTATTTTAAAACCAGCTGAGAGACAAACAGCTGACTCTACATGTGTTGTTCGAGCTAATTAGCAGTTTAGAGGAAAGATAAAACTTACAAAATGATCTCCTACATCAACGCTGTAACAAGTATGAGACTAGCATTTCATTTAAACAATTCCTCCATAACTCACTGATGTAATGTTGGATCTGAAGCTGAAGTACACCGTTTTATATAAATACCTGGACCTCCATTTGAACGAACACCTGGATTTTATATAAGGTTGCTAAACAGCTTTGGGAGGAATAGTTGTAAAGTAAAAACTTAAGGGATTAAACATTTAAACATGTTCTAAACTTTGTGTGTTTGGTTTTCAGTGTGATGTCGGTTGGTTTCATATCTCTGACTTTAATTTGTCTATTCTCTATTTGTTATTAATTTAATTGAATGTAATTATTTATTGTAGTTCTGCTGATGTTGTAGATGAAGAAGTCTGAATCCTCCAGATGTTCAGTGTGTTTGATAAACTGATCCAGGGTCAGTCTGGTTACAGATCAGTGAAACTGAAGTTCAGATTCACACACTGACTGTTAGTGTGTTATGATGGTTTGTAGTGTGTGTGTGTGTTACACTGTGTGTGTTACTGTGTGTGTGTGTGTGTGTGTGTGTGTTACACTGTGTGTGTGTGTGTGTGTGTTACTGTGTGTGTGTGTGTGTGTGTGTGTGTGTGTGTGTGTGTGTGTTACTGTGTGTGTGTGTGTGTGTTACTGTGTGTGTTACTGTGTGTGTGTGTGTGTGTGTGTGTGTGTGTTACTGTGTGTGTGTGTGTGTGTGTGTTACTGTGTGTGTTACTGTGTGTGTGTGTGTGTGTGTTACACTGTGTGTGTTACTGTGTGTGTGTGTGTGTTACACTGTGTGCGTTACTGTGTGTGTGTGTGTGTGTTACACTGTGTGTGTTACTGTGTGTGTGTGTGTGTGTGTGTTACACTGTGTGCGTTACTGTGTGTGTGTGTTACACTGTGTGTGTGTGTGTGTGTGTGTGTGTGTTACTGTGTGTGTGTGTGTTACACTGTGTGCGTTACTGTGTGTGTGTGTGTGTGTGTGTGTTACACTGTGTGCGTTACTGTGTGTTACTGTGCGTTGCTGTGTGTGTGTGTGTTACCGTTGTGAGGCTCCTTGTAAACAACACTCTCCAGACTGAACAGCAGATCTCCAGTTTGAGACGCTGACAGCAAACGCAGCATAAACAGTGCAAACATCATGTTAATACATTCATCCATCTATCAGTCTGTCCATCTTCTCAGTGCAGCATGAACAGACAAGTTACATTTTTCACTAAACCAAGTGAGGAGACGGACTGACAGCAAAGTAACTGACTCTTCACCTCCTACATCGACTCCTGGATGTGACGTCATGTGACGAGATGTAAGAAAATCAAATGTACTGCTCAAAACTTCATACATTAACTTTTCAAAACATAATTTCCATGAAAACATCTTCAGGCTAAAAGTAGCTGCTAACTGTCTGACTTTGGAGAAACTCCTAAAAATAATGTTTGTGTCGTCCTGACTTTAAGACTCGTCAGTTTCTGGTCTGAGAAAAGTATTTTATCTGTTTAGTCTGAGAGACATTCAGAGGACTCCTGCTCACCGTCAGTCAGCTTCTGCAGGTCATGTGACTCATCATGTCCATGTTTTGGAATAATACAACAATAATTAACTTTTAAAAGCATATTTAGAAAGCAGCCAATTAATAAAGCTCCACGAACATGTCAAAACACTCCAGCAACAGCAGAGATGATGGTTGGCACAACTCTGCACTACTATGACTCTGGAAAAATACAGTTTTCAGCGATGACAATCTCAGCCGTCTGTCAGAATGAATCAAGCCAAAATTAGCTCTCCAGACCCCAGTTTGTTTGACAGTATATATCCCACCCACTCTACACACACCCAACACCTTGTCACAGTGAAACTGCCAGTCAGCTTCCCGCAAGACTGAGTTTATCTCCGGCTCTTGGATCACACCAGAGAACACTTCCACCCCTGTAGCCCTCGCCTTAGCCGACTCCTTCATCCACAACCAGACCCGGCGGCAGAGGGGGTGGCACCTCCCTCCTCTCTTCTACCGAGCGACTTTGTTAACTAGCTAGTTAGCTGTCTCCGCGCTAAAAACATTAGCTCTCCGAGCTGAGGGCTTGAGGAACCCACACAGTCATGGTGTGACCACTTGAGGGACTGGCTGGACAACAATGGAGTCTGCTGCAGAGATCTCTGGCATTAAGTCTGAACTTTTATCCATTGAACGACCTTCTCCAGCAACAGACTAAGCTCCAAGATTGGCTAGCTGCTTTGGAGCCACCGGCCCAGCCTCAGCTCACAGGGGTTTGCCTTTTCTTGTGCTTCGGTAGTAAAAGGAAAGAGGAGAAGGGTTTCTCTCCTTCTCTTCGCCCCAAACATGGTTGAGGATGCTCTGCCACTCCCAAATTCTTTTGCACCGCTAGCTGAGTTAACAGTAGCCGATAACATGACCCTTACCACGTAAAAGCTCTATGTTCAGCTCTAAGCCCTAACTCTCCAACCCACTTGCCCATATCTCCGGAGGGCAAGTGCCCACAGTTACAAGCCCCTGCCTCTAAACCGTCTGCCCACGATGCAGGCCATGTTTTCGCTGCTGCCTCCGCTGCTCATCACGTGAAACTCGCAGCTGATGTGGATGAACCTGTGGTCAGCAACACAGATGCTGTCACGGTCAATACAGCCGCCCACTTCAGCCCGGGCCACTCTCTCCATCGACACTGGCGGCTGTGTGGATGGAGAGCCTGAGGTTCTCTTGGTTGGTGATTGCATAATTAGATTTGTTGAAGTCCCAAATGGAATCATCTAATGTCTACCAGGTGCGAAAATCTTGGGACATTGTTGAACTTGCCCCCACTCTCAGTGACCACCACCCAACTGCCGTCGCTATTGTGCACATTGGCACGAAATGACACTAGGTTTGACAGTTTGTTAAACTACAGCAGGACTTTGAGACACTGGCAGAAACGATTGAGAGCCTTGGAAAAATATGCATTTTTTCTGGTTCCATTCCTACAAGGAGGAAATCCCGTGAGAATTTTAGCCGCATTTTTAGCATGAATCAGTGTCTTTTCAATTTCTGTGTTGCTACTATTTTTGGTTTAGAACTCACAATAGCTGTTGAGCTCTCCTTGCTGGGTTTTTGGCCCTTTTCGTACTCAACCGGGAGGCTTCTGCTTGAAGTGGTGAAATAAGTTTATTGTATTGCCCCCTTTTGTTTTTACAGTCTTGCTTCACTACTTACATATTACTGTGGTTTGTTGTACATCTGATCTTTTGTAACTAAACCACTTCTAAACTACTGAAGTCGCTCCCCTTTTTGGAACTAACTCCTTCACCGTGCGGGTAGCAATGTTACTTTCGCTTTCAGCCATGCTTGTTGTTGCTGTGCGTAACGGTTTAACCATTACATCAACAAGTCGGAATATCAGCATTATCACGATATGATTTTTTTTTATCATATTAAAAATTATCATGATATATCGTGAACGATATGATATGGCACACCCCTACTTTCCATCCATTTATTCATCTATTCACCTATCCATCCATCTATCCATATTCCTGTGAATGAATGAATGCTAATTTATACACAGACCAGTCACCTGTCAGCCAATCGTGGTAGAGATAGTGAGGAAGTTCATTCATGAAACATGAAGTCATCCTTCTCTTCTCTCAGCAGCTTTGTAAAAAGTTCTTTAGAGGAAACTTAGTTAGAAACTTATTTAGGAGTACTGTTGGTGGTGAGATCAGATCCTTTGTGAATATGTCTCTCTGGTAGACACGGTTTCAAATCAAGTTCACAGATGGTTGATAAAGGTGTTACTCAAGGATCATACTAGGCCCCCTGATATTTACTGTACATAAATGTTATTTATTTTTACAACTGAGCACTGTGAAGACCATTTTTATGCTGATGATACCATCTTGTGTGTCATTAGGAACATTAGAGACATTCTCCAGCTTACAATCTGCCTTTTATTAATTTAAAACGTGTTCTAAATTCGAAAAGGACAAAATGTTTGTAGAAGAACACAGAGCTTTGACGTTCCTACTGCGATCAATACTTGTAGTAGAAATCTAACTGATAAGTACTGAGGGGTTAATTTAGACAGCAGCTTGGTCAAAGAAAACTCGTGTTGAACAACTCATTTAAAAACTAAAAATTTTAATTCTATTCTTACAGAAACTGAGCTTGCTTCACCTTTAAAAACAGAAAGACCATCGTAAATCCACTCTACGATCTCCTCTGTATGATAGAGATATCCTGATTGTATTTATACAGCATTTATATTTCAGTTACTGAGATATTTAACATCTTTAGCTAGAGACACTCATTCCTATTTCTTTAATTAGGTAAGGCTTGTGTTGTTTTAACAAATGCATTTGTGTATGTGACGATTGCTTTGCGTTGTGTATCTGCACTCTTTGAGTTTATCTGCAGGAAGAGAAAGTTAAAAATCACCAGAAAGATTCAAATCAGCAGATTCAACAGCAGCAGAGAACAGAGAGGAGGCAGAAAACACAAACAGCAGCAGAAAGACACAAGCCAGGTGAGTCCTCAGGTGTATCAGGATGAATCAGAGGTCAGTCGGACATCATTCAGACGTCAGCCTGTCTTACCTCTACGTGCAGCCATCTGTAACGCCTCCTCGATGCGTTGCAGCTCTCTCTGCTTTGCCTCCTGCTGGTAACGCTCCTCCTTCGCTGCATCGAACTTTATCGCTACGAAACAACACAAATAAAAAAGAGTTAAGTCTCTGTTCAAACTGATTTACATTCCACCAACCTGCTCTATTACATGATGCTGCATTTATGCACTGTTGGCAGAATGTGAAGAGCAGGAAAAACACCTGTTATTCTAACTTGTGAGTGTTCATTATTCCATGGTGGTTAGCCTCAGTGCTAACCTTGTAGATACACCAGATCAACAGCCTACATTCGCTTCTTTTGTTGTGGTATACATTTGTAGCAAACAAATAGCCCCTATAAATGAGCTGAATGGGTTGTATTCAGGGTCTGAAATACGGGGGAGCTAAGGGGAGCTCAGCTCCCCTGAAAGAGACATGAGCTCCCCAGAAATCTCATTTGAGAAATTTAGGGGAAGCTCTAAAATACCGTAATTTCTGGTGCCACTAGTTTTTTTCTGTATAAATGTATATTTTCCTGTATATCTAGGTTGCTGTAATAAATAATAGGCTAATAGTAAAGCACTTGCATTTTTATTCGATGCAATGTTCCCACTGATCTGATGTGTCTTAAAGGGTAAATCGTATCAAACTCTCCTCCCTCCTGCAGATTTGGTTTCTTGGAAGGTTTCTCTTCTCTCGGTTGGTTGCTTGTTTCAGAATCTTTCTTCATGAGAAATGTTATATAACATACTTCATATAAAGATTCTTCTTCTCTGCTTTATTCTTGAATTTTTAAGCTGTATATGTAGTGAAGCCTGACTGCTCCTGAACAATGTGATTCTGTTCAGGACTGAAATTCAGATGTCTTCACTATTTTTATCAGTTGGTTCCCTGCAGGTTAAAAACAGTCTGACCTCAGTTGATTTCCTGGTAGCGGCAGCAGCTGTTTCATCTCAGAGCTGAATAATGTAACTGACAGACCAACTGATCAACTGGACGAGCTTCTGACTCCAGAATGAGGTCCATTAAAATAAAACAAGACGAGGTCGAAACCTAGTATATGGCTGGTCCGTGTAACTTTGCGCTCTCCCTCATGCCTCTCAATGCATGGAGAGTGTTTTTCTCTCTTACTCTGCTCTCTGCTGGACTGGTACAGGGCGTAACCATCATCTCCGCTTCTCACAGCAGTAGGTTTTACGTTGTTTTCCAGTTTCATTCACTCGTGGTGAATATACTGTACTGTCTCTGTGCCATCTGTGTGCATATGACGTACTGTGATGCACCATAGCAATAGCCTCAGAGGCCGAAGCCTATACCAAATAGAACGTTACGACACATAAGTAACACTCCCGCTTATTCATTTTGAAAGGGTAACGGCCAATGGGGAAACTCCTACACTCGACCAACCAATAGAGTAACTTTGTCACTCAGTCAGAGACAGACTTTTGCATTTATAGGGCTGGTTGCTTTGCTGCCATCCAGCCAAAAATAAAACAACCCAGAGCCTCTTTTAGCCATTGTTAGCAAGCCTCCACCCAGCTAATGTTAACAGCCGGGACACACAGGAGGCAGAAGTGCCGCAATAGATCAATTCTCGAGCGAGCGGCAGCCTGGCTGTTCACACCAGAAGCGCATTTCTCTGCGCCGGTCAACATGCAATTCTGCTCCTCTGCTCTTTTCTAATCACACGTAGAGCTGATCTTTTTAATAACCTGATGAATTTATAACGTAAAGCTTTTTATGTGTTCCTGGAGGGGCTTCTCTCCTGCGTCTGCTCATCTCTCTTGCTCTCCGTTTAGAGACGACTGACAAACGGTGGAATAAACGTAATTTAAAAAACACAATCACAAACAGCAGTGATGCTATTTCTAATAAATATAGCAGATGGGCAGATTTTCGCATTCCCGCAGCACGCTCTGTCTGCACAGTCCAGTTGGTTTACATAAACACAAAAAGGAAGCGGCAGCGCTTTGTGGAGCTTCGCGGCGCTTCCGCCTCCTGTGTGTCCCCGTCGTATGCGTTTCAAGACAAAACTGAGAAAACCAGATACCAGTAAAACCTCCCAGAAACTCCCAGAATCAGACTGTTGTAACCAGTAAACTTCAGATTTTTAGAAGAAAATCCCAGATTAGAAACCCACTAAATCTACATGAAAACATCACAGCTCTGAAATAAAAAAGGCTCAACAGAATGAGGTAGATGACAGAGTTGAACACAGGGCTGAACGATGTGGTTTTACTGTTAATCCACTGAGTTTCTACGCTGTAAAACGTTGTGAAATCAAACGTCATGAAAATGATTTCTCTCTGCTGCCCCTTTTAGATACAAGTTCCTCTCCTACAGTTAAATGCTGAATAATGAACAGATTTAGACCAAAATCTTAACGTGCAAACAGTTAGGATTCGGTGCTAACACACTGATGTGTCAACTGCAGCAACAACTGCAGCTCCTTCACATAAAAGCTCTCCAGATGCAGGAATCTGACAGCAAAGAAGGCTTTCATTGTAAAGGAGATCATCATGTACATTTTTCATCAGATTTGTTGGGTCTGTAAATAATATTATAAAGAGTTCGGTCTAGACCTGCTTTATAGGAAAAGTGCAATGAGATAACTTCTGTTATGAATTGGCGCTATATAAATAAAACTGAATTAAATTGAATCAGATCACAACACATCGTATATTATTATTATGATGTGGACATCATGCAGCCCCAAGAGGAAGCACAAAAACTGGATCAGACCTGCACTTAAACCACCACCTCTGAACCTCTGCGTCTTACCATTATATGGACACGTTTTCAGCTGAGATCCAGCTGGAACACACACACACAACAACTGAGAATACACTCTCCGTCATAAATAACTCTACATGTCAGTCAATATGTACAAGCTCAGCCTCCAAACCAGACCACCCAATCAGCCAGCTCCATTCACCAGGTACTGAAAATAATTCTCGCAGTATTCAACAACTCCGTTATTTTGAATACTTATAAAACTGGTGAGAATTTGATGAACATTTATTCATTAAGTTACTATTATCAGAACAAACTTTCAGTTGCATAGTTATTAATTGACGTGGTGCCCTGGCACACATGTAATCGGAAAACAGCTCATGATAGGGTCCTCCAAGTCAGAACTGGTCCCAGGTGAGGGATCAGACTAAGAGCTATTACAGAACTCTTATAGAGTGGCAGAAAGCTACCTCCCCTGGATTAGGGAGACCCAGACCCTTTGAGACCCTTTCCTACATCCTGGCTGGACCTACATGCATGGGGTTCAATCAGGCTCAGCCCACAGAAATGGGCCCAATGCCTTGTGGGTCCGCCATCTACAAGGCTGGATGTGAAGGTTGGGGGCGCTGCCAATTGGGTGGCAGGCGGATGAACATCACCTCTCTGGCGAAGGAGACGGAGATAGTGTGGGAGGTGGAGGGGTACCAACAAGTTATAGTTGGGCTGATCTCTACACACAACACGGACTCTGGAAACAAACTGCTAGACAGGGGTTGGAATCTCCTTTTCTGGAGTTGCCCAGGGTGAAAGGTGTTGGGCAGATGTGAGGATACTCACTAGCCCCAGGCCGAGTGCTGCTGTGAGACTGGGA
Source organism: Siniperca scherzeri (assembly GCA_027580175.1). Lineage (NCBI taxonomy): Eukaryota > Metazoa > Chordata > Actinopteri > Centrarchiformes > Sinipercidae > Siniperca > Siniperca scherzeri. The sequence continues at coordinate 279,732 of CM050855.1, forward strand.
GTCACTGTGAGGAAGTCTCTGACTGTTGTCTGTTCTTACGAACCGAAAAGCAGTTCACAGTACCCGGGCCTTCTTGGAGTCTCTGGATGGGGTCCTGGAAGGGAGCAGTGGGGAAGGCTGTCGGCAGGGTGAGGCCCCTGTCCACAAGGTCTACAACTCCCATCCCTTTGAAGTCCTGGGACATGGAATCTGAGTGGATAATGTTCAAAGCCTCCATTGTGGAGGAGGCTGCTTAGAGTTGTGGCCAGAAGATCATTGGTGCATGTCATGGCAGCGACCAAACTACCCACTTCACCAGCAGTGAAGGAGGCCATCAAGCTGAAGGAATCCTGTCAGACTTGGTTGGCCCAGGAGATCCCAGACTCAGCAGACATGTATCAGGAGGTCAGAAGGACTGCAGCTTCTGTAGTCACTGAAGAAAAACTGTGGTATGGAAAGAGTTCGGGAGGCCATGGAGAAGGACTTTCAGTCAGCCTCAACAAGGATCTCACAAACCATCAGATGACTCAGGAGGAGGGAGGCTCTGGACATTTTTGGGCTGTCATGTTTGACACGTCTTCTCCATATCACAAAAAGGTCAGCGACAATTTAAAAAAAAAAAAAAAAAGGGGGACCGGGGGGGGGGGGAAGCTCCAACTATCAGGGTATCAGACTGCTCAGCCTCCCTGGGAAAACATCAGGCAGCTGAAATAGAGACTCTGGCTGATTGTTGAACCTCAGATTCAGGAGGACTGATGTGGATTTTGTTCTGGTCCTGGATTAGTGGACCAGGTGTTTACTCTTGCAGGGATTCTGGAGGGGCCATGGAAGTTGTCCATCCAGTCTACATATGTTTTGTGGACATGGAGAAGTTTATGACCGTATCCCGAGAACAGCCAAAATAAGTTTCCTTAGCGGGGGGCCGGGCTAAGCCTTGGAGACAGGGTGAGGTGCTCAGATATCCAGGAGGAGCAGTGGAGACCTTGTGGAGATTTCCAGGTGCGTCCAACTGGGAGAAGACATCAGCGAAGACCTAGAACACAGTGGTGGATTATATAAAGAATCAGGCCTGGGAACACCTCGGGATCCTCCAGCAGGACATGGCTAGTGAGAAGGATCTCTGGGCTACTTTGCTTAATTGGTTGCCACCATGACCCGGACCAGGATAAATGGAGGAAAATGGCTGGATGGACAGTTGGCCCACGTTTGACAGGCTCACCGAGACCACTATACAGAGGTTCCTGATCACTTCTTTGTGTGATTCCGAAATAAACAGAAACAGAGAAACGGGTTCATTTTAAAACATTACCTATATAAGAAAAAGGTCACCTGACAGATGAGCAGTCTGAAATGCGATTGGCTGATCTGGTGATGGAGACACTGCATCAACATATGGAGCTCTCTCATTAGATTGTCCAAAGACATGATGGACGTACAGGAAAGGCTAAACCATCACTTACTGGCTCCAGGAACGACCAGCAGGTATAGACCATCCAACGTGGCGACCACGGCGTCATTGTAAAGATTCTTCCAGGGAATCTTCAACGTCAGCTTCCCTGAAAACACAAAGACAAACAGGAAGTCCACAGCAGCTGTGTGAGGTTAGTTTATCAGGTTAGGTTGGTTTTGATGCACTTGGACACAAAGCTCTGTCTTGTCCAGCAATTTCTGTCCTCTTTTTCCCTTGTGAAGCTTTGTTTTTCTATTTGTCTGTTTTGTTTCTGAACATTGTATATTTTAACATAACTGCCATATTTCAAAAGTTAACTTACAAATGTAGTTACAGGGACGACATAAAGTTCTCCCATTGTAATGTCCTTACTGTTTTACAACTGATTTTAAAATCCTACTCATTTCCTTTAAAACACTTAATGGCCCCAGATTATATTTCTGATTAACTCTCTCCTCATCAACCTGCACACAGTGTTTGTGTACTGTGTTTTGTTTTTAGGTCCTGGTTCCTGTCTATTGTTGCTTCGATTATTGTTTGTACTCATATGTTTTTGTTGACATTTTATTTGTCCTTTTCCTCATTTTGTTCTTCACTTGCATTTCTTATCTTTTTATTTTATGTTTTTGTAAAGCGAGATGTAATTGCTGATTTTGCAAAGTTCTATAAAAATAAACTTTATTATTATCCTTATAATTACATAAAAGCTAACTCTACCATGTAGAGAGTAAATATTGTTTAAAGACCACATAGCGTAATAATAATAGTACCTGGACCGAAATAGAATTTAATCCAGACCTGACCCATAACACTTCAATGCAACCTGACCCGGACTGCTAGCGAATGACACCTTGCTATCACCTCACTTCACCTGTCATCTTTCATTTCAGACTCATAGCCAAAATTTAGCAAGCTGTTGTCAGACGGAGGAGCTCAGGTTGAAAAAGTGAAATATTATGTTCAAAACGAGCCAAGCAAAGAAAAGAGACGTCAATGATGAAAACATGCACTTAAGGATGAGCGGTCCGAAAAATACCTGTTCATTGTATCTGAAAGAGACACGAGACCAGTGTGAGTAATTTCTAATTAAACAGCTGGTCAATGTGAGGAGAGGTGCCACTACAACAGAGTATACAGAGGTACGGAGGTACGGAGGTACGGACCACCAACCCGGAGCAGCTGAAAACGTCTCATCAGTCCACCAGCAGAATAAATGTCAAATCAGCTGGACAGAAAATAAACATTTTCAACTGTGAATAAGTGAGAAGGTCAAGCACAAACTCACTAACAGCGACATCAGTGTGTCCCTCCGACCGGCACACGACCATGATGACGTTACACAACTGAGGCGTCACTTCTTCTGTCGATACAGAAATACGTTTTGTGTTCACACTTCTGGAGTTTTTAGATCTTAAACATGACTCGCTTAACCTTTCTGGACCCGTGGCACTGTGGACATTTTGTACCTGTAACCACACCTGTGACGTCACACTGGAGAGCACTTCTACGTCACTGCAGCAAGGTGGGAAGTTAAACCACTGGAGGTCAGTAAAAACACGGTCTTCAGAGGGGGTTATGTTGCCATTTAAAACACGCTAAATCATGAGAGTAAAGCAAACACTGCTCCATGTGTCTTCTTACCCAAACAAACATTTCTCTACTCACTCACTCAACAATAACGGATCCCTAAAAATCTCCCCGCTAGAAAGAATAACGACTGCCGTCTTCAGCTTCTTCAGTCATGTACACGGCACGCCAGTAACTGTTAGCAACACAGTTATTATCAGTCAGTCAACAGACAGATTGAACTTCACTGATGTAAACCGATGTCACTCTGATGGACTGAGGAGAAGCAGTTTTAACAAACATCTCTGGAGTCGCTTGGCAACTCTGCCTCACACCCCAAATATCCACCGGATGTGTTGATGTGGAGCAGCTTAGAGCTGAGTGGAGCAGAGCCAGATCGAAAAATACGTTCACCATCTCAGATTTAAACTTTTATCATCCTACTAAAAATGCATCGAAAATTCAAAACTTACCATCTAATGAAGAAATACAACATTTTTAGATAAAAGATAGAAACCTTAACTAAAAATGTTACCATTTTACAAAAAACTAACTTTTCTCAACAGACTCGGTGCTTTACTTTCGGTCTTTGCACGTCCAGGGGCCTGTACTGCGAAGCCAGTTCGGCATACAGGATCTCTTTCCGTCATCTGGCTTCACCAACCCTAACAACCGGGATCAGGCTGAGCGCTCACACGGCGCTGGGTTTCCAGCCACGAGCGCGTTCACTTAAAAGGGGTGATATATCACTCTTTCACAGTTACTATTTCACTTCTTCTTATATTATGATTCTCCTCTGATTGTCAGTCTTGTAGTTCACAGCAGTCAGAACTCACCGATCTGTCCGGCCTTCACTTTGAACGGAACATCAAACTCACTCTGAAACAAAAACACACAAACTGTCGTTATTACAGCTGATTAAAAGACTCTCAGACAAACTGAAGCAGGAAACAGACGTGCGTTTCATTAGTTGATCAACACGCCATCGTGTGAAGTGAACTCGGTGAGATCGACCCTCGGAGGGCTGATGGTCACTCAGAGTGTATATCACCCACAATGCATTGCAGTCATGCATTTGGTGCAAGAAAACACATCCACGGTTAGGTTTAATGTACATGCAACTCTGGTTATTTTATTTATTTATTACCAGGGACGATCACATTAATCAACATTTCAGTTTACGCATCAATGTGGCGGAGTTAGCTAATGAGCTGATTTTCATCTGTATGAAAATCACAGATGAAAATGCTTTTAGCTTCTATTTTTCTAACATATCTTATAGGTCTGTATGGTGGGCTAACATGTATAAGTTCACTTGCCTAGTTAGCAGATCGTTTAAGAAAATCTCCCCGATAGCTTGATATTTTACTGAAAAATGTAACGTAACTAACTGCAGTTGATATTTACTGGGACTGTTGTTTCATGTCTTGATTCCCAACACGTGTAAACACACGGAGACGCTGAGATATAAACCCGCAGCAACAACAGTTCAGATCCCGATACAGATCACAAACAGAAAAGTCTAAATCAGAAACTGACGCCACTAACCACCAAGCGTGGCTGCGTTTTAATTATCCGCAGAAGACGCTTCGCCTCGTTGAAGCGAGTCTGCAGGTGTTTCTGATGATTTGTAAAAAGCAGTAAAGCGCTGAGCTGTCGATCCATCAGTTTGGTGTGAAGTGTACAAGGGAGGCGCGTCCCATTTAAACCCCCGCCCCTCCCCCGCCCGCTCTCCAAGAGGCCTCCGTGAGACGTCTGCTGTTACGTGATGTATCGAGGCCCGAGGGGGGCGGAAACACTAACGAAACGCAGCGTGAGGCTGAGGCGGGAAACTGAGCTCTATATAGACATGGTCCGAGTCTGGTCTGTGGACCGAGTGGGAATGTGTGGGCGGGGCCAGCGAGGGAAACACTACTGAGCATGTGCAGCACAATGTGAAAGCCAACTTAGAAGATAGGACTGTTTTGGTTTGTTCGCTCCGCGAGCGGTTTTTATTCACGTGAGTGGACGCCATCTCGGAGTCTGACATCCAGCTACCAGAAACACTGATGACATCAGAGGGAGGCGGACCTATCAGAAACACTGATGACATCAGAGGGAGGAGGCGGACCTATCAGAAACACTGATGATGACATCAGAGGGAGGAGGCGGACCTATCAGAAACACTGATGACATCAGAGGGAGAGCGGACCTATCAGAAACACTGATGATGACATCAGAGGGAGAGCGGACCTATCAGAAACACTGATGATGACATCAGAGGGAGAGCGGACCTATCAGAAACACTGATGACATCAGAGGGAGAGCGGACCTATCAGAAACACTGATGATGACATCAGAGGGAGGAGGCGGACCTATCAGAAACACTGATGACATCAGAGGGAGGAGGCGGACCTATCAGAAACACTGATGATGACATCAGAGGGAGGAGGCGGACCTATCAGAAACACTGATGATGACATCAGAGGGAGGAGGCGGACCTATCAGAAACACTGATGACATCAGAGGGAGGAGGCGGACCTATCAGAAACACTGATGATGACATCAGAGGGAGAGCGGACCTATCAGAAACACTGATGACATCAGAGGAGGCGGACCTATCAGAAACACTGATGATGACATCAGAGGGAGAGCGGACCTATCAGAAACACTGATGACATCAGAGGAAGGAGGCGGACCTATCAGAAACACTGATGATGACATCAGAGGGAGGAGGCGGAGCCTCAGACTTACCAAAGCATTTTCCTTCACTTTCAGGTTCTCGAGAACAACATTTCCTGCAGAGACACAGAAGACACACAGTTAACAGATTTAGTTTTGATCCTTTATCAGTATTTATGTTTTTCCTCTGTGTATGTTTAATATAAGAATTATAAAATCATAATTTCACATATTTCTGGTATATCCAGGCTCATATGTGGACATGAGTTGGTGACCTCTGTCCGACAACAATCGAAACAAATGACAGCGTTGGCCGATCAAAACACCATCATAACATAACGGACATGCAAATATTCCAAATCAGTTAACATCTATATCTCCACGTCTTCATGCAAATGCTACCAAAAGTGACAGAGACATTCTCTAGACGACAAGCGCTTCAAACTGTGTTCAGATCAGCCAAACGGCGAGTCGGCAGTGATATTCAACATCTTACGGTAATTTGTACCGATTAAAAATCACCAAAATACTTGACGATCCGGCCGAAACCAGCAGCGACATTTTGACTGTTTTAAGTTGAAACAGACAAAAGTCTCTCAGCCAGACTCAAGAAGTCGTCTCAGCTTGTGAGAAGGTGTTTGAAAACCACAGCTCGCTGGTGGTGCAAAGGTCCAGGGTTCAAGTCCCTGCAGGTTCAAGTCCCTGCAGGGTTCAAGTCCCTGCAGGTTCAAGTCCCTGCAGGGTTCAAGTCCCTGCAGGTTCAAGTCCCTGCAGGGTTCACGTCCCTGCAGGGTTCAAGTCCCTGCAGGTTCAAGTCCCTGCAGGTTCAAGTCCCTGCAGGTTCAAGTCCCTGCAGGGTTCAAGTCCCTGCAGGTTCAAGTCCCTGCAGGTTCAAGTCCCTGCAGGGTTCAAGTCCCTGCGTGGCCCAGACCAACTTTCCAATGCTCTTCCATACTGCTGTTCACTACCGTTTTGTCCGCTATCTACTCCCGAACCGCTAGTGCTACAAACTTCGTTTCATCGTCAAATCGTACAGATGTTTCACGAGATGTGCTGCTATTACTTCTCTTTATTTTCAGTGATTTTACAGAATTTTTAGTAAAATTAAAGTTTATTTAAAGTCAAATGTATAATGGGAAGTCTATGGGAGCAACGTTTACGGACCGCTGCCCCATGTGGAAATGCTCAACATGTTACATCATGGTATCCGTAGCGCCACCATGTGGCCAGTTATTACGTGTTTTGGCTAATAACTCCCGAACCGTGAGGCACGGCAAATCAATATTTGCGCAGTGTGATCCTTGGATGAAGCCGATTTGACTGATATAGGCCACGCCCATTTTTACATTTGGCAAATATTTGAACTTCTCTTCACCACCTTCGGACGTACCACCTCTCGACGGTCCTGAACAAGACTTCTCAGTTGTCGGGTTTCGTTTACCGTTTATCTGTAATTGGTCACCAAACTGTTGAAGGCGTGGCCTGATGCACTCAATGGGCCATAACTCTTCAATGCGAAATAGCATTGCAGCCAAATTTGGAAAAGTTGTACATGCATCCATGTTGTACAAGTGTATAACATGTCAGACTTCCACCCATAGGGGGCGCTATGTAACACCAAAACATGATATTCCACACTTCTGTTGACTTCAATACAATGAAACTCGGTACACAAGTTCTGCATAAGCTTGTGCGTGACATAAGAGTAGCACCAACAGCCCCACCTTGTGGCCATTAGCTCTTTATTGTAAGACTCCATGGTGACCAAACTCAGCAAAGTTGCACAGATGGAGATGCTGAACAAGTCTGTGGCATTTGATATAATTTCACCTAACCCTGGACTAACCTTGTATTTCTGTTGTGAAGGTTTAAGAATAGCTTTGGTAAAGCAACACACCTGCTAACTCCAGCTTGTTAGAGGCATTATTGTGCATTTGACACTGAAACTGTTCCTGTTTAAATCTGCACAGAGTTTGATGTTTTTTATATCCTCAAAGGGATCTTTGTCTCTTTCGGCCATTTCAGTTTTCAGTCTGGTTGAACCACGGTACAGTGACAAAACGTTACTTTTTTTCAAACCCTTCATACAAAATAACATCTATTTGTGAAGAAGACTTAAACCTAAAAACATGAAAGACCATTAGAGTATTCGGCTCAGCCATCCGACTGTACCGACTCAAGCAGGCGGCTCGAAACCTTTGAACGGAAGTGTTTCGCTACGGTAAGGAACCTCGGAGTTATCTTCGATCAGGATTTATCCTTTAACTCCCACATGAAACAAACTTCAAGGACTGCCTTCTTTCACCTACGTAACATTGCAAAAACCAGGCGCATCCTGTCTCAAAATGATGCAGAAAAACTAGTCCCTGCATTTGTTACTTCTAGGTTGGACTATTGCAGTTCCTTATTATCTGGCTGCCTGAATAAGTCCCTTAAGACTCTCCAGTTGATCCAGATCGCTGCAGCACGTGTACTGACAAAACCAGGAAAAGAGATCAGATCTCTCCAATATTAGCTTCTCTGCACTGGCTCCCTGTAAAATCCAGGATATAATTTAAAATCCTTCTCCTCACCTACAAAGCTCTTAATGGTCAGGCACCATCGTATCTTAAAGATCTCATAATACCTTATTACCCGACTAGGCGCTGCGCTCCCAGGATGCAGGGTTACTTGTGATTCCTAGAGTCTCCAAAAGTAGACCGGGAGCCAGAGCCTTCAGGTATCAAGCTCCTCTCCTGTGGAATCAGATCCCAGTTTGGGAGGCAGACACCATCTCCACATTTAAGGCCTAGACTGCCGGGAGACTTCCCATGATGCACCTCTCTCCTCCTCTCCCTCTCCATCAGTACCATAGACTGTATAAAAGTAGTGGCGTCACCAGTTGGTTTGTGGACTACCCTTTTTAAGCCTCGAGTTTGGCATTTTGGCCGTCGCCATCTTGGTTTCTTGGAACCAGAAGTGACCATATTTGGACGAGGGGGTGGAGCTGGGGAGCATAGCAAATGCTAAGTTATCAGCTAATGCTAGCGCTAGCCAGGTTAGTAAATGCATCTGTAATTCACGTTAACTGTGATATTAACTGGGATGCTAATTTTGGCTGGTGCGAAAAACAGGCTTAAAACAAAATGTACTTTTAACGTGAAAAATGAACAGCCGCCTCAGAGTCTTTGAGTCCAACCGAACGCTGAATGAAACATTTTCAGGCGACCAAAATGTTAGTTAACTTTCACGAGCTGAGAACACTGTGAAAGGGTCAAAGGTCATAGACGACAACACCGACAGCACCCAAAAACAAGTTCACAGCTAGTTAAATGTCCACAGTGCAGCGGATACACATCACCTCTGTCCTGACTGACAGGTCGCCGTGGCAGCGACTCGTCAATCACGAGGTAGCCCCGCCCTAAAGCAAACCCTGCTTTATGTCTATTTTACTCTAAACGGGACCATCATTTACAAAATGAACATCGTGCCGTACTGAAGAAGACCTGAAGCTAGCGACGGAGACGATGAACTCATCAGGAAACCGTTTCCTGAGGTAATAAAGTGAGAAGTTGGGTCGTTTTCTCAGACTTCTGTACACTCGGACGTCATTTAGCAGCCAGTGGAGTCGCCCCCTGCGGGCCGTTAGAAGGACTGCAGGTTAAAGCGTTTCCGCACTGGCTTCACTTTTCAGTTTCAGGGGTTTCCGCTTAATCTGTACGCATTCTGAGGTCATTCTGTTACGAACTGGCGCTACAAAAATTAAATCATTTCATCATCAATCATGTTTATCATATTTATTCTACTTATCCTGTTTATTAACTCGTCATAATAAAAATAACGAGTCTCCACAATGATGATAAGTTTCAACTCCACAGGACAGTGTGTGTGTGTGTGTGTGTGTGTTGTCAGTGTGTGTGTGTGTGTTGTCAGTGTGTGTGTGTGTGTGTGTGTGTGTGTGTGTGTGTGTGTTGTCAGTGTGTGTGTGTGTGTGTGTGTGTGTGTTGTCAGTGTGTGTGTGTTGTCAGTGTGTGTGTGTGTGTGTTGTCAGTGTGTGTGTGTGTGTGTGTGTGTTGTCAGTGTGTGTGTGTGTGTGTGTGTGTTGTCAGTGTATGTGTGTGTTGTCAGTGTGTGTGTGTGTGTGTTGTCAGTGTATGTGTATGTTGTCAGTGTGTGTGTGTGTGTGTGTGTGTGTGTTGTCAGTGTGTGTGTGTGTGTGTGTGTGTGTGTGTGTGTGTGTTGAGCTGATAAGCAGGTTTTGGATCCTCAGCTAACTGAATTAACTGTGCGCAGCCTCTGTGTCCGTCTGTCAGACTAACTGTTGAGCTTCTGGACTGTTTCAGGGACTCAGTAGGCCTGCAGACTGATCTGGGATCAGACCGCAGCCAGGCGTTTGTTTACCCGGTTACTGACGTTCTGTGACGGGGAGGTTATGACGCCAAACCTCGTTAGAACACCTGGTAATTTAATGTGACTGGGTGAAAGTTAAATATGAAGACGGTTTTTCTGATCGTAAGTCGTTCTCCAATTCGGCATGACTGTAATGAGCAAACAATCGCTCTAATTAATAAAACCTGATATTCATGATCACAACAAAGCGCTCGCTTCCGCTATCGTCTCGCTGTATTTCGGTGGAGAGACCGCGAGAACAGCAGGCGAAGCTTTGACTAAAGTTGAAATTTCATCGGAACCAAAGCTGACTGGTGGTTTGTATTGATGCCGACTTTAAGAGTAGAATCTGATGTTTAGCATTTGATATTCGGACATGTTCTACGGTGTGGTAATATTTGTTTAGAAAGCAAGGAGGTTTAAAGTGCGATATTTCTGAACAGAGTCTGGTATGGTATGTCATCGCGGTAGCTGCTAGCTAGCTCACCTCCCCAGATCCCGATCTTGAGTTGGGACTTGTCAAGGTTCTCCACGTAGTTTCCGATGAACCTGTTGAGCAGGTCGCTGACCAGAGACTCGAAGACCATGACTGAAATCTCCGGGTTGGACCCTGCTGTAGGGTCACTGTCAGCCTTCACCTGATTTCCGGTTCAGATGATGAGAGAAATCAAGGATCGACTCGCTCTGGGATCGACTGCTGAGTTTGATCGACTGGTGCTGTCTGCGTGTTGGTTGTGTGTGTGTGTGTGTGTGTGTGTGTGTGTGTGTGTGTGTGCGCGCGCTTCAGTCAGGTGACGGTGAGTCAGTGTCTCAGCTCCCCAACTGTTTCCCTTAACTATTCAAAACATTTCCTTTTTAGACAAAAACTTTAACAACAAGTTCTTAAGATCCGTATTGTCTAATGAATGTTTTCCTTTAAGAAGACGAAATATTAAGGAGGGTTTCACCAGTCAAAATATAAAAAAGTTTAGATGTAATAATCTAATTTCAAATAAGTTCCTGTCCCGTTCCCGGTGCGTTCCCAGTGCGTTCCCAGTGCGTTCCTGTTCCTAACCAGTGCGTTCCTGTTCCGTTCCCAGTGCGTTCCTTGTGCGTTCCTGTCCCGTTCCCGGCGCGTTCCCGGTAAGTTCCTGTTCCGTTCCTGGTGCGTTCCCAGTGCGTTCCTGTTCCGTTCCCAGTGCGTTCCCAGTGCGTTCGTGTTCCGTTCCCGGTGCGTTCCTGGTGCGTTCCTGTCCCGTTCCCGGTGCGTTCCTGTCCCGTTCCCGGTGCGTTCCCGGTGCGTTCCTGTTCCGTTCCCAGTGCGTTCCTGTCCCGTTCCCAGTGCGTTCCTGGTGTGTTCCCAGTGCGTTCGTTGTGCGTTCCTGTCCCGTTCCCAGTGCGTTCCTGTTACATTCCCAGTGCGTTCCTGTTCCGTTCCCAGTGCGTTCCTTGTGCGTTCCTGTCCCGTTCCCAGTGCGTTCCTGTTCCTAACCAGTGCGTTCCCAGTGCGTTCCTGTTCCAAACCAGTGCGTTCCCAGTGCGTTCCTGTTCTGTTCCCAGTGCGTTCCCAGTGCGTTCCTGTCCCGTTCCCGGTGCGTTCCTGTCCCGTTCCCGGTGCGTTCCTGTCCCGTTCCCGGTGCGTTCCCGGTGCGTTCCTGTCCCGTTCAGTGCGTTCGTGCGTTCCTGTTCCGTTCCCAGTGCGTTCCTGTCCCGTTCGCAGTGCGTTCCCAGTGCGTTCCTGTCCAGTTCCCAGTGCGTTCCCAGTGCGTTCCTGGTGTGTTCCCAGTGCGTTCCCAGTGCGTTCCTGTCCCGTTCCCAGTGCGTTCCTGTTCCGTTCCCAGTGCGTTCCTTGTGCGTTCGTTGTGCGTTCCTGTCCCGTTCCCAGTGCGTTCCCAGTGCGTTCCTGTTCCTAACCAGTGCGTTCCCAGTGCGTTCCTGTTCCAAACCAGTGCGTTCCCAGTGCGTTCCTGTCCCGTTCCCGGTGCGTTCCCGGTGTGTTCCTGTCCCGTTCCTGGTGCGTTCCCGGTAAGTTCCTGTCCCGTTCCCGGTGCGTTCCCGGTGCGTTCCGTTCCCCAGTGCGTTCCTGTCCCGTTCCCAGTGCGTTCCTGTTCCTTCCCAGTGCGTTCCCAGTGCGTTCCTGTCCCGTTCCCAGTGCGTTCCTGGTGTGTTCCCAGTGCGTTCGTTGTGCGTTCCTGTCCCGTTCCCAGTGCGTTCCTGTTACGTTCCCAGTGCGTTCCTTGTGCGTTCCTTGTGCGTTCCTGTCCCGTTCCCAGTGCGTTCCCAGTGCGTTCCTGTTCCGTTCCCAGTGCGTTCCTTGTGCGTTCCTGTCCCGTTCCCAGTGCGTTCCCGGTGTGTTCCTGTCCCGTTCCCAGTGCGTTCCTGTTCCTAACCAGTGCGTTCCCAGTGCGTTCCTGTTCCGTTCCCAGTGCGTTCCTTGTGCGTTCCTGTCCCGTTCCTGGTGCGTTCGTTGTGCGTTCCTGTCCCGTTCCCAGTGCGTTCCCAGTGCATTCCTTTTCCGTTCCCAATGCGTTCCTTGTGCGTTCCTGTTCCGTTCCCAGTGCGTTCCTTGTGCGTTCCTGTCCCGTTCCCAGTGCGTTCCTGTCCCGTTCCCAGTGCGTTCCCGGTGTGTTCCTGTCCCGTTTCCAGTGCGTTCCTGTTCCTAACCAGTGCGTTCCCAGTGTGTTCCTGTTCCAAACCAGTGCGTTCCCAGTGCGTTCCTGTTCTGTTCCCAGTGCGTTTCCAGTGCGTTCCTGTCCCGTTCCTGGTGCGTTCCTGTCCCGTTCAGTGCGTTCGGTAAGTTCCTGTCCCGTTCCCGGTGCGTTCCCGGTAAGTTCCTGTCCTGTTCCCGGTGCGTTCCTGGTGCGTTCCTGTTCCGTTCCAGTGCGTTCGGTGCGTTCCTTGTGCGTTCCTGTCCCGTTCCTGTCCCGTTCAGTGCGTTCCCAGTGCGTTCCCAGTGCGTTCCTGTTCCTAACCAGTGCGTTCCTGTTCCGTTCCCAGTGCGTTCCTTATGCGTTCCTGTCCCGTTCAGCGCGTTCGGTAAGTTCCTGTTCCGTTCCTGGTGCGTTCCCAGTGCGTTCCTGTTCCGTTCCCAGTGCGTTCCCAGTGCGTTCGTGTTCCGTTCGGTGCGTTCCTGTGCGTTCCTGTCCCGTTCCCGGTGCGTTCCTGTCCCGTTCCCGGTGCGTTCCCGGTGCGTTCCTGTTCCGTTCCCAGTGCGTTCCCAGTGCGTTCCTGGTGTGTTCCCAATGCGTTCGTTGTGCGTTCCTGTCCCGTTCCCAGTGCGTTCCTGTTACATTCCCAGTGCGTTCCTGTTCCGTTCCCAGTGCGTTCCTTGTGCGTTCCTGTCCCGTTCCCAGTGCGTTCCTGTTCCTAACCAGTGCGTTCCCAGTGCGTTCCTGTTCCAAACCAGTGCGTTCCCAGTGCGTTCCTGTTCTGTTCCCAGTGCGTTCCCAGTGCGTTCCTGTCCCGTTCACGGTGCGTTCCTGTCCCGTTCACGGTGCGTTCCTGTCCCGTTCGGTGTGTTCCCGGTGCGTTCCTGTCCGTTCAGTGCGTTCGGTGCGTTCCTGTTCCGTTCCCAGTGCGTTCCTGTCCCGTTCGGTGCGTTCCCAGTGCGTTCCTGTCCAGTTCCCCAGTGCGTTCCCAGTGCGTTCCTGGTGTGTTCCCAGTGTTCCTGTTCCCAGTGCGTTCCTGTCCCGTTCCCAGTGCGTTCCTGTTCCGTTCCCAGTGTTCCTGTTCCGTTCAGTGCGTTCCAGTGCGTTCCTGTCCCGTTCCCAGTGCGTTCCCAGTGCGTTCCTGTTCCTAACCAGTGCGTTCCCAGTGCGTTCCTGTTCCAAACCAGTGCGTTCCCAGTGCTCCTGTCCCGTTCAGTGCGTTCGGTGTGTTCCTGTCCCGTTCCTGGTGCGTTCCCGGTAAGTTCCTGTCCTGTCCCGTTCGTGCGTTCCTGGTGCTCCTGTCCCGTTCCCAGTGCGTTCCTGTTCCTTCCCAGTGCGTTCCCAGTGCGTTCCTGTCCCGTTCCCAGTGCGTTCCTGGTGTGTTCCCAGTGCGTTCGTTATGCGTTCCTGTCCCGTTCCCAGTGCGTTCCTGTTCCGTTCCCAGTGCGTTCCTTGTGCGTTCGTTGTGCGTTCCTGTCCCGTTCCCAGTGCGTTCCCAGTGCGTTCCTGTTCCTAACCAGTGCGTTCCCAGTGCGTTCCTGTTCCAAACCAGTGCGTTCCCAGTGCGTTCCTGTCCCGTTCCCGGTGCGTTCCCGGTGCGTTCCTGTCCCGTTCCCGGTGCGTTCCCGGTAAGTTCCTGTCCCGTTCCCGGTGCGTTCCCGGTGCGTTCCGTTCCCCAGTGCGTTCCTGTCCCGTTCCCAGTGCGTTCCTGTTCCTTCCCAGTGCGTTCCCAGTGCGTTCCTGTCCCGTTCCCAGTGCGTTCCTGGTGTGTTCCCAGTGCGTTCGTTGTGCGTTCCTGTCCCGTTCCCAGTGCGTTCCTGTTCGTTCCCAGTGCGTTCCTGTCCTGTCCCGTTCCCAGTGCGTTCCCAGTGCGTTCCTGTTCCGTTCCCAGTGCGTTCCCGTGTGTTCCTGTTCCTGTTCCCAGTGCGTTCCCGGTGTGTTCCTGTCCCGTTCCCAGTGCGTTCGTGTTCCGTTCCCAGTGCGTTCCCAGTGCGTTCGTGTTCCGTTCCCAGTGCGTTCCTTGTGCGTTCCTGTTCCGTTCCCAGTGCGTTCCTTGTGCGTTCCTGTCCCGTTCCCAGTGCGTTCCCAGTGCGTTCCTTTTCCGTTCCCAATGCGTTCCTTGTGCGTTCCTGTTCCGTTCCCAGTGCGTTCCTTGTGCGTTCCTGTCCCGTTCCCAGTGCGTTCCCGGTGTGTTCCTGTCCCGTTTCCAGTGCGTTCCTGTTCCTAACCAGTGCGTTCCCAGTGCGTTCCTGTTCTGTTCCCAGTGCGTTTCCAGTGCGTTCCTGTCCCGTTCCTGGTGCGTTCCTGTCCCGTTCCCGGTGCGTTCCCGGTAAGTTCCTGTCCCGTTCCCGGTGCGTTCCCGGTAAGTTCCTGTCCTGTTCCCGGTGCGTTCCTGGTGCGTTCCTGTTCCGTACCCGGTGCGTTCCCGGTAAGTTCCTTTTCCGTTCCCGGTGCGTTCCTGTCCCGTTCCCGGCGCGTTCCCGGTAAGTTCCTGTTCCGTTCCCGGTGCGTTCCTGGTGCGTTCCTGTCCCGTTCCCGGTGCGTTCCTGTCCCGTTCCCGGTGCGTTCCCGGTGCGTTCCTGTTCCGTTCGGTGTGTTCCTGTTCCAGTGCGTTCGTTATGCGTTCCTGTCCCGTTCGGTGCGTTCCGGTGCGTTCCTGTCCTGTTCCGTTCAGTGCGTTCGGTGCATTCCTGTTCCGTTCAGTGCGTTCGGTAAGTTCCTGTCCCGTTCAGTGCGTTCCTGGTGCGTTCCTGTTCCGTACCAGTGCGTTCGGTAAGTTCCTTTTCCGTTCGTGCGTTCCTGTCCCGTTCAGCGCGTTCGGTAAGTTCCTGTCCGTTCAGTGCGTTCGTTGTGCGTTCCCAGTGCGTTCCTGTCCCGTTCCCGGTGCGTTCCTGTCCCGTTCCCGGTGCGTTCCTGTCCCGTTCCCGGTGCGTTCCCGGTGCGTTCCTGTTCCGTTCCCAGTGCGTTCCTGTCCCGTTCCCAGTGCGTTCCCAGTGCGTTCCCAGTGCGTTCCTGGTGTGTTCCCAGTGCGTTCGTTGTGCGTTCCTGTCCCGTTCCCAGTGCGTTCCTGTTACATTCCCAGTGCGTTCCTGTTCCGTTCCCAGTGCGTTCCTTGTGCGTTCCTGTCCCGTTCCTGGTGCGTTCCTGTTCCTAACCAGTGCGTTCCCAGTGCGTTCCTGTTCCAAACCAGTGCGTTCCCAGTGCGTTCCTGTTCTGTTCCCAGTGCGTTCCCAGTGCGTTCCTGTCCCGTTCCCGGTGCGTTCCTGTCCCGTTCCCGGTGCGTTCCTGTCCCGTTCCCGGTGCGTTCCCGGTGCGTTCCTGTCCCGTTCCCGGTGCGTTCCCGGTGCGTTCCTGTTCCGTTCCCAGTGCGTTCCTGTCCCGTTCCCAGTGCGTTCCCAGTGCGTTCCTGTCCCGTTCCCAGTGCGTTCCTGGTGTGTTCCCAGTGCGTTCCCAGTGCGTTCCTGTCCCGTTCCCAGTGCGTTCCTGTTCCGTTCCTTGTGCGTTCGTTGTGCGTTCCTGTCCCGTTCCCAGTGCGTTCCCAGTGCGTTCCTGTTCCTAACCAGTGCGTTCCCAGTGCGTTCCTGTTCCAAACCAGTGCGTTCCCAGTGCGCTCCTGTCCCGTTCCCGGTGCGTTCCCGGTGTGTTTCTGTTCCGTTCCCGGTGCGTTCCCGGTGTGTTCCTGTCCCGTTCCTGGTGCGTTCCCGGTAAGTTCCTGTCCCGTTCCTGTCCCGTGCTCCCGGTGCGTTCCGTTCCCAGTGCGTTCCTGTCCCGTTCCCAGTGCGTTCGTGCGTTCCTGTTCCTTCCCAGTGCGTTCCCAGTGCGTTCCTGTCCCGTTCCCAGTGCGTTCCTGGTGTGTTCCCAGTGCGTTCGTTGTGCGTTCCTGTCCCGTTCCCAGTGCGTTCCTGTTACGTTCCCAGTGCGTTCCTTGTGCGTTCGTTGTGCGTTCCTGTCCCGTTCCCAGTGCGTTCCCAGTGCGTTCCTGTTCCGTTCCCAGTGCGTTCCTTGTGCGTTCCTGTCCCGTTCCCAGTGCGTTCCCGGTGTGTTCCTGTCCCGTTCCCAGTGCGTTCCTGTTCCTAACCAGTGCGTTCCCAGTGCGTTCCTGTTCCGTTCCCAGTGCGTTCCTTGTGCGTTCCTGTCCCGTTCCCAGTGCGTTCCTTGTGCGTTCCTGTCCCGTTCCCAGTGCGTTCCCAGTGCGTTCCTTTTCCGTTCCCAATGCGTTCCTTGTGCGTTCCTGTCCCGTTCCCAGTGCGTTCCCGGTGTGTTCCTGTCCCGTTTCCAGTGCGTTCCTGTTCCTAACCAGTGCGTTCCCAGTGCGTTCCTGTTCCAAACCAGTGCGTTCCCAGTGCGTTCCTGTTCTGTTCCCAGTGCGTTTCCAGTGCGTTCCTGTCCCGTTCCTGGTGCGTTCCTGTCCCGTTCCCGGTGCGTTCCCGGTAAGTTCCTGTCCCGTTCCCGGTGCGTTCCCGGTAAGTTCCTGTCCCGTTCCCGGTGCGTTCCCGGTAAGTTCCTGTCCCGTTCCCGGTGCGTTCCTGGTGCGTTCCTGTTCCGTACCCGGTGCGTTCCCGGTAAGTTCCTTTTCCGTTCCCGGTGCGTTCCTGTCCCGTTCCCGGTGCGTTCCCGGTAAGTTCCTTTTCCGTTCCCGGTGCGTTCCTGTCCCATTCCCGGCGCGTTCCCGGTAAGTTCCTGTTCCGTTCAGTGCGTTCCTGGTGCGTTCCTGTCCTGTCCCGTGCTCCTGTCCTGCTCCTGTCCCGTTCGTGCGTTCCTGTCCCGCTCCCAGTGCGTTCCGGTGCGTTCCTGTTCCGTTCGGTGTGTTCCTGTCCTGCTCCTGGTGCGTTCCTGTCCCGTTCAGTGCGTTCCGGTGCGTTCCTGTCCCGTTCCGTGCGTTCCCGGTGCGTTCCTGTTCCCAGTGCTCCCAGTGCGTTCCTGTTCCGCTTCCCAGTGCGTTCCCAGTGCGTTCCTGGTGTGTTCCCAGTGCGTTCCTTATGCGTTCCTGTTCCTGTCCTGCTCCCAGTGCGTTCCTGTTACGTTCCCAGTGCGTTCCTGTTCCGTTCCCAGTGCGTTCCTTGTGCGTTCCTGTCCCGTTCCCAGTGCGTTCCCAGTGCGTTCCTGTTCCTAACCAGTGCGTTCCCAGTGCGTTCCTGTTCCAAACCAGTGTGTTCCCAGTGCGTTCCTGTTCTGTTCCCAGTGCGTTTCCAGTGCGTTCCTGTTCCGTTCCCAGTGCGTTCCCAGTGCGTTCCTGTTTCGTTCCCAGTGCGTTCCTGTCCCGTTCCCGGTGCGTTCCCGGTGCGTTCCTGTCCCGTTCCCGGTGCGTTCCCGGTGCGTTCCTGTTCCGTTCCCAGTGCGTTCCTGTCCCGTTCCCAGTGCGTTCCCAGTGCGTTCCTGTCCCGTTCCCAGTGCGTTCGTTGTGCGTTCCTGTCCCGTTCCCAGTGTGTTCCTGTTCCGTTCCCAGTGCGTTCCTTGTGCGTTCGTTGTGCGTTCCTGTCCCGTTCCCAGTGCGTTCCCAGTGCGTTCCTGTTCCTAACCAGTGCGTTCCCAGTGCGTTCCTGTCCCGTTCCCGGTGCGTTCCCGGTGTGTTTCTGTTCCGTTCCCGGTGCGTTCCCGGTGTGTTCCTGTCCCGTTCCTGGTGCGTTCCCGGTAAGTTCCTTTTCCGTTCAGTGCGTTCCCAGTGCGTCCTGTCCTGCTCCCAGTGCGTTCCTGTCCCGTTCCTGGTGCGTTCCCGGTAAGTTCCTGTCCTGTTCCCGGTGCGTTCCTGTCCTGTCCCGTTCGGTGCGTTCCGGTAAGTTCCTGTCCTGTTCCCAGTGCGTTCCTGGTGCGTTCCTGTCCCGTTCGTGCGTTCGGTAAGTTCCTTTTCCGCTCCCAGTGCGTTCCCAGTGCGTTCCTTGTGCGTTCCTGTTCCGTTCCCAGTGCGTTCCTTGTGCGTTCCTGTCCCGTTCCCAGTGCGTTCCCGGTGTGTTCCTGTCCCGTTTCCAGTGCGTTCCTGTTCCTAACCAGTGCGTTCCCAGTGCGTTCCTGTTCCAAACCAGTGCGTTCCCAGTGCGTTCCTGTTCTGTTCCCAGTGCGTTTCCAGTGCGTTCCTGTCCCGTTCCTGGTGCGTTCCTGTCCCGTTCCCGGTGCGTTCCCGGTAAGTTCCTGTCCCGTTCCCGGTGCGTTCCCGGTAAGTTCCTGTCCCGTTCCCGGTGCGTTCCCGGTAAGTTCCTGTCCTGTTCCCGGTGCGTTCCTGGTGCGTTCCTGTTCCGTACCCGGTGCGTTCCCGGTAAGTTCCTTTTCCGTTCCCGTTGCGTTCCTGTCCCATTCCCGGCGCGTTCCCGGTAAGTTCCTGTTCCGTTCCCGGTGCGTTCCTGGTGCGTTCCTGTCCCGTTCCCGGTGCGTTCCTGTCCCGTTCCCGGTGCGTTCCCGGTGCGTTCCTGTTCCGTTCCCGGTGTGTTCCTGTCCCGTTCCCGGTGCGTTCCTGTCCCGTTCCCGGTGCGTTCCCGGTGCGTTCCTGTCCCGTTCCCGGTGCGTTCCCGGTGCATTCCTGTTCCGTTCCCAGTGCGTTCCTGTCCCGTTCCCAGTGCGTTCCCAGTGCGTTCCCAGTGCGTTCCTGGTGTGTTCCCAGTGCGTTCGTTGTGCGTTCCTGTCCCGTTCCCAGTGCGTTCCTGTTACGTTCCCAGTGCGTTCCCAGTGCTCCCAGTGCGTTCCCAGTGCTCCCAGTGCTCCCAGTGCTCCTGTCCCGCTCCCAGTGCTCCTGTTCCTAACCAGTGCGTTCCCAGTGCGTTCCTGTTCCAAACCAGTGTGTTCCCAGTGCGTTCCTGTTCTGTTCCCAGTGCGTTTCCAGTGCGTTCCTGTTCCGTTCCCAGTGCGTTCCCAGTGCGTTCCTGTTTCGTTCCCAGTGCGTTCCTGTCCCGTTCCCGGTGCGTTCCCGGTGCGTTCCTGTCCCGTTCACGGTGCGTTCCCGGTGCGTTCCGTTCCCAGTGCGTTCCTGTCCCGTTCCCAGTGCGTTCCCAGTGCGTTCCTGTCCCGTTCCCAGTGCGTTCGTTGTGCGTTCCTGTCCCGTTCCCAGTGTGTTCCTGTTCCCAGTGCTCCCAGTGCGTTCCTGTCCCGTTCCAGTGCGTTCCTGTCCCGTTCCCAGTGCGTTCCCAGTGCGTTCCTGTTCCTAACCAGTGCGTTCCCAGTGCGTTCCTGTCCCGTTCCCGGTGCGTTCCCGGTGTGTTTCTGTTCCGTTCCCGGTGCGTTCCCGGTGTGTTCCTGTCCCGTTCCTGGTGCGTTCCCGGTAAGTTCCTTTCCCGTTCCCGGTGCGTTCCCGGTGCGTTCCGTTCCCCAGTGCGTTCCTGTCCCGTTCCTGGTGCGTTCCCGGTAAGTTCCTGTCCTGTTCCCGGTGCGTTCCTGTCCCGTTCCCGGTGCGTTCCCGGTAAGTTCCTGTCCTGTTCCCGGTGCGTTCCTGGTGCGTTCCTGTTCCGTTCCCGGTGCGTTCCCGGTAAGTTCCTTTTCCGTTCCCGGTGCGTTCCTGTCCCGTTCCCGGCGCGTTCCCGGTAAGTTCCTGTTCCGTTCCCGGTGCGTTCCTGGTGCGTTCCTGTTCCGTTCCCGGTGTGTTCCTGTCCCGTTCCCGGTGCGTTCCTGTCCCGTTCCTGTCCCGTTCCCGGTGCGTTCCTGTCCCGTTCCCGGTGCGTTCCCGGTGCGTTCCTGTTCCGTTCCCGGTGCGTTCCTGTCCCGTTCCCGGTGCGTTCCTGTCCCGTTCCCAGTGCGTTCCCAGTGCGTTCCTGTTAATTGTGAACTTTAGTGTTTTTGTTTTTAAATAATTGAAAAGACTTGAATACGTGACATCTGAGGAGAGACTGAAACTGTTATTAACATCCTCTAAAAACCGGTCTGCTTTCTATAAATTCTTACGTACTTAAAGTTCCTCTCCAGCCACGTCTTAAAGTTCGCAAAAACACTCTGCTATGTTAGGTTGACCTTCGCTCTCATCATACATCCATGGTGAGAGCGGTGCGCGTCACGATGGCTAGCGTTAGAGGAAACATCGGAGAGATTCGGCCGTACATGTTTGAGCCTCAGTCAGACTCAGACGAGGAGTCTGTTGTGCACCAAAACCGGCCACTAGCAGACGTATCAGAAAGGTAAGTGTAGTTAGCATCTTTCATTTGTTTATGTTGTTTGTTAGCTTGTTAGCTTGTAGCTGGCAGCGGCAGACGCACGTTAGTGGTTGTGAAACATACAATAATATCTGCTACGATGTTTCAGTTCACGCTGTCATTACGTAATGTTAGTAGATAGTTGAAGGAAGCTCCAGGGTCCGGTTTACATCCAGGAACTGCACTCGACCATGTTTGCTAAACGTCGAAACGTTCACTACGCTAACTCAGTGCAAGCTCTCCTCTGTGCACTGACAGCGCGCTCTGTGCTGCAGGTTTCAGGTTTCTTTGCCGGTGGCGTTGCGATTGGCTTTCGGATTTGTGACGTCCCAAATCTCCAGCTTCGCGGAGTCCGTTCAGACACTCCCCCTTCAGCAGAGGAATGTGAAAACACCTCGCTAGTTACAAGCTTCGCACAGATACTAGTCAGTAAAGTCAAGGTCTGACATTTTAGAGGACGTGAAAGAAAAACAAATGTTTGAGTGGAGGGGTACTTTAATTAAAAGGCTGCGTTAGTCATATGAAGGTAAGTGAAGTAAACCGACACGAAGTGTGAAGAGGCTGTAATAATCCTGCTGTTTAATTATCCCGAGGAAACAGGACAAGGCACAAGGTCATTCATTTATCATTTTACAACACAAGCTAGTACATGAAATGAGTTTGTAGCCCCTTCATGCTACACACATAAAACATAACAGATAATTACATTTATATTCGAATAGGGTAACAAATAGAATAAATGGAAACAATATAGTTATTTATATACAGATATACGTTCACGTATCACACCCAGGAAATAATTCTGCAGTGCATTTTTTAATTTGCGTCTGATGAAATGCAAACAGCCTTCTTCTGCTGTTTGTCCATCAGCACGATGTCTGGTTGGTTAGCCATCACCAGCTTGTCAGTCTGGATCTGGACGTCCCGCAGGGTCTGAGCTCGGCCAGTCTCACCTGCCTCTTCCATTTTGACCTTGGGACCTCCAGCCCACACTGCTGACCCGGTTACTGAAGATAATCCACAGACTTTGCTGTGAGCAGTTTCATGAGCGAACTATCGGTAGAAAGAAAATAGTTCCTACATGCAGTGTTTCCCATTAACAACCTATGTCAGTGGCGGGCCGCCACAGTTTCATAATGAGCTGAAAATATTTTTACACTTCTCATATTAACACTAAAGATCTGTAACATTGTGTTTTGTGCTGTTGTCATTCAGCCCCTCCCCCCGCTGTACACACTCCCACACAGCTGACAGCAGAGCGCCGCGGTGGAGACGCCAGGTGAAGAAGGTAACGAAAACGTAGAACAGCGATATTTCCACCTGCGTTGTCCGCAGTTGTTGTTGTTACAACCACGGCGCGCTTGTTAAGCTAACAGTGAATTGTTACGAACGAGCTAAATCGAAGATTCTTGTAAACTTCCTGCTGGCTGAGACAAAGCAGCCCCTCCCCCCTCCGGCAGGTAACTTACCTGCAGTGAGTCGCAGCAGCAGCGGAGGGAGGCGGAAGGACTGAAACTGGCTGTCCTTCATATTTGATGTCAGGAATATGATTTATTTTACTGACAGTTTAGATTTGTCTCCAGTGAGATATTATTGAGTGTATACAGTGACTTTACTGTTGCTGCTCTAGAAACAATATTTAGTTATATTTAAAATATAAATAAATTCTAATCCTGTTCTGAATTTATCCTTTTTAAAAAAAAAAAACTTAAAAAACCCCAGTTCTTTAGTATTGATAAAGAACCGGCCGATAAGATAAGGATACAATCCGAACAAACCTGAAACATGTTAAACAGCTCATGTGTAGAAAAAGCAGATTGAAATCATTAATGAAGGTTCCTGCTGCTGATGGAAAAATAAATACATTTTTACAATATGTGTGAGTGTCATAATTACTGTCGACGTGACTCGACAGTTTCTCAACAGCAACATTTCTCTGTTCTGCCCTCAGCCCTTAAAACACTGTGTGGAAATGTTCGCATTTTTATTCAAGAGATTTTTTTAAATACTCATAAAAGTGTACAGAGTTTGGTTGGTGGGCCATGATTTCTCAGTAATTAGCCGTGTCTTTGTTTCAGTTCTGCGGAGTTTTTATGAAGCTGATGTATGAAGCGTATAAACACAGAGAGTTATTGCTGCTGCTGGTTTCTGCTCAGAGTTTATGAAAGCGAGACAGAAGAGAAGATAATTCAGTTTTTGGCAGACGGAGCAGTTGATGATGATGATGAGTCAGTGTGATTACAGAGACATGATGAAGACATTCAGCCGACAGTTTGTCCTGCGTGTTTACTGACAGACGAAGAGCTGCCGTTTTAAAACATGACGACTCATTTTGACTTCTCTCACCCGAAACACTGGATACCCATCTGAGGATCGACTCACTCAGCACTTTGTCACTCATCAGAACCCGACCATAAAAACAGGCGGCGTTAGAGTCAATGAACTGTTGTCTGTAAAAGTATCTTTATTTATTTATTCCATTGCAACAGAAATAAAGTCACTTCTTTATTGCATGGATTGTGCTGCCTCACAGTAAATGTCTCAGAGATGAATCCGAAATGCTGGAATAAAGAGGAACACGAGAGGTTTTGTGTTGCATCACTGGAAATACTTTAGTTTCATTTTATGCATTTATAATTACTCTCTGCAAAAAGCCTATTGAAGCATATTCCAGCATTTCTGATTCATAACTTCTGTTATGAATTGGCACTATATGAATAAAACTGAATTGAATTACTTTATTTGTTTTAAGGACTAAACTGGATAAAAACTCTGAGAATTCAGATAAAACTCAGGATAAGGACCAGGAGCGCGGTACACTATAACAAATAGAATTGGCTGTCGTGTTTTCCAGGTCGGGTGTGAAAGACTAAGAACAAGGCTTTCGAATGAGTTATAATTTAGTTTAGGTTTAGGGCTGATTAATAGGCTTGAGTCGGAGATGCTGCAGCTCCACCTCCTCGGCCGGTGCATCGAGGAATGTGAGTATTAACATGTCTGGGCGGAGTGGATTCATTTAGGCAACATATTCTTCATGACCCAGCCAGGTTTCAGTAAGACAACATAAGTCAACATGATACTCTGATATTAAATCGTTCACTAGTACAGCTTTAGATGACAGAGATCTGATGTTTAAGAGTCCACATTTAATTCTGTCTTGTTGTGCTATTTCTATGTATAACTCCTCTTCTGTTAACATTAGATTTTATTAATTTAAGTGGTCGGGGGGCAGACACCGTCACTGAGGGGTTTTGGGTGGGTAACTGCTCTGGAAGCAGAGAAGCGTGTAGGACTGCAGCTCTGCCTCTTGGTCTCAGGACTGCAATATCCAATTTAAACAATGCCAAATACACTGTCACTATTTTTTAAAGGTCCAGTGTGGAACATTTAGGAGGAGCTGTCGGCAGAAATTAAATATAATATTGATAAGTGTGTTTTCATTAGTGTTTAATCCCCTGAAAATAAGAATCGTTGTGTTTTAAGCCCTTTATATCTGCAGAGGGAGCGGGTCCCCTTCCACGGAGGCCGCCATGTTGCACCGCCATGTTTCTACAGGAGCCCAGAACGGACAAACGCCGGCTCTAGAGAGGGCCGTTCACATTTTTCGTGAGTTTCGCTTCAGCGTAGTTTCTCCTGCAGGCCTGGAAGGGGAGGGCGAGGCGAGCGGTGTTCACATGGCTGCAAACTGCAGTTTCACCACTAGAGGCCGCTAAACCCTCCACACTGGACCTTTAATGCAGCTTTGCACACCTGCTCTTATTTATTTATGGATTGTTTGTGTCTTTCATGGGTATTTGCATTGTGCTTCCCTCTCAGGGAGCTCAGATCTTTTTTTATTTATTATTTAGTCACTATATGGGATTTTCAGTGCATTGAAATTAAAATAAAGCCAACAGATATCTTTGACCCATAACACCCCAAACATATATGTATAGTATATATACATATATTTTAGAGCGACTTTAAAGAAACATGGTTACAAAGTGCTTCAGAGGTGCACATGAACATGCAGTACAATTACATACAAGAAACAAATCACATGAACGGTCAAACACTGAGAATTAAAATGACATCAAATTAGAGAAATTAGAGAAAACGTGTAAATTGTAAAAAAAGAGCTCAGGAGCAGAATGAGGTTAAAAGATAACAGAGCCAAACGTGGAGGACTCTAACAGTAACTTAAAGTGAACTCTGTAGGGGGTCGGTGTAATCCAGCTGAGGATGGAGAGATCTGGTCTGAAGCTGCAGAGCATCAACAGGTAAATACTGAATTCAGATATTCAAGAGGAGCTGAAGACCGGATGTAAATATTTGAGCCTGCTGGTTTCTGCTGCAGCAGACAGGATGTTGCTTGAGGTTATGGTGATTTTATCTTTACATTCTTGTTTTTTGTGAATTGGCACGAATGAACGTAAAAAGAGTTGCGTTTTTTCAGTTTTTAACATTTAGCCGAGTGAAACGGGAAAATGTAAAAGATGAAAATGAGGCTTCTTTTAACGACTGACCTCAGATCAGTCTGACGCTCCTCTGAAACAGATCTGGTCTGAGCAGTTCTGACAAGTTCGGGTTTAACTGGACTCGTTTTAAACTGCAGCTCAGCTAGTCAGACCATCAGGGACACAGCAACTGATCCTGGTTCAGTTTGTTAACTCAGGACAGGCTTTTCACAAAAAGAGCTGCTTTCCTGTTTCTCTTCTCCACACTGACTTCCATTGTTTATCTGCAACAACTCACCTGTTAAATCCTACACTGTTACCATGGTAACAGCTCAGCCTGAAACAGGAAGTGTATGACAGTTGTTGTTGAGTCGTTTCATTAAAAATCATTTCCTGCTGATGGACTGTAATCAGTCGTCTCTGTGAGTTCATATGGAAGCAGCTCCAATCTGATTTGTGTTGAGTGCAGAGGTGATGTCACCAGCGTGTCACAGTTCAGAGAATCGGCGCCATGTTTGCGGATGGAGGATGAGGAGGACGAAGAGTTTAATGAAGCGGTAGATTGATGATAATAGAAGAAACATGAATGAAGCAGCTGATCTAATGTTCTCCAAACAGGATCATTACTGAGACGGCCGACTGCACCGAAGTCGACATGTTGAAGTTAATAACAACAATAACTGGACTCATATTCATCAGCTTCTTAAAGAACATAACAACACTCGCAACACAGAGTGATGACAGTTAATAAACATATTATCTGTAAACAGAAAACCGACTTAGAAACAAACAGAACAGGAATTCGTGTCTCACAGTCTTATTATTATCTTAATATTATTATTTCAGAACTCATTAAGGCTCAAATAACACAAACTTTTATTATTCATTCTGTGGTTTGTATGTCCTGCTGCCCATTTGAGTTATTGAGTCAAATTAAGAAATGTTTAATCTCCAGCACTTTGTATTATAAAGAGTTCGGTCTAGACCTGTTAGATAACTTCTGTCATGAATTGGCGCTATATAAATAAAGTTGAATTGAATTGTAAAAATGTTGTTTTAACACAAACATGAGGTGGTGCCCTGGTGGTCTCTGGTGGTCTCTGGGTTTAAGGTGTTGACCATGAAGCAGCATCCTCCGTCATCTCATTTGCTGTCATCTCTTCTCTGTCGGCGTTTAATAAACACAAAGTTTAAAAAAGAAAAGCAAACAGAACACAACATCATGAAGGCGGGAGTTGGCGTGCCCTCTATGACCCGGAGCTGCGTAGTCAGACCTCCTGGTGGGGGTCTCAAGGGGAACATCGTTCCCAGGTGGGGGGCAAGATTAAACGTGACTGCAGAGCCCTGATGGAACAGAGACTGCTGCACCTGTGACGGGGTCTACACCCCCGGGGGTCGGGGTCAGGCTCAGCCCGAAGGGACCTCATGGCCTTGGCTGCTGACCCGGGCTACCAAAACCAGCTGTAGAGACGCGGACCGTCACCTCTCAGGTGGGGGAGGAGCTGCTGCAGGAGGTGTCAGTGTTTGAGTCAGCGTCTTTCACCTGGACAGCTGAGCGTTGCTGTGTTGGAGTTTCCCCGAAGAAGAAGAAGAAGACGGAGAAGACGAAGAAGACGAAGAAGACGAAGAAGATGAAGAAGACGGAGAAGACGGAGAAGAAGAAGAAGACGAAGAAGAAGAAGAAGACGGAGAAGAAGAAGAAGAAGACGAAGAAGAAGAAGAAGACGGAGAAGAAGAAGAAGAAGACGGAGAAGAAGAAGAAGACGAAGAAGAAGAAGAAGACGGAGAAGAAGAAGAAGACGAAGAAGAAGAAGAAGAAGAAGACGGAGAAGAAGAAGAAGAAGAAGAAGAAGACGGAGAAGAAGAAGAAGACGAAGAAGAAGAAGAAGAAGCAGAAGAAGAAGAAGAAGACGGAGAAGAAGAAGAAGAAGACGAAGAAGAAGAAGAAGACGGAGAAGAAGAAGAAGAAGACGGAGAAGAAGAAGAAGACGAAGAAGAAGAAGAAGACGGAGAAGAAGAAGAAGAAGACGAAGAAGAAGAAGAAGAAGAAGACGGAGAAGAAGAAGAAGAAGAAGAAGAAGAAGAAGAAGAAGAAGAAGAAGCAGAAGAAGAAGAAGAAGACGGAGAAGAAGAAGAAGAAGACGAAGAAGAAGAAGAAGAAGACGGAGAAGAAGACGAAGAAGAAGCAGAAGAAGAAGAAGAAGACGGAGAAGAAGAAGAAGAAGACGAAGAAGAAGAAGAAGAAGACGGAGAAGAAGAAGACGAAGAAGAAGCAGAAGAAGAAGAAGAAGACGGAGAAGAAGAAGAAGAAGACGAAGAAGAAGAAGAAGAAGACGGAGAAGAAGACGAAGAAGAAGACGGAGAAGAAGAAGAAGAAGAAGACGAAGAAGAAGAAGCAGAAGACGGAGAAGAAGAAGAAGACGAAGAAGAAGAAGAAGAAGACGGAGAAGAAGAAGAAGAAGAAGAAGAAGAAGACGAAGAAGAAGCAGAAGAAGAAGAAGACGAAGAAGAAGAAGAAGAAGAAGAAGACGGAGAAGAAGAAGAAGAAGACGAAGAAGAAGAAGAAGAAGGCGGAGAAGAAGAAGGCGAAGAAGAAGCAGAAGAAGAAGAAGAAGGCGGAGAAGAAGAAGAAGACGAAGAAGAAGAAGAAGAAGACGGAGAAGAAGAAGACGAAGAAGAAGAAGAAGAAGACAGAGAAGAAGACGAAGAAGAAGACGGAGAAGAAGAAGAAGAAGAAGACGAAGAAGAAGCAGAAGACGGAGAAGAAGAAGAAGACGAAGAAGAAGAAGAAGAAGACGGAGAAGAAGAAGAAGAAGAAGAAGAAGAAGAGCAGAAGAAGAAGAAGAAGACGAAGAAGAAGAAGAAGAAGAAGACGGAGAAGAAGAAGAAGACGAAGAAGAAGAAGAAGAAGACGGAGAAGAAGACGGAGAAGAAGAAGAAGAAGAAGAAGAAGACGGAGAAGAAGAAGAAGACGAAGAAGAAGAAGAAGAAGCAGAAGAAGAAGAAGAAGACGGAGAAGAAGAAGAAGAAGAAGAAGAAGAAGAAGAAGACGGAAGAAGAAGAAGAAGAAGCAGAAGAAGAAGAAGAAGACGGAGAAGAAGAAGAAGAAGAAGAAGGAGAAGAAGAAGACGAAGAAGAAGCAGAAGAAGAAGAAGAAGACGGAGAAGAAGAAGAAGAAGACGGAGAAGAAAAAGAAGAAGAAGAAGAAGACGAAGAAGAAGCAGAAGACGGAGAAGAAGAAGAAGAAGACGAAGAAGAAGAAGAAGAAGACGGAGAAGAAAAAGAAGAAGAAGAAGAAGACGAAGAAGAAGCAGATGAAGAAGAAGAAGACGAAGAAGAAGAAGAAGACGGAGAAGAAGAAGAAGACGAAGAAGAAGAAGAAGAAGACGGAGAAGAAGGAGAAGAAGACGAAGAAGAAGAAGAAGACGGAGAAGAAGAAGAAGACGAAGAAGAAGAAGAAGAAGATGGAGAAGAAGAAGAAGAAGAAGAAGAAGACGAAGAAGAAGCAGAAGACGGAGAAGAAGAAGAAGACGAAGAAGAAGAAGAAGAAGAAGAAGGAAGAAGAAGAAGAAGAAGAAGAAGAAGACGAAGAAGAAGCAGAAGAAGAAGAAGAAGACGGAGAAGAAGAAGAAGACGAAGAAGAAGAAGAAGAAGACGGAGAAGAAGAAGAAGAAGACGAAGAAGAAGACGAAGAAGAAGAAGAAGAAGACGACGACGGAGAAGTGTTTGTTGCTCTATTCACATTTCCCTCAATGTAAATGTGATTGGAGCGAACGTCTTCAGTCGACTGGGAAACATTTACATGTTTATGTGACGAAAATCAACGTTCTGATCTTCCATGGTGTAAAACTCATTATGTTGTAATTTTACTGCTGTTAGTTTTGTTAAAGGTTTTCTTTGCATTGTAAAATCCTCTGAGGCTAATTAGTCATTTGTGATTTTGGGTTATATAAATAAAGATAAATGAATTATAATTAGATGATGTCATTTACCCCCCCATGTTTCTCTACGAGGTCACAGACTCTTTATGATGATGCAGAGATGCTGACCACGCCCCCACCCCTCAGCTGGTCATGTGACCTCCTTCCCCCCCAGGAGCCTTTAAATCGCCTGTCGTCCCCTCGAGAGAGAGAGAGAGCCAACAAAGAGTCCCAGCGACAGGTGAGTCCCCTCTCTCTCTCTGTGCGAGTCTGGGTCTCTCGCCCACTCTCGCCCTCTGATGCATGCTTCATTTACTATATATATTTATATAAGAATACGAATATTAAGAATATATTTATTTTATCATATAATTCAACTTTTATTGTCATTATACTTTGCATACAACGAAACTAAGTGTCCTCATTCTAAGATTCTAATGTTAAAAATACATTAACATATACACAATAAATAACTGTAAAATGTAATGATCTATTATTAATATTATAATCAGTTATGCTAATGTGTTCTGATGTTAACTCCATTAAAACTAAAGTTTTATTTAAGTTTGAGGGAAACTGGTTTTAAAAATAAGACTTGTATATCTGAATATTAAACCAAAGTTTGGACCTGAATAACATTATAGTCATAATATAATAATAATATTATATGTATCATCTGGTTCATGTAGAAGACAAAGATGTTTAGATGCTGTTCTTCCTCCGACTGTAAACTGTGAAGATTAAAAACGTTGGCAGATTGATGATAAAAGAAGAAACATGAATGAAGCAGCTGAACCGGCTGATCTAATGTTCTCCAATCAAACACAGAGAGGATCATTACTGAGATGTACATTACTTTCATTTACTGTGTTTAAATGTGTTAACTTTGTCTCAAAGGTCTGGAAAAGGTGAGATGAATTATCTTATTAGTGTTTGGATTTCTCCAGTATCATAAATGTACAGCACATGTTTGGTCTGTCTTCATCTCACCACTTATTGCAGTATTGTTTCCACAGCTATACATGTTTTTATTTTTACTATATCTTTTTAGCATTATTCATTGAGGATCTGCAGATTAACAATATCGATCCAACTGAAACACATAGAACCACATTTTTTCTTCAACATTATCTCTAAAATCAGTTCAGAAACTTTGAAAGACACTAAACTCTCTTCAACGTTCATGTAAACTGATCCTGGTTTCGGTTTCCTCCTGTCAGAGGCTCTTGGTGGAGAAGCTGAGGATTGTGGGAGTTGTGGTGCAGACCGTCCCCCTGCAGCTCTTCTTCTTCTTCTTCTTCTCTCTGATAGCAGGATGTTTGGCTCTGTGCTGCTCTGCTGTTGGTCCTTCAGTCTGCTGCGTCTCTCTTCCTCTCTGGTTCATGGAAACATCCAGCTGGATGACGGTCCGGCCGCTGGCCGCCGCGCTGAAATGTCATACCAGTCTGACATCGGTCAGTAACACCTGTCCATTCAGAGAGCTCCAACCATCACCTCAACAGTCACCTGACACACCACAGTAGGGCTGAAAAGATTCAACCATGACTTAGGTGACAGTAACGTTGAGTAAAAGTTTGATAATTTTAACCGATCAGTCAGTTATCAAGTTGAACCACAATACACATAAACAGACATCTAAGATATTAAAGTTGAATCAGCAGCAGAAGCATAAACTGTAGCAGCTATTTAGACAAAATGTAATGTCTTCAACATCATATGTACAGAAACATTAACTGAACGCAACCACAGTGGAAACTTTACTAAATAACATATAATGAAACTAATTAAATAGGTGTTTGTAGGTGTATGTGTTTGTGAGAAAATGTTGGGTTTGTCATAACTGCCATTCGTACTCAAGATACAATTCTAAATTAAAACAATTCAATTCAGTTTATTTCAGCAGGATAATAATAGTCCTGGATACATAGTTAGTGAATTAATTTATTAAACTTAAATATTACAAGTATATAAAATAACTTTACATGATCAAATCAAAACATCAGGTTCATACACATTAATAAAGTTACCCAACAACGTGGTCACGTAACAACGTGTTCAGGCAAATAAGTAAAGTTAACTAAGACTCTCTTGTTGGTGCCTATAAACAGTGAAATATGATAATTTGAGTTATGCCGATGTTGAGTACATCACAGTACATGTATTTCATTTCAGTACACTTCACATTACATACATGTGGTCTAACCCTGTTCGGTTACTCTGCAGTTGTGTTGGGAGTCCACAGTAATCTAAGTGAGTAAGGAGAAGAGTGTTGTACACAGTGATGAGGACTTTCGTGTTTACAGATGCCTTTGTTCTGCTTATTGCACACAACCCAGCAGATACGGCAATGATGAAGTTAATGATGACTTCACCCGGGGTCACACCTAAGCAAGAAGACCTGGTCGTAGATATGAACCCCATCGCTAATTGTCAAAGTGTTTTTTAGAAAACCCAAAGAGCATGGATTTAGTTTTTTGGGACATTGTATTAACTCTAAACCGTGAGGCAGCTCTTTCCACATCTCCTGTAAAGGCTTGCTTACATTCATCTGTCATTGTTGCTGAGTAGTAAAGAACTGTATCATCTGCATACAGATGGACTATGCACTTTGTCAGTTGTGTTGGAAGGTTATTAATTAATATGTAGAACAGTAAATGTCCAAGTATACCTCCCTGTGGTACACCATGACTGCATGGGGCGAGGATGGACAGCACATTTTGAAAGGGAACAAACTGACTTCTTCCTTGTAGACAAGATTCAAACCATTTAATTGCTACAGAGTCAAAGCAAAGCTTTTGTAGTTTCCCAAAGATTTTTTGCTGAAGAGAATCGAAAGCCTTTTTTAAATCAAGAAATAATGCAGCAGTGACTTCCTGTCTATTTAAGGATTTAAAATCTTTAACCACCTTCTGCCCTGCAGAAGCTGTACGATTCATTTTCTTGAAACCACTTTGACTGGTAAGTAAGTCAGTAAAAATATTGGACTTGTTGAGGGAGTCAAAAACCTGCCTATGAACCGATTTCTGTATATATTTTAGATGCTGTACAAAGAATGAATAAATGCCAATAATTTGCAACCTTAGAATGGTCACATGCTTTGTGTATTGGTGTTATTTTCTTTGAGTACCTCCCCAGTGACCATGGATAAAATGTACATGTGTTAAAGGTTTCACTATAACAGGGACAGCTCTCTCAGTAACCTTGGTTGGACTCTGTCATGACCAGTGACCTTATTGACTTTAATTTTTTTTATTTATTCCATTTCTTTAACACTGTTGTTTCCATAGCTGGTTTAAAACTGAAAGTCCCATTACCTTACATTTTATACTGTAACACTGTGTGATAGTGTGTAAACTTTGTACATGTTGATTGGAGAGCAGCCTGGGCAAGTTTTTCATTGTATGAAAATGCACTGGTGGTATTTCAATGCATATGACGTTCCATAAATTGCGATGGGTTGACTGAGCGGACAAGCTAAAAAATAATTGTTGAACTTACTTGGACTTGCAATGTAGCTCTCTGAACAAGCTTTTTATTTCTTTTAAGTTTTTTCACATCTAGCTCTTATTCCTTTTGGGTTTGAATGCACTTATTCTTTGAGCAGAATCATCTGCTGAATAAAGGTCATGTGATTTGGGGCAGCTGCCATTTCTTTAGGAATACAAATAGCAGATGGAGTGATAAAGGTGGACGGCAGGTAACATAGCAGGTCTACTTTCTGTCTTGTGTCCTGCAGAGAGAAGCCACGGCCCTGACCCTGCGCATGACCCCGCCCTCCTACCTGTTGACTCAGTGGAGGATCACTTCCTGATGGACCCAGGGTCCTACGACGAGGTGGGTGTGGCTTATTTACTGTTTTAGATACAGTACACTCCATGATTTTGTTATATTATATTACAGAGTTCAAAAATCCTGAAGTTTCTTTCTTCCAGCTCATTGTTAACGTGTTTTCAGTTGACTGCAGTGAATTGATCTGTTTCCTGTTTCTATACATTTCCTTCCTGTTTTAAAGGACTCGTCAGCAGCCTTGCAGCTGCAGGGTCGGGCCATGCGTTCACCTCGTCGCTGCATCCCCCACCAGCAGTCATGTCTGGGTTACCCGCTGCCCTGCTGCGACCCCTGTGACACCTGCTACTGCCGCTTCTTTAACGCCATCTGTTACTGCCGCCGAGTCGGCCACGCCTGTCCACCCAGGCGCACCTGACGACGCACCGGACAATGAGACGCTTTGAGGAGATGTGTAGGCAGACGCTGCATGTTGATGGTCTTTCTTTGTGTAATAAACAACTAATTCAAAAAGACAACTTGTTAACATGCTTATTAATTAATTTAAAAAAACAGAGAAATGTGTTTGTAGGTGTATTTTGAAACTTGAGCTAGCTGTTTACCTCTGCTACCAATTTTTATGCTAAGCTATGCTAACACGTCCTGACTCCAGCTCTATACTGAACACACTCTCAGAGAGGATTTCACAAAATGCTGAAGTATTTCTTTACATTCAGTATGAACCAACATCACAGTTCAGCATGAACACATGACAACGACAGATTTGCTTCAGAGTTTCTTGGTTTTATTGATGATCAGGTTGTAACTGAAAGCTGTCCTGTCTGACATGCTCAGTTGGCAGCAATGGTCTGATCCATCCAGGCGCGGAGCTCGGTGACACGGGCGTACACGCCGGGCATTGTGGGAGTGCAGGTTCCACTGCCCCAGGACACAATACCGACCAGAGTCCAGGCTCCGGCCTTCTGACAGACCAGAGGACCGCCTGAGTCACCCTGCAAAAACAACAAATAAACAAAAAGATAAATAAAAAACAAAAGCTAAGGATCAACACTTTTACATCCGTTTTACGTCTGCACCACCCACCATGCAGGAGGAGGCTCCAGAGGCTCCCGCGCAGATCATCAGGTCGCTGATCTTGTTGCCCCAGTAACGACGGCACTGCTCATTGGTCAGCAGGGGGAGGGTGGCCTGCTGCAGCAGGGCGGGGGTGTCGGGAGCTGCAACACACAAACACATCACACGTCAACCATCACTGATAAACAGTCATACTGACACACAGTCTGGGCTGTAGGTGTACCTGCTGTAAACTCCCCACAGTGGTCTGATACACAGAGTCCCGACATGTTTGCTTTGTGGTGATTGTCTTGTGACCTCTGAGATTTCTCTTGCAGCCCCCCTGTGGGGTCCCAAATCTCAGGTTGGGAACCACTTATATGTACTGGGTTCACCTGAACACAGGTTAGCGGAGACAACTTATTAGTTTGTGTTCGTTGTGTATCAGACACTCTGACGATGGTCAGTGTCCACCTGCACTGTAAAAACATATTTAATAGCATAAATAAGGATCACAGGTTTTAGGCATTTAAAGGAAAAACTGAAGTTCTTCAACACACCAAGCTCGTCTCTTGTTTCAACAAAGTCACTGAGTTCTGATCATTTAGATTCTTTAGCTGTGATTCAATACAAAGTGTCCAAACGTATACAATACATATACAAACATATCTGTAAACTAACTTTCAGAGTTCCCCCCATAAAGACCCAGTAACCCCCCTTGAGCTGGACATCCATCTGACTAACAAACAAATTCAGAAACTGACTGAAAGATTTTTAATGGAAGTCCCGTCAAAACCTTGTCGTGTTTTTTAAAAATTTGTAATCTAAGTGTGTATAGTTACTACGAAGCAAGATTAATGGGTCAGCGAGGTATGCTGAGACTAAAGCCAGAGTTTTCAATGTCACAAAGGCGGATCTCTTTTAACCTGCTAGATCGCCATGGTAACTTATGCTGCACACCTAACCTACTCTGGAGGAGGTTATGTTCAGAGTTCATCCATCCATCCATCCATTTTCTACCGCTTGGTCCCCGTTAGGGGGTCGCGGGTGACTGGAGCCTATCCCAGTGACTTTGGGCCTTAGGCAGGGCACACCCTGGACAGTGGCCAACTCGTCGCAGGTATGTTCAGAGTTTCAGATTTAAATTGGGTATTTCACTTTGAACTAAAGTGATTTCCACGTATCCTTCATTCACTGTCAGACTTAAATGCAGTTCTTGAATATAATGTTTAAATGTATCAAGTTAGGGGTGCACGGTGGCAGAGCGGCTAGAGCTCCTGCCTCCCAATAAGGAGATCGTGGGTTCGATTCCCGGACCAGACCAACATCACACAATCTCTCTGGGTGGAGTCTGCATGTCCTCCCCGTGTTACCGTGGGTTCTCTCCGGGTTCTCCGGCTTCCTCCCACCGTCCAAAGACATGCATGTGTAGGTTAATTGATAACTCTAAATTGCCCGTATTGAATGAATGTGTGAGTGAATGGTTGTCTGTCCTTGTCTGTGTCTGTGTTCGCCTGCGACGAGTTGGCCACTGTCCAGGGTGTGCCCTGCCTAAGGCCCAAAGTCACTGGGATAGGCTCCAGTCACCCGCGACCCCCTAACGGGGACCAAGCGGTAGAAAATGGATGGATGGATGGATGTATCAAGTTTAAAGTTTAAGAGCTCTAATGTGCAGCTGTCACATTAAAAATAGACGTTAGGCATTGAGAGTGGTAAAATAAATATATATATATATATATATTCCTCTCTTGCCTTATTTGCAGCAACAGTGTTACTTTTTGCTATACATTATAACAACCAGTTCCTCTTGACTGAAGTAGGCGGCACGCGATCGGTCCATTTTGTGCGCAAGAAGAGTCAAAACACGTCTTTTATGGGAATGTGCACAGAGCCTGATGAAGAAAACCTGGGTTAACAAAGAAAGTTGATAACCACCGTCGTGATATCTCTGATTGGGGTTTTAGGTTTTCAAAGTCTGGCTATGTCAAACTTGCTTCCAAGTACACCCCTCTGCTGTGTCCTTGTTCGGGTTGTGTTACGTTGGTTAAGATGAAATACGTGGCTCTGCATCTCTGACTGTGTAAACAGAAGTATTAATACTCAGGACCACAACAAGAAGATGTAAAAAGTTGTAGATAAAACGTTTTTTTGATTTGTAAACATATATCTTCTGAGGTTTGATGGGATACTTTTAAAAGACAATCTCAGTCTCTGGAGTTGGATTCTTGATGCTTCACCTGCCCATAACCATCACTGTTAAACCGTCTGACTGCTGCTTTTCTCTACATGCCCCGCCCCTGCTCTCCTCTGATTGGCCAGCTAACGCAGGTGTCCTGCCCCTGCTCTCCACTGCAGGTGCTCTCACCATTGTAGCGGGTCAGGCCCCAGCCGCTGGTCACACACTTCAGGCCTCCGGGGAAGTCGTCGCCGGTCTCGGACACACACACTGGGGAAACACGCATGTTCATCTGGGCGGGGCTGGCCAGCTTGATGAGCAGGATGTCGTTGTTGATGGTGAAGCCGTTGTAGCGGGGGTGCTTGAACACCTGACAGGAAATGACATCATTATGACCAGTGAACACACAGGCACACTGTGATGAGATGGAAAGACATTGTTTGTCACCCACCTTGCCAACCTTCATGACCTGGATGTCCTCAGCGTTGGAGGAGCGGTCGTGTTCTCCGAGGATCACGCGGTGGGACGCCCTGCAGGGTCAAGGACAGAAACATGAGGCGGCCATTTTGTGTGAAAAATATCTTAAAAATCACCTCAGAAACCTTTGGAAGGTGATTGACAGGCGGTGGAGCTTCATGCAACTACAGAGCATATTAGCAGTTTGGTGTTTGTCTGCTGAGTTTGATTTTGATTAAATGATTTCGGTTAACATGTAAAGCTCCTTTACAGTAAAGCGATGAAAGGGGAAACGTTGAAGGCGAAAGGGAAGAAGGCGACAGGTTGGAGATGTTTACTTGACGTTGCAGTGAGCAGCTGTCACCACCCAGTTCTCATTGATGAGAGAGCCGCCGCAGAAGTGGAAGCCGGTGTAATCCTGAAACAACAACAACAAGAGTGAGATGACATGTTAATTAACACGACCTGTGTGTGTGTGTGTGTGTGTGTTTACCTGCAGAGACACCTGCCAGGGCCAGGAGTGAGGCACTGCCTCCTCACCGTTCACAATACGAGAGTAACCGGTGATGACGGGAGGGATGGCGGGAGAGCCGCAACCTGGTGACATCATCATGACATCATTAACATCAACAACAACAACAATATGAATGTGAAACAGCAGCTCCTCACTCCCAGCATGCTTCACTGATGTTTCAGATTGTTTCTCAGCAGTAAACTGCTATTTCTTTAGCTGCAGCTGGGTGATGTTTTTACACGTTTTTGATTGTTTATCTTTTTGCATAATTCAGCTTATGATGAATGAGCTGGCGTTTGTGCAACAGGGTGTCTCCTTCAGGACTTAAAAGAAAAGACATCATATTTGTATCTTTCAGTTAACCGGATGTGAAGTGAAGAAACCATTGAATAAAATAGCCCATACGATAATGTTAGAAGATATCATTCTTAAATTATTACATTTCAAGTCTTAAAAGCTAAACTGAAAATGAAAAATGGCCACGAATTAATAGAAAGAAAACTTACTGTGGCATGAATATCAACTTCAGTATGAAGGGATGAACATTAACAGTTAACATTAACATTCTGGTTTTGGTATTAAAACTGAAGTATTGCTCTTATTTACGCTTCTCTTTTCCAAAAACTTCAGTCATCATTACTGAAAATGGGACTTGTGCTGTGTTAATGTGTTGTGTCGTGTCGGATCAAAGGTACACTTACAAGTTTTTTTCTGGAGCTTTCAACCATGCGTAGAAAGCTTGTCAGTGGACCTAGGGTTAGGGACCTAACCCTAACCCTAACCCTAACCCAGCATGCTTCACTCCCTCTGCTGTTACTCTGATGTTAAAGAGTTTGTCTCACCGTAGGCGGCGCCGGCGAAGGCAAGGCAGGAGAGGATCCACAGGAAGGCCATGGCTTGATCATGTTGGGTCTGTCTGAGTGAGGAGCTTTTATACAGCCAGGGAGCGACGTGATTGGACAGGACAGGATGGGACATCTTATCAGAGGCGGTGGGAGTTTGGACAGGTGGAGCTGACAGAGAGTTTTCCACCTGAGGAGGCAGACATGAAGGTTAGAGACGTGTGAATGAGTCTAATGTGTTCGTTTAACATGTCATCAGAGTCCAGAAAACTCAGCTTAAACTCACAAGAGTGTATTTTACATTCTGGTCGACAAAGTTTCCAAAGTAAGGCTGCCGCTGAAGATTATTTTCACTATTGATTCATCTGTTTATTATTTTCGCAATTAATTGATTTGTTTTCTGATCGTTTTGTGGTTAGAAACAGAAATCCTGACATCATTTTCAGTTTGGATCACACCACATGTTGTAAGTTTTGACTTGTTTCTTTAAACAACTGCAAAACAAAACCTCTAATCATTACATGGAGTGAAGAGCTAAGACAATATGACAGAATATAGAAGATAATCATATATAATTATATATTATATGATCAAATCAGACAGTATGATGAATATATATGAAAATCTCTTTTCCTCTTTTCTTTGTGGATCAGTGTGTTTCTGTTGTGGATCAGTGTGTTCGTGTTGTGGATCAGTGTGTTCGTGTTGTGGATCAGTGTGTTCGTGTTGTGGATCAGTGTGTTCGTGCTGTGGATCAGTGTGTTCGTGTTGTGGATCAGTGTGTTCGTGTTGTGGATCAGTGTGTTTCTGTTGTGGATCAGTGTGTTCATGACAATACTGCACATCAGATAGGCAAATATTCATCAACATCACTCGAGTAGGCATTACCACGATCAGATGTGTCCGATCAGATGTGTCCGATCAGACGTGTCTTGGTAAAGCACAAAATCACATTGAAGCAGTTGTACAATGTCCCATTTGAGAGGAAGTGTGTCCAGGTCAAAGGACTTCGACAAGAATATGTACAGGTGAGTGTTGCAGTCCTTTACGTTTAAAGTACCGTGTTTATGTAATCCAGTACAGTAAGAGCTGAATATGTACCATTGTATCAGTAGCACATAGATACATGCAGAGAGGGACACGGGTACCTGTGTGTGGGGGTGTGTGTATGTGAAGTTGTGTGTTTTGAGTAATGCCAGCCATCCATGCTTTGTATTTTTTGTTGCAGAAAGTCTTGGACATGGATGGCGCTGCACAGCCTCATGAATTGATTTACATTGATGAGTCTGGTTTCATTGCTTCACAGAATGCTAACTGATAAACTGATAAACTGAATAAAAACAGTGAAAATTAAAGACTGCAGTGTTTTATATAAAGTACACTAGTGTGTTGCTGCTAATCTGAAAGTGTATTCATATGATGCAAGTGTGTATCATTTTGTCATCAGAGTGACATTTTGAGAAAGGATTGTTAGGTTTTGATAGCAGAGTTTCAATTCGACATCGATGTGAACAGTTTATTTCCCAGTGTTGTCTTGTGTGCTTGTGTGTACAGTTTTGACACAATGAGCCGAAGTTTTGCAAAAAGTGTTCAAGCAATAGGCAAAAACTGTAATACTCCTGTGCAATATACTGTTTTCAGTTTAAATTTCCTGTTTATTGATATTTATTCATACTTCTATTACTGCTGTGCAATATCCACCGTCTCATAATCATCTTAATAAGCTACACTTAACTTGATAGTACTCATTATTGCACTTTTACCACTTATTTATATTATTACATTGTATTATACTGTACATACTTATCAACCTCTAAATCCACTTGGTACTTACACTTATTTTAGCTTTTATACTTACATCCACTTTGTACTTGGATATAAGCCCTTCTCAAAGTCACTAACGACCTTTTAATGAATGTGTTCAAATCTTGTGCTGCTGGACTTAAGTGCTGCCTTTGACTCTATTGATCATGGCATTCTTTCAGACAGACTGAGGCACTGGGGGGGCGTATCTGGCTCTGCACTAGACTGGTTCTCATCTTATCTGTCCAATAGGAAACTCTGTGTCAGCATTAATAACTTCATGTCATCCTTTTCCCATATCAAGTACGGTGTGCCTCAAGGTTCAATTCTGGGACCAGTACTGTTCTCCTTGTACATGCTTCCTTTGGGTGATGTAATCCGCAGACATGGTATTTCTTTTCATTGTTATGCAGATGACACACAGTTGTACCTCCCTGTCGAGCCCACTGACCTCAGTACGCTGAGCTCTCTGCAGGACTGCCTGACTGACATAAAACACTGGATGTTGATCAATTTTCTTCAGCTCAACTCAAATAAAACTGAAATCCTTGTTATTGGGCCCCAACACATCACTAAACAAACACTGCCATCTACTGGTAACCTGTCATTTATGTTTTGAGCAACATATCACTAAGCTTGTCCAATCATGTTTTTATCACCTCAGAAACATTGCATTGTGGATCAGTGTGTTCATGTTGTGGATCAGTGTGTTCGTGTTGTGGATCAGTGTGTTCTGTTGTGGATCAGTGTGTTCATGTTGTGGATCAGTGTGTTTCTGTTGTGGATCAGTGTGTTTCTGTTGTGGATCAGTGTGTTCATGTTGTGGATCAGTGTGTTCGTGTTGTGGATCAGTGTGTTTCTGTTGTGGATCAGTGTGTTCATGTTGTGGATCAGTGTGTTCGTGTTGTGGATCAGTGTGTTCATGTTGTGGATCAGTGTGTTTCTGTTGTGGATCAGTGTGTTCGTGTTGTGGATCAGTGTGTTTCTGTTGTGGATCAGTGTGTTCGTGTTGTGGATCAGTGTGTTCGTGTTGTGGATCAGTGTGTTGTGGATCAGTGTGTTTCTGTTGTGGATCAGTGTGTTCGTGTTGTGGATCAGTGTGTTCGTGTTGTGGATCAGTGTGTTCATGTTGTGGATCAGTGTGTTTCTGTTGTGGATCAGTGTGTTCATGTTGTGGATCAGTGTGTTCGTGTTGTGGATCAGTGTGTTTCTGTTGTGGATCAGTGTGTTCGTGTTGTGGATCAGTGTGTTCGTGTTGTGGATCAGTGTGTTCGTGTTGTGGATCAGTGTGTTCGTGTTGTGGATCAGTGTGTTTCTGTTGTGGATCAGTGTGTTCGTGTTGTGGATCAGTGTGTTTCTCTTGTGGATCAGTGTGTTCGTGTTGTGGATCAGTGTGTTCGTGTTGTGGATCAGTGTGTTTCTGTTGTGGATCAGTGTGTTCGTGTTGTGGATCAGTGTGTTCGTGTTGTGGATCAGTGTGTTCGTGTTGTGGATCAGTGTGTTTCTCTTGTGGATCAGTGTGTTCGTGTTGTGGATCAGTGTGTTCGTGTTGTGGATCAGTGTGTTTCTGTTGTGGATCAGTGTGTTCGTGTTGTGGATCAGTGTGTTTCTGTTGTGGATCAGTGTGTTCGTGTTGTGGATCAGTGTGTTTCTGTTGTGGATCAGTGTGTTCGTGTTGTGGATCAGTGTGTTCGTGTTGTGGATCAGTGTGTTCGTGTTGTGGATCAGTGTGTTTCTGTTGTGGATCAGTGTGTTCGTGTTGTGGATCAGTGTGTTTCTGTTGTGGATCAGTGTGTTCGTGTTGTGGATCAGTGTGTTCGTGTTGTGGATCAGTGTGTTTCTGTTGTGGATCAGTGTGTTTCTGTTGTGGATCAGTGTGTTCGTGTTGTGGATCAGTGTGTTTCTGTTGTGGATCAGTGTGTTCGTGTTGTGGATCAGTGTGTTTCTGTTGTGGATCAGTGTGTTCGTGTTGTGGATCAGTGTGTTTCTGTTGTGGATCAGTGTGTTCGTGTTGTGGATCAGTGTGTTCGTGTTGTGGATCAGTGTGTTCGTGTTGTGGATCAGTGTGTTTCTGTTGTGGATCAGGTGTGTTCATGTTGTGGATCAGTGTGTTTCTGTTGTGGATCAGGTGTGTTCATGTTGTGTATCAGTGTGTTCATGTTGTGGATCAGTGTGTTTCTGTTGTGGATCAGTGTGTTCGTGTTGTGGATCAGTGTGTTTCTGTTGTGGATCAGTGTGTTCGTGTTGTGGATCAGTGTGTTC
The DNA here is from genome assembly GCA_027580175.1 of Siniperca scherzeri. Taxonomy (NCBI): domain Eukaryota; kingdom Metazoa; phylum Chordata; class Actinopteri; order Centrarchiformes; family Sinipercidae; genus Siniperca; species Siniperca scherzeri. The sequence continues at coordinate 321,739 of CM050855.1, forward strand.
GTGTTGTGGATCAGTCTGTTTCTGTTGTGGATCAGTGTGTTCGTGTTGTGGATCAGTGTGTTCGTGTTGTGGATCAGTGTGTTTCTGTTGTGGATCAGTTGTGTTCGTGTTGTGGATCAGTGTGTTCGTGTTGTGGATCAGTGTGTTCGTGTTGTGGATCAGTGTGTTCGTGTTGTGGATCAGTGTGTTTCTGTTGTGGATCAGTGTGTTCGTGTTGTGGATCAGTGTGTTTCTCTTGTGGATCAGTGTGTTCGTGTTGTGGATCAGTGTGTTCGTGTTGTGGATCAGTGTGTTCGTGTTGTGGATCAGTGTGTTCGTGTTGTGGATCAGTGTGTTTCTGTTGTGGATCAGTGTGTTCGTGTTGTGGATCAGTGTGTTCATGCTGTGGATCAGTGTGTTCGTGTTGTGGATCAGTGTGTTCGTGTTGTGGATCAGTGTGTTTCGGTGTGTAGAAGGTCACTTGGTTGGAACATGTGTGTGTTTCCCAGCAGTAGAGTTTTTATCAGCAGCAGTTCGACCTGAATGTTTCACACATGTTGCATCATGACCCTAACCTGCAGAGAAAGTCGTGAATATGGAAACTGTCTGAATATTAATGAATATATAAAGTGTGTGTCCATCATTTGTCATCAGTGTGTCTGTGACAGGAAACAAGAAGAACTTCGTCAACTTGTTATTAATTCAAAATGTGTCTTTAAGGTACAAAAATAGAAATAAGTAGAAAATGTTGCTGATGTAAAAGGAAAGATGGTCTGTTGATATGTGGTACAAACATATTGTCTAATGAATAAAAGCAGAAGCTGTGGGACCTCAATGAAGTGAAGATCTGTGTGAAGAGTTACATTCAGGTTCATTAACATCAGCTGTAGAAACAGGTTTAAAGTCTCCATGAACAGAAGAAGCTGCTTGTTATGAGATTTATGTAAAACTTAAGATGAAGTCCTTCACATGTTTTATTGCTAATATGACATTTTGATTTCTGATTAGTTTTTTCTGTTTGGATGATTATAAAAGACTTGAATTGTATTTTAAGACATGAATCTTTTTTTGAGAGTCTGAGTCAGAAGACAAACTTCTTTGTTTGTATTTTAAGGTTTTATTTTAGAAGCTCTGTTCATGTCTGCAGCTGTATTCTTGGTGTGTTATAAATCCATGTGGGCTAAATAACATAACCAACTAACTAACTAACTTGCACGGTGGCTTAAAGGTAGGGTGTGCGATTCTGGACAAATCCAATATCATGACAAACACCATGATATAGAGCGAACAACGACACAGCAAGTAATGTAAGTCGCTAGGTCATGGGTTAGCTTAGCTAGGTTGTGGGTTAGCTTAGCTTGGTTGCGGGTTAGCAAACTGTCGCTACAGCTGCTGCTGCGAAGCTAACAGCCAGAGAGGACGAGACGGTTTCCCAGAGCAGCACAGCAGCTCCAGACAGCGACGCTCACAACTCTCCTGCTGCTATAGCTAACATCACAACAACAGCAGATCTTAAACTAGAGAGTCAGCTGAATGTCCGTGAGAAAGTCGTTTAACGTCACCTGACACACAGATCATGGCTGGAACAGTGTTGTGCGGCTCGGTCCGAGCCTCTCTGTGTTTCCGTTCGCAGAGCCGGGGCTGAGTACAAACACCAGAGTTTCTTTCAGCGCTCACACTGAACGCACAGCTAGCGGACGAGAGGAGAGATTCACTGAATCTGACAAAAAGTGTACTGGATTAGAATCGCTGACCCCGCCTTTAATATGAAGATATTGTCATTCACAGTTTTCATGTCTAAATGCAAAACATTTGACCAAAGAATAGAACTTTCTGAAAATCGTAGGAAAAAAACATTATGTGAGTCTAAATACTTGAATATCCAATCAGTTTGACATTTTGTGCAAAATGCTTTTATTGTGAAAATTTGGTTTTGAAAGTATTTTTGTAAATAAATCTTCACTTACGTACTTCAACATTCATAATTCTGTGATAGCTGTCATGAGAACTTTAAGACCTGCACTGTCTGTTACTTACTTTGGACCTTTAACTACTGAATCCTGCCTGGACTCATATATTCATTCATATTCATAGTATGTACATTTATATCTGTTATATCTATAGACTTTTTACTGATAGACTGTTCTTATTATCTTGGTTTGGTTCTGTACTCTTACTGTTACCTGTACCTCTCCTGTGTTTCATTGTCATTGCTGTTGCTGCTGACACCTGAATCTCTCTCTGGGGATTAATAAAGGTTTATTTAATCTTATTTTATGATATTATATTTGTCCATCTCGTCCATCCATAGTTATAAATCAGCGATTTCCCGTTAGGAAGCTTCTTCTCCACAATAAAAGCCTCTTTTCTACAGTGAGAAACTAAAAATGAAGCAACAAAATTCAAATCAATAAAACATGTTCATGCTGTTAGAAGAGTTATTGATATGCAGCAGGTTGATGATCCTTTAAGCTGCCGTTTATTATATATTCAGTCTTTACACTAAAACATTTTTATATCAGTGAATCATAGAAGCTCATTGATGAAACAATGAAATTTGATATTTGATTGGTTTTATTCTTTTGGTGATGTCTTTATAAAGCCACATGGACTTTTTCAATCTTAACAGCACAATCTTTTATTTTGTTATTTCTTGTATTTATGTGTGTTTTGTTCTCTCTGCTGTGTTTTCTGTACTCTGTAATGAACAGCTTTCTGTTGTCAAGGAAACACAAACATTAGGCTGCTGATGTGATCAGTCATGTGATGCTATATAAACAGCTCTCTGCTGTTTGTAATAACAGACAGTAAACAGCTGTGTTATCAGCCTTCTGAATACGAAGCTTTATTGATCATTGATTATGGAAAGACACATTTTTATTTGTTGTTTTAGTTTTATTTTCTGATATTTTTGTGATAGCTCTTTTACAGCGACAACCTGTTAACAGTTCAGACGAAATATAAATTATACAATATAAGTTATACAATTATACAAATATAAGAAATATAAGTTATACAATAACACAATAAAGAAGAGAAGAGTCAATAAGTATAACAGAAAACTGACAGCAAACAGGTCCAGGATCAGTGACTCATCACAGCCAGAGACATTACAGATTATATGTATGAGGCTGCTGCACTAACAGTAAAGGATCCTGGTCCTGGATCAGTTCTGGTTCAGTTTGGAATGAGTGAAATATAAGATTTTTACTAATGAGGATTTCAGTCTGAAGATTTTCATCATAACATTGTTCTGCGTGAACTCTATCACATCCTGAGATCAATAAACTGAAAACATTAATCAATACACGAGTCATTCCATGAAAACTGGTAAGTTTGGGTCCCAACATTTAAAGGGAAAAACTGTTTCTAACTGAGTGTTTTGTGTTAGCTGTTAGTGGTCCAAGGAGGGGGGTGATACTATTAGAAATATGATCAGGACCAATAACCAGGACTTCAGTCTTGTCTGTGTCTAGTTGCAGGACATTGGAAGCCATCAAGTGCTTGACGGCAGCAAGGCAGCAGTGCAGACAATCCAGGTTGTTACGATTTTCAGAGCTAAATAAGACATACAGCTGGGAGTCATCGGCGTAACAATGGTAGGACACAGGGATGAAATGGTGAATAACATGGCCAAGGCTCAACAGATATAAACTGAACAAAATAGGACCAAGGACTGAGCCCTGTGGGACCCCACATGACATGGGAGCAGTTGAAGAACAGAAGTTGTCAACAGTGATTTTGAAAACTCTGTTTGATAAGTAAGATGAAAAGAGCAGTTTATAAGCCAACCCAGTTCCTGAGTCTGTTGAGGAGAATTGTGTGATCAACTGCATCGAAGGCTGCACTCAAGTCCAGCAAAATGAGAATAGTGAGATTACCAGAGTCCGCACACTGTGGTTCTCTCTAAAGCCAGATTGGAACTTTTCAAATATGTTGTTTCCTTCCATTATTTCTAAAAGTTGCTTAGCAACCACCTTTTCAACAATTAATTTGGATATGGGACGGTAGTTATGGGGGAGTGTTGGATCTAATCCAGGTTTCTTAAGGAGATGCTGGATACAGGCCTGCTTAAAATCGTCTGGGACTATGCCAGATCTAAGAGACTCATTGACAATGTTAAGAAGCTGGGGGGCGATGACTCCAAAAACCTCTTTAAACAGCTTGGAAGGAAGAATGTCAAAATTACAAGTAGAGAGATTGATATTAGATACAATGTCGACCAAATCCCTAAGGGTAATGGGGGTAAACTCATCTAACAGCGTGGAGGAGGGCGAGGGCGAGGGCGAGGGCTCAGGTGAAGGGAGAAGCGACACGGCAGGAGTTTTCTATTTTTTCAATAAAATACTTTAAAAACTGAAGTCCTCAGCAGAGCTGGCACATACAGTGGCTGGAGCAGTTTACTAGACTGTTGAAGAGAAATTTTGAGTTATGCTTTTGAGAGGCAACAAGATTAGAGAAGTAAGAGTGTCTCTCACGTTTTACCAGTGAATTAAGTGACGATAATAACTCCCTCATAGGCAGTCGATGAACACTGGGTCATACAACCATGAGCACTAAAGATAGCAGCAAAGTCTGCAGCCAAAATGCTATTTAAAATGCGTGTATACACTATTTGCTCAGAACAGGGAGTTGTAGAAATGCAGTTTATATCATATAAAAATGAGCAGAAATAAAATTCCTCAAGAGGACGGAGTTCATGTCTTAACCCAGGGTAAAAACTAAGTCCAGAGTGTGGCCCCGTTCACGAGCAGGAGAAAAATTCAACAACGATTATCAGGACGGTCAACATGAATATTAAAATCCTGACCCAGTTACTCAAGATAACCCACGGGTTTGTTGTGAGCAGTTTCATGTGGGAACTATCGGTAGAAAGAAAATAGACATTGGTGTTTTCAAATATATTTTTATACTTTCTCCATCCAATAAAGGCGTAATATTCCCCTCAAAATAATACTATTTATTTAACACAGGGACACAAATTCAACAACAAACACATCAGTGATGTTCACTGTTTTTATTATCATTCATTGTCCACACTGCTCTGGGAATGCTGGGCCGGGCCGGGGTCAGGGGTCAGGGGTCAGGGGTCAGGGGTTTGGGGTTGCCCCGGCGATGGCGGCTTAGCCTCTGAGAGTTTAGTTGGTTGCGAGGATCTGGTCGACCCAGCCACGGAGCTCGGTGACACGGGAGTAGACAGCAGGAGTGGAGGTGGAGCAACGGCTGCTTCCCCAGGAGACGATACCGACCAGAGTCCAGACGTTGTCTTTCTGACAGACCAGAGGTCCACCAGAGTCGCCCTGAAAAAACAACAAATAAATAAATAAACAACAAACAAATAAGCAATAAAGAAGTCTGATAAACTAAAACAGTGATGGAAAAGTTTTGAAATAAAAAACAGAATTTGCAACAGATAGGAAAAAAAACTAAACGACAAATGAAACTGAGTGTGAGACAGGTGAGACACGTAGGTGGGCGGGGCCTCACCATGCAGGAAGTGGCTCCGGCTCCTCCAGCACAGATCATCACGTCGGAGATGTTGCTGCCCCAGTGTCTCATGCACTGCTCGTTGGACAGCAGGGGCAGGGCAGCCTGCTGCAGCTTGTTGGGAGTACCGGGAGCTGTCGGAGACAATCGCAAAACACTCAAACACAAACGCACTTCCTCTTCCCCTTTCAGAATAAAAGTATTCTAACCCTAAGCCAGAGTCTCGAGTAAATCATCTCTAATGAGAACGTCGAAGCTGGTTTGAGAAAGAATTGAAGACAGATGTCGTGTAGAGACAAACATTAGACTGTTTATTAGACTACTAGTCGGTTTACTACAAACCAATCAGAGAGGTTGTTTCTGAAGACCATTTTAACCCTTTGAAAGCCAGCAGTGTTTTTGCTCAGTTTTCACTCCCTTTATTTAGCAGCTTTAAGAGCGTCAGTGTCAGCCAGGCATGTAGTGTATTGTTATTTTCATGTCATCAGCTGGCATGTGAGTTGTACATACTATATTCTGTACTTATGATGCAAATACAATTCATACATTTTAAACTTTTTATTCTGATAATAACACCAACAGACTGCTGGTGGTTTCTCAATAAACTATGTTCTCATATAAAATCATCAGATATTTCATCTCACCGTTGTAGCGGGTCAGACCCCAGCCGGTGGTGACGCAGGTCTTGCCGGCGGCGAAGACATCGGCGGACTCTGCGAGGCAGACAGGTGAAACGTTGGTGCCCAGGCGGGCGGGGGTGGCCAGCTTGATGAGGGCGATGTCGTTGTTGATGGTGCGGGGGTTCCACTGGGGGTGGGTGAACACCTGGTGGGAGGTTGGGGGTTGTTAGTGGGGAGAATGGTGTGTTCTGAAAGCTGATTGGCTGATGGGTGGGTCTCACCTTGGCGGGCTTCAGCAGCTGGACGTCCTCGTTGGAGCCGTAGCTCTTATCGTGTTCTCCAGCGATCACGCGGTCGTAGGTCCTGACAGGAAACAGGAAGATCACACAAATCACACAAAGAAACTTCCTGTTTTCTCTCTTTTTTTAAACATGAAACTGTTCATCAAACGTCATTCACTTGTTATAAAAAGGGGATTTTCAATATTTTCCTTCTCGTCAACATGTTCAGACTCAAACCATCATGAACGTTTCTGCTAACAGGTGTGTGTGTGTGAATGAATGATGGATCTTCTTCCTCCATCGTTGTCCAGAAACTGTTAAAACACATCAGCGAGCCGCTCTGCTGCACCGGGCGACATGTTGCTTCATCACCACGAACACACACACTGTAGTTTATTCTGACTCTGCCCCACACACACCGTCCTGCTGCCCCAAACACTCACTACAGCACCACATGTGGATTCATCCGCCGCTGGAAATAGTCCCCAACAGACGCTCTGTTTCCTGCTGTTGGTCTGATAAAAACTACAGCGAGCAGCTGTTTGAGGAAACTACTGAGCCTTTTAAACATGAAACTGTTCATCAAACGTCATTCACTTGTTATAAAAGGGATTTTCAATATTTTCCTTCTCGTCAACATGTTCAGACTCAAACCATCATGAACGTTTCTGCTAACAGGTGTGTGTGTGAATGAATGATGGATCTTCTTCCTCCATCGTTGTCCAGAAACTGTTAAAACACATCAGCGAGCCGCTCTGTTGCACCGGCGACATGTTGCTTCATCACCACGAACACACACACTGTAGTTTATTCTGACTCTGCCCCACACACACTGTAGTTTATTCTGACTCTGCCCCACACACACCGTCCTGCTGCCCCAAACACTCACTACAGCACCACATGTGGATTCATCCGCCGCTGGAAATAGTCCCCAACAGACGCTCTGTTTCCTGCTGTTGGTCTGATAAAAACTACAGCGAGCAGCTGTTTGAGGAAACTACTGAGCCTTTTTAAACAGGAAACTACAGATCTGTGTTTTTAAAGATTTACGTCTTCAGCAGGAACCAATGGGCTCGCAGCTGAGCGCCGCAGACAGGGTTGTGTTATGTTGTGTAGTGTTGAACTGACTTGACGTTGCAGTGAGCGGCGGTCACAACCCAGTTCTCGTTGATCAGAGATCCTCCACAGAAGTGGAAGCCGTTGGATTGCTGTGAGAAAAACAAACTGAACTCAGTCACTGAACAACACAAGAAGAAGGTTTGTGTTGAGGTCAGCTGACTCACCTGCAGAGACACCTGCCAGGGCCAGGAGTGAGGCACCGCCTCCTCACCGTTGACGATACGGGCGTAGCCGGTCACCTGGGGGGGGATGGCGGGGGTGCCGCAGCCTGAGAGGATGACAGGTAACAGACTAAAAGGACTATTCTTCTCTTTTAACCTGAAACTTCATGTTGTCTCAACCCTTTGTGCTGATGTCACAGTGAAGCTCTGTGACTCAACATGACTGAACTGTAGACACATGAAGAAGACACGAAACATCTGTCTAATGAGTAATGAACTCATTTTATCAGGTAAAATCATGTATCATGTTTTTATTAAATCATCTGTGAATCATGTTGCTGAGCAGACTTCTGTGTCTCATCACTAAATATGTATACTATATACTGTATATATATTTAGACAGTTCATCCTGTCAGCTGCTTATCAGACCTGAGGTGATGGCGATGTTCTCACGAGTCATACGCCCGACCTCCAGCTCTCTGATTGGCTGACGAATCATGTTAACTGTAGCACACAGAAACCAGTCAGCACATGTTTTTATTAAATCATCTGTGAATCATGTTGCTGAGCAGACTTCTGTGTCTCATCACTAAATATGTATACTATATACTGTATATATATTTAGACAGTTCATCCTGTCAGCTGCTTATCAGACCTGAGGTGATGGCGATGACGATGATGTGTTGAAGGAGCGAGCTGCTCTTTTATCCCTGAACCCTGCTGGGCTTCAGCCAATCAGAGCAGGCAGTGGTTTGTCCAGCTCAGCTGTCAGCTGCTTATCAGACCTGAGGTGATGGCGATGTTCTCACGAGTCATACGCCCGACCTCCAGCTCTCTGATTGGCTGACGAATCATGTTAACTGTAGCACACAGAAACCAGTCAGCACATGTTTTTATTAAATCATCTGTGAATCATGTTGCTGAGCAGACTTCTGTGTCTCATCACTAAATATGTATACTATATACTGTATATATATTTAGACAGTTCATCCTGTCAGCTGCTTATCAGACCTGAGGTGATGGCGATGACGATGATGTGTTGAAGGAGCGAGCTGCTCTTTTATCCCTGAACCCTGCTGGGCTTCAGCCAATCAGAGCAGGCAGTGGTTTGTCCAGCTCAGCTGTCAGCTGCTTATCAGACCTGAGGTGATGGCGATGATGTGTTGAAGGAGCGAGCTGCTCTTTTATCCCTGAACCCTGCTGGGCTTCAGCCAATCAGAGCAGGCAGTGGTTTGTCCAGCTCAGCTGTCAGCTGCTTATCAGACCTGAGGTGATGGCGATGGCGATGACGATGATGTGTTGAAGGAGCGAGCTGCTCTTTTATCCCTGAACCCTGCTGGGCTTCAGCCAATCAGAGCAGGCAGTGGTTTGTCCAGCTCAGCTGTCAGCTGCTTATCAGACCTGAGGTGATGGCGATGTTCTCACGAGTCATACGCCCGACCTCCAGCTCTCTGATTGGCTGACGAATCATGTTAACTGTAGCACACAGAAACCAGTCAGCACATGTTTTTATCCAAACTGAACTCAGTCACTGAACAACACAAGAAGAAGGTTTGTGTTGAGGTCAGCTGACTCACCTGCAGAGACACCTGCCAGGGCCAGGAGTGAGGCACCGCCTCCTCACCGTTGACGATACGGGCGTAGCCGGTCACCTGGGGGGGGATGGCGGGGGTGCCGCAGCCTGAGAGGATGACAGGTAACAGACTAAAAGGACTATTCTTCTCTTTTAACCTGAAACTTCATGTTGTCTCAACCCTTTGTGCTGATGTCACAGTGAAGCTCTGTGACTCAACATGACTGAACTGTAGACACATGAAGAAACATCTGTCTAATGAGTAATGAACTCATTTTATCAGGTAAATTCTTTTTATTATTATTTATTATTTATTTTTACCCACAAAACTCTTAAATCTAAAAAGAAAAACAGCTGAACTTCCTCTTTTTGCATAATTCTGATATCTCTCATAAACTGAAAGAACTGTCTCGGTAACCAGGAACTAGTCTTTAGTATTTGTTTAAATGAGGCCAAACTTCATTTAGATACATACAGGTCACTTGGATAAAACCCTACTGAGCTCATTTTGATCAGCAGCTTGCTTTGAATGAGTTTTTGAAGCAGCAGGTGAACTGAAGTTTGACTGTCTCTAACAGGAGTGTTCACAGCTGTAACTTCTCCTGGAAGCTGATGATCTCAGATGCGACCTCATCATTAACTGTAGTTTCTGGTGTTGTCACTGTCTGACCTGCCTGAACTGAACATTTAGAATATTTCATCCAAAAAACCCTCTGAAGACGTCACTTTGGGCTCATTTTTCTCTTTGTTAATGTTTTATAGACTAAAGTATCAAAGAACTGTGTCTGAGTTTAGAATCAATATTCAGAGACGACTCATTTCCAAATGTCGGATTCAAACTTTGTGTCTTTGTGTGTTTGTGTCTCACCGTAGACGGCGCTGACGAAGGCGAGGCAGGAGACGATCCAGAGGAAGGCCATGGTGATGACGATGACGATGATGTGTTGAAGGAGCGAGCTGCTCTTTTATCCCTGAACCCTGCTGGGCTTCAGCCAATCAGAGCAGGCAGTGGTTTGTCCAGCTCAGCTGTCAGCTGCTTATCAGACCTGAGGTGATGGCGATGTTCTCACGAGTCATACGCCCCGACCTCCAGCTCTCTGATTGGCTGACGAATCATGTTAACTGTAGCACACAGAAACCAGTCAGCACATGTTTTTATCCAAACTGAACTTTATTTAAATTCAACTGAAAATCTCCAACAGATCCCAGATCTGTCAAGATCAAGTACCTTGATAAAATGTCAGATGTCAGATATTTATTATTAATATTATTATTTCTCTCAGTGGAAACATCAAGATGCTGAAAGGAAGAGCAGCAACAAGATGACACACAATATATGAAAGAATTCAGTTTTTATTGTTGTGTTTTGCAAACAAATGATCAATGATCAATGATCATTTTTTCTTTTTTGTTATGTCTACGTTGTGGTGTTTTTTCTGTATCTGTATGATTTAGTTTTTGATTCAACTTTATGAGGTTTATGTTATTTTCCTAGGGTCTAAAAATCATGTATCATGTTTTTATTAAATCATCTGTGAATCATGTTGCTGAGCAGACTTCTGTGTCTCATCACTAAATATGTATACTATATACTGTATATATATTTAGACAGTTCATCCTGTCAGCTGCTGTGTCAGTGTGTGATATGTTGACACTCTGATAACACTCTCTGTACAGTCAGCAGAATGATCATGAAACATGAACAATGATCTGGACATTAATAACTATACTGTATCCTTAATTCATTCAGTTTGAGCAAAAGAGTTTGTTATTCAGCCTTTATTTAAATCTAGTTTTAGAGTTTTAGTGTGTCTTGTAAAATGTTTTAAGTGTGTGAAAAACCAAAAGCAGTTTTCCCAAATTTAGTGTTTGACATCGAGCTCAAATAATGACTGTGGAACCAGTTTAATAAGGAAGTGATGTATTGTATGTATAACTGTCACCGGTAATAAATCTCAGGGCGGAGTGATAAACTGAAACTAGCGGCTGAAGGGTGGAGGCAGAGGCGTGTCTATAGATAACATGACCACAGTCCGAGACAGACAAGAAGACGGCCTCAGTTATCCGCTTCCTACTGAACTTTGGAAAATTAGCTCTGTTTCTGTACAAATATCCAATTTTTTTGTCGCAGCTTGCTGACAAGTGTGTTAATGTGAAATTTTAACCTAACATTTTGATCCAGCCAGATACCAAGATCTTTGTACTCTGAAACCCTCTCAGACAAACTATTGTCCACAATATCTCTGGCTCTAGAAAATAACATGTATTTAGTCTTGCTTGCATTCAGGACTAATTTCAAATAAAAAAATGCATCTTGCAATTGTGTGCAGTATTTGCAAAACAATACAGAACTGTATCATCAGCATAAAGATGGGCATTACAATTTGTAAGGATGTAATATTGTTAATATAAATTGTTAACAAGACAGGACCCAACATTGAACCTTGTCAGAGATTAGTTCAATGTGATCATTTGTTTTGGCCTTTCTCAGGGTGGATTTATTTCTGAGTTGCCTTAAAGTCAGCCAATGGGCTGCTTCACCAGAGCCGGCTTTGTCCCTTGACTTGAACATCATTGATAATTCTATGGAGAACCAGGGGCTTGATCTCTCTTTAACCCTAAGCTTTTTAAAAGGTGCATGTTATGAATTTGTGAAATATTCCAATGCCAGTTCTACATCTGATATTTCAGAGGCGTGATGTATATTACTGTAAGCAAGGTCCATGCGAAGACCTGTTCATTAAAAGTTTTTTAATGTCTTTTAATAAGAATCCTGGAGCTTGATCTTTCCAGTCTAGTTCTCCTGATGCAGGCTAGAAGACAGTGGTCACTAAGGCCAAGCACAAAAACTCCAGAAGCAGTAATTTTGTCCCTCCTATTGGACAGAATCAAATCTATCAATGTTGATTTAAAAGGATCCTTTAAATTAGGTCTGGTCAATCAGCTGTGACAGATTGAGATTGTCACACATCTCTTTTAGACTATTTGAGTTAGATTAGATTAAAGTCACCTAGAACCAACATCTGTGAGTTACTGTACTGAGCAAGTAAGTAGTTTATTAACTGCACTAGACAGCTGAGGGTGGTCTGTATACACCCACCACATGAATTGAATTGTTACTAGATAGGATAAATTTCAGAGCAATACATTCAAAGGAATGAGGTATGGTGACAGCATTTCAAACACTAACAGATAAACATGACTTCACATATACAGCCAACTCTGTCTATTCTGTACAAGTTATAGTTATGTAGGGAAACCTCAGAATTGTGTATACTCTGTTTAAGCCAGGTCTCTGTCAGAACCAGGATATCGGGGTCAGTCTGTGATACAAGAATTTTCAGCTGATCTAATTTGAATTGATTACACAGACTTCTGATATTTAAATGCATCAATCCCAGGCCATGTGTCTAGGAAGAAATAAAAGCATGTCAGAACGTATCAGAAGAAACTTGTCTTTATTGAAAATTTTGCATGGAGCATCTCCTTCTCAGAGAAAGAATATTATTAAATCGGCATCCCCAGACTTTATTTTAACATTATGCGAGATAGCATACAATGTTTGAAAAGGAAAGGTACCTTTAAACAAATCACAGTATCAACAATTAAAAAAGAAGGCGGCGGGGATTAGACTAATTGCTGAAAAGATCTGCTATGCCCTTTATATCAAGTCTTATTGCTTCAAGACAGAATTAAAAGACCATGGAGTATGCGCACATTTTTTTTCTAGTGCCTCAACATCAACTTGATCTTTTAAGAAGACAACCTGCACATGAATCTATTCGACAGACTGCGGAAAATTAATTGGATTGTACTATTAAAAGCATTGAAGCATGAAAAGCCTAAAAAATATTCCATCGCATTGCAGAGATTTTTCACTATGATAAAGCAGGGAGAACAGGATCAGAATAAACTCTATCATAATGATTAAATGTAAATGGGTACGTGCATAACTACCTGTAAACACTTCATGATCACTTCACAATCCTACGGCAATAAATTTAGGTATATGACCCAAGAATATATTTTCTAGATTACAAACCTGAGTGCCCGTAGGAATGCTGAAATTTGAGACATGCTCTGTCGATAGGGTATTTCACATTACTGTGCATTAGAGCCTTGGCATGAGCTACTTTAACAGCAGGAGATACTGTTACCTTCTTTACAAACAGGCTTGTAGTCATCTACAGTGTTACGCATTAAACAAAATTTGTTTTTAGCTCTTAGAAATTTGATCAACACCATTTATCATTAACTTGTCCTGAAAAAACAAATCAGAATGTAAAGGTGCAATTAGTGCTACTCTTAACAAGTCCTTCGTTATCTCCTCCAGCTGTCACATCCTCCATATGTCCTGCAGTATCCATGCAGAATAGTCCAGATCCAAACTGCATCTGCAGAGTATCCTTCCCATAATTTAAAAGACATTCTATCAAACACCTATCCTTATTGATAGTATTCGTCATCTTGTGCCAGATTCCCCCCGTTAGCTTTGGTGATCGTCGTGTATATAGAAAAGTATTGTTCAGATGCAGATAGTCCTCGGTGCTTGCCAGGACAAAAAATTCTATTGCCGCAGAGTCCAAAATGGCTGCTAGAGGGGGATTTCGACGTAGGCACATTTCTCGATACTTGTTTGTGTCGAAGGCATCATAAACAGATCTAATTCGATTGAACACATTCTTTCAACATAGTATGTACCAAAGCCATTCCTGCTAGAATATATCTCTTGTCTTACGCTGTTTTGCCGACTTTGCTTATTTTTCTTGTCTTAGTATCGCTCTTCTTATTTAATATTCGGCGGCGCCTCTTTGGTTGGGAACTCCTCCTTTGTGTAGGTGGACGTTTTATTTGTCGATGTGATATTGCCATTATCCCTGACCCCTCTTGCTGTTCGTTGCTATGACTCATGACGTTGGTGATAACATCAGAAACAATGTTTTTAGCTGCTGTCTTTAAATGCGGTGCTGCGACGGTAAATCCTTTCTTCAGCAGGGGAACTGCAAGTCTAAACAAGCCAAGAAAAATACCCCCAAGACCAGCACCATATTGAGAACCAAGGCCGCTGTATCCTGGTAAAACACCCTTACGGCGTATAGTACGCAATGTATTTTTCCGTATTGTGCATATACGGTTGATACATGGTCACTTCTTGTCTAAAAGTGACGTTTTGCAGGTTAAAAGTGTAGTTTTATTATTACTTTTCCATATGTAAAAGGAATATGTTGATTCTGATCTGACTTGAGAGATATTTTGATGCTCTCGATATGTGTTTTAGTGTGGTCTGTCGTACGTCCTTGTGATCATATGATTGTCCTTCAATATGTATGATTTTTAAAAGAGGCACATAACTGTGTTCTACAGTTTGATAGTCTATAATATCAGAATAGATGAATGTGATGAAAATGTTGTACATCCCAACATTAATAACGGCAGGAAGTGGCACGATATACACGTCAGGTGATATACGATCCTTGTCAATTGCAGTGTCCTCAGGGTTTTCAAAGAGTTCTCCAGGAATAAATCCCATTTGAGCAAGTTTTCCTTTAAGCATGAATTCCATTAATAATTTCCTATTAATGGTAAAACAGACACTGTGTTTGTGATATTGTTTTTGGATATTGAATTTCTATTAATCCCACTTCATAAGGTACTTTTAAACTGAAACGTTTTTGTAGCTTTGTTCTGAAATTTGCTATTGTGTTGTTGGGGTAAAATAATGTAACAGAATTGCTAGGTAATGTAACAAAAAAACCTCCCCATCCATGTCAGACAGTAGTCTCAGTTAAATTTATCTGGCCATCCCACCCATTTGACTAGTACCATGTTCCAACCCTGTCCTCTCTTTCTAGATAAGATCTTTTTTATTTTAAACGTTTTGGGCCCTTAGTCTCATTGGATGTAGTGAAGTGAATAATTCTATTATTTTTGATGAATGTTTCAAACTCATTGTTCAAGAATTCCTTTCCTTTGTCTGTTTGTATTTTATGTAGTCTACCTTCATCTAAAACATCTTTAAAGGATGCTGAGACACATCTACCTTATTAAGCACCGAGCCCACACGTATTTTGAAAACATATGTAACGATTCACAAGGGAGCGGACTCAAACGCAGACTCAGACACAGAGAGGTGAGTTAGAGACGAGGGATTTATTGTACAGTTCACCAGAGCTTTACCAAGTCTGGAGGTACGTGTGGCTGTGTAGCTGAGACCAAGCAGGCTAGCAGGCAGAGTTGCTGGGCGAGGCAGACAGACAGGCAGGCAGGCAATGATCCTGAGCACAGGGAGAGCAAGGTTAGCACAAGTCAGAACACAAGCAAGCAAAGTAACTAGAATGATCTTCTAGGGGCCGAGAACATAAACTACTACATGGGTTGAAAACAACGACCTGGCGATGAGTGGAAGGAAGACCAGGGTTGATATACTGCAGCGCTTGATTAGTGGATGAGTTGCAGGTGTGTTGGTTGATGATTCAGGAAACTGTGAGAGGGAGAGCCACGCCTACAACACAGACAACATAGAGAGAAACAGACAGAGACAACAGAAACTCTAAGGTTACGGCACAGGCCGTAACAGCTATGCATGTTAATAAATAACATACCCCGTGGTTTTCTGAAGAACAAGCTGTCCAATAGATCGAGCTGGAACTGCCAATCTCTTGTATTCACCAACGCTTTATTTCTCTTGAAATGTACAGGAGCCATTTTGTGAAGAGTATAAGTGTCTTGTTTTAAGAGCCAGTTTTCTATATCAGAGTCTGCACAGCGAATACCTGTACTGTCAAGTAGAGCGTTTTTAAGTTTTTGTTTAACGCCATATCTCCCTGCATTTTCTGACGCGTAGTATATCTTTTTCATAACCTCGTCCACGGCTGTTGTTATAAAAATGAACACTCGCTGTCTGCGTTTTGGTATTTTATTTCCAAGGCGTGTTTACATCATCACAACATGACATATTTCTTTTTGACATAGTTTTGCAGACTAGATATGTTCCCTATTATTCTGTTTTTTCCCCTCCAAATGTTCAGAGAATCCTTAACTACAGTATTCATCCTATTATCCACTGTAGTTATCTGTTTTAGTGTTTCATCAGCCATTTCTGCAAAGCGTCTGCAGCAATGTCTCAAATGTCGACGTCAAGGTGAGTCCAGTACATGTGCTTGCACATCTGCATCATTTTCATTAAAAATCTCTTGCTTAATTTCTCCCAGATGCCCTTTGATGTAATGCAGGGGAAGTATGTAGGAGTGAGATTGTCTGTACAGTTCAGCCATATAAATACAATATGTACATGTTCTTTTAGGTCTTTGCTGAAGAATTGTGTGTAAATAATAGGCTGTTGTTACCTCTATAATATCGCGAACAGTTGGATTAGATGGGGTATCGTGATCAAAGTAGTCCAGAGTGTCCAAACAGTCGCCATTAAACTGTGTCTGTTTGCAGGTATTGTCTCCTGGTCTTTCTTCAGGAGAAAGACATGTCAAATGTCTTTTCCCCAACTCTTTACCAATGCCATCCACCCAGGACTAATTGTTGCCATCATCCTGGGATTTTGGAAAATAATTAGGCATGTTGTAATTTAGTGCACCATGCATAAGTCCTCACACCTGTACAAAACATATGCTAAATTTAGAGCAATCGAAACATTCAAAACTACAAAACCAGTGGTAAACCATGTGTCCCATTCATTAGATGTAATGGGGTAGAGTTTATCTGCGTCGGGGGTGCCCCTCCGAGCCTTTTGAATAACAGAGTTGTCCATGCATAGTCTGAAAAAAATGTAGGATTCTGGTCGTAGACCTCAAGGTCTGTTTCTACACGATAGGTCTCTCCAGACACTGATCCATCCCATCGTGCTGTGTATACCCCTTTCGAGTTACTTAGCTCTTTACAAATTTTATTTCTGAAATGATCCCAGTCTCTGGCAGAAAAACAAATGTGTGGTGTAGTTCCACGAAGGAACATTTCATTGGTTTCTCTTGTGTAAAGATAGACTGCTCTTTGGTCAAACAAGTATCCCGATACCCCAAAGTCACATCCCATTCATACTGTGGAGCCCAAGCCTTTTAATCCAGAAAATCAGCCATGTTTTTATGGGAAGATTTTTTCTTTCTAGGAGCCATAAGCAGATCAACATCAGCAATATTTATTCGCTGTTTTGGAGGCAAGACCCCTGAATGATTACCTGTATTCTCCATGGCCATGATGTTGACAGAATCAGTGCAAAATGGAAAAGTAGCACAGCAAATCAGTCACTCAATCGAGATACAGCCGTTGTCCAGAATCAATGCAAAATCTCAACATGCTATATAGTTGTACCATGTCAAAGCCACTCCCAAAAACACTTACACCAATTTAACAACATCTGTGCCCATATTGCGGATCAACAAATGGTCTTAGGGAGGGTGAGATTGTCTGTACAGTTCAGCCATATAAATACAATATATACATGTTTTTTAGGTCTTTGCTGAAGAATTGTGTGTAAATAATAGGCTGTTGTTATAAAATGAACACTCGCTGTCTGCGTTTTGGTATTTTATTCCAAGGCGTGTTTACATCATCACAACATGACATATTTCTTTTGACATAGTTTTGCAGACTAGATATGTTCCCTATTATTCTGTTTTTTCCCCTCCAAATGTTCAGAGAATCCTTAACTACAGTATTCATCCTATTATCCACTGTAGTTATCTGTTTTAGTGTTTCATCAGCCATTTCTGCAAAGCGTCTGCAGCAATGTCTCAAATGTCGTACGTCGAAGGTGAGTCCAGTACATGTGCTTGCACATCTGCATCATTTTCATTAAAAATCTCTTGCTTAATTTCTCCCAGATGCCCTTTGATGTAATGCAGGGGAAGTATGTAGGAGTGAGATTGTCTGTACAGTTCAGCCATATAAATACAATATATACATGTTTTTTAGGTCTTTGCTGAAGAATTGTGTGTAAATAATAGGCTGTTGTTATAAAATGAACACTCGCTGTCTGCGTTTTGGTATTTTATTCCAAGGCGTGTTTACATCATCACAACATGACATATTTCTTTTGACATAGTTTTGCAGACTAGATATGTTCCCTATTATTCTGTTTTTCCCTCCAAATGTTCAGAGAATCCTTAACTACAGTATTCATCCTATTATCCACTGTAGTTATCTGTTTTAGTGTTTCATCAGCCATTTCTGCAAAGCGTCTGCAGCAATGTCTCAAATGTCGTACGTCGAAGGTGAGTCCAGTACATGTGCTTGCACATCTGCATCATTTTCATTAAAAATCTCTTGCTTAATTTCTCCCAGATGCCCTTTGATGTAATGCAGGGGAAGTATGTAGGAGTGAGATTGTCTGTACAGTTCAGCCATATAAATACAATATATACATGTTTTTTTTAGGTCTTTGCTGAAGAATTGTGTGTAAATAATAGGCTGTTGTTACCTCTATAATATCGCGAACAGTTGGATTAGATGGGGTATCGTGATCAAAGTAGTCCAGAGTGTCCAAACAGTCGCCATTAAACTGTGTCTCTTTGCAGGTATCGTCTCCTGGTCTTTCTTCAGGAGAAAGAAATGTCAAATGTCTTTTCACCAACTCTTTACCAATGCCATCCACCCAGGACTAATTGTTGCCATCATCCTGGGATTTTGGAAAATAATTAGGCATGTTGTAATTTAGTGCACCATAGATCATATGCTTGTATGTGAATGTCTTTGGGTCATCACCCCCCATGCACGCTCCCGAAAATAGTCCCCTTTATATTCTTCTTTCGTTTATATGTGCACCTGGAACACTTGGAGGTCGGAAGTCAGAAATTTCAACTGGGAAATTCTGACCTCCGACATTGACTGGAATGCCTTTTTTGTCACCTTTGAACAGAGCCAGGCTTGCAGTTTTGCTGTTGTTGCTGTTTTTGTTATCAGACTGATGGAGCTACTGGTCATTTAACTAGTTTGTCATTTACACCAAAATGTGTGAAATGTTCTTTCAACAGAAGTATAAAATGCAAATAGGCCATGTCCCCCTCACTTTTTCAAATCCTATTTTGGTCCCAAAATTTTCATTTAGATTTGTGATTATTGTAATAAAAAGACCATCAATTTGGAACTCAGATTAATAATTAAATTAATAACTATCACCACATTTACCACCAATAGCTAGTAGGTTGAAGGATTTGGAGTTCAACATAGAAGAGGCTGGCAAATTATTATCAACATTAAAGAAACCAGCAAAATTATACACAAGCATGTATTAAAAGATAAACAAAGCAAAAACACACAATATGAAGTCTATCTCTAAATGCACTAAGCTACAGAACAAAGGGTGTGTGTGTGTGTGTGTGTGTGTGTGTGTGTGTGTGTCCAAAATGGCTGCTTGGGTCCAAGATAGCTTCAAACAAAAGAAATCTAACTCAAAATTCAATTAAATTTAATTTTTTATTCCAATTCATAACATAAGTTATCTCATTGCACTTTTCCTATAGAGCAGGTCTAGACTGTACTCTTTATAATATTATTTACAGAGACCCAGCAAATCCCACCATGAGCATTTGGCGACAGTGGCAAGAAAAAACTTCCTTTACAGTTTTTTATGATTGCTTACACACTAAAATTGAACTTTTCCCACAATTAGCAAAACCTTACACTCAGGGAGCAAAACACAAGGCTAGATTTGCACAACTGTAAGCACATTGTCAGCTTCACACTATTTGCAAAACACTAAACACACTTGTAGAAGTACATCATGATGTCACTTCCTTGCAATTCCAAAGCACTGACTGTCAAATTACCACACCTATGAGCCAACCTGTTAAACACAGCCATCAGGTGCACAAACACATGATTGCTAAATTGTAGACACACCAATCAGGTTTAAGCACTATAAAACTGCAGCAGGTAGGTTCACCTGCCTTCAACCAAAATGGAAGGAGTCAGAAGAAGAGTGAGGGTGAGAGGAGGAGTACACAGAGGAGGAGGAGGAGGTAGAGGAGGAGGCCGAGGAAGACCTGAAGCAGGAGGAGAACGTGCACAAAGAAGAAGAGGATCAGACTTATCAAATGACATTCGTGCAACACTAGTGGACCATGTTGTGAACCACGGACTGACGCTGAGGGAGGCTGTATCTTACAGATACACAGCAGCATCTGTCATGAGGACTTTCCGACAGGAAAACAGGTAACAGAAGATCTGTCTACAGTTACAGCAATCAGCCGCTTATAGTCTATAACCTTCTTCTTGTAGCCATTGGTTGGCTACAAGAACCAACCAATGGCTACAAGAAGAAGGTTATAGACTGTCTACAGAAGCTTGAGAAGGAGGAGGTGATAGACAGGCCTCTGTACTACAGACTATACCCTGGGGAAGCCATTCCCTGCATCTATGGCCTTCCCAAAATTCACAAAGAGAATGATCCACTCAGACCCATCGTTTGCAGCACAGATTCCATCACATACAACGTAGCCAAACATTTGACTACAATCTTGGCTCCGTTGGTGGGGAACACAGTACATCATGTGGAAAACACACAGAAATTTGTGGACAAAGTGAAACATCTCCAGTTGGACCCAGATGACGTTATGGTTTCTTATGATGTTGTGTCCTTGTTCACCTCCATCCCGACCTCAGAAGCAGTGACAGCGGTGAGGAGAAGACTGCAGGAGGACTCCACCTTGCAACTAAGGACCAAGCTTACACCTGAACACATATGCAAACTATTAGACATCTGTCTCAACACAACCTACTTCCAATTCTGGGGACACTTCTACAGA
This sequence comes from Siniperca scherzeri, assembly GCA_027580175.1. Taxonomy (NCBI): domain Eukaryota; kingdom Metazoa; phylum Chordata; class Actinopteri; order Centrarchiformes; family Sinipercidae; genus Siniperca; species Siniperca scherzeri. The sequence continues at coordinate 342,712 of CM050855.1, forward strand.
CAGATTCACGGCTGTGCTATGGGCTCTCCGGTCTCTCCCATTGTGGCCAACCTGTACATGGAACAGTTTGAGAAGAAGGCATTATCCTCGTTCCCGGGCACAGCACGAAGTCATTGGTACCGTTACGTGGATGACACCTTTGTGAAAATCAAGAAACAAGACTTGGAAGCGTTCTCAGAGCATATTATTACGGTGGACCCCAACATCAAGTTCACGCGAGAGGATGCCAAAGAGAACCGCTTGGCCTTTCTTGATTGTTCTACACTCAGAGGAGAGGACGGAAAGCTCCAGATAGAAGTGTACAGGAAACCAACACATACGGATCAATACCTGCTCTTTGACTCACACTATCCATTACAGCACAAGCTGGGTGTAATCCGGACATTGCAACACAGAGCCAAAGAAGTGCCCACCGGCTCAGAGGGTAAGAAGAAAGAGGAAAGGCATGTCCAGAATGCTCTCTCAGCCTGTGGTTATCCTACTTGGGCTATCAACAAAGTTAAAAGAGCCAAAAAACAGGACAAAAGTGTAACTGAACCAAGAAGGAACGGCGTCTCCGTCCCTTATGTATCCGGACTGTCTGAAAAACTACAAAGGATCTTTAGACAGCACGATGTTCCTGTCTTCTTTAAACCAGGCAACACTTTAAGACAGAAACTCGTTCACCCTAAGGACAAGTTACCCACACAGAAACAGAGCAATGTTGTCTACTCCATTCAGTGCAGTGAGGAAAACTGCAAAGAACGGTACGTAGGTGAGACCAAACAGCCACTTCACAAAAGACTTTATCAGCACAGACGACACGCTAACTCGGGATCGCAGGCGCCGTGCGTTTGCATCTAAAAGCTACAAACCGCACATTTGAAGACAGCGAGGTGAAGAGTCTAAGTAGAGAGAAGAGTTGGTTTGAGCAGGCGTCAAGGAAGCCATTTTGTGAAGAAAGAGAACCCTCTTTGAACAGAAATGGTGGTCTGAATTCAATCTGCCCAAAGTCTATCAGAGTGTATTATCACCTTGGTCACGCCTATCACATGCTAATCAGGTACTTAGCAGTGATGAAGTAGATGCAGCCAGAGAACAATAGGCCTGATTACTGATTACTGGGCCATCTTGAAACTATTAGGTCAGTTTCAGGTAAAACTAGCTATTAACAGATACTCAGGTATATTCCTTCCTGAGGGCAGGGCTTATGTAACTCAGAGTAGCTTAAATTTCCAGTTCCCGTCCAATTTTTTCACAATTGAGAATGACTTCCGGATGGGAGTCGAAACGTCTTGATTCTGAAAACAGCGTCCAGATGACTACGACTGAAACCTTTTCTACGATAGAACACTCCTGGACGAATGAGGGACTACACGTCAATCAGTAACACTGTATATACACAGGTCTACATTTTGATTACTTTATTTAGTTTTAGTTAACTGATTAATTTCAGGTCTCATGAAATTTTAGGTTGTGATAAATCTTTGTCATTTTCATGTTTTTGATGTCAATTTTATCTGCTCTGTTTTTCAGAGGAGGAGAATTTTACAGCAAAACTTTAATAAATATTCAACCCCTTTTAACACGTCTCCAACTGTTATATATTATTATGTTATTAAGGAGAGATCGTGTGTGTCAGGTGGAGGAGGTCAGCAATTGGTCAGTCTGTGTTATTGTGTTGTTTGGGGAGGAAATTAAACAGCAAGAACAAATATGGAATCACAAATATTTTATCTTATACACCTTCAGTGTGAGGGAAATGGTACAGACCAGCAACTTACAGGTCCAGTGTGTATGATTTAGGGGGATCTGTTGGCATAATATGGCAGAAATGGAATACAATATTCATAAGTATGTTTCCATTAGTGTATAATTGCCTGAAAATAAAAATCATTATTTTCATTACTTTTGAATGAGCCTTTATTTATCCTTTATTAATCCATGGGAGCGGGTCCTCTTCCACCCCCATGTTTCTACAGTAGCCCAGAACGGACAAACCAAACACTGGCTCTAGATTGGGCCCTTGAAGGTTGCAATCTGCAACTTCACTGCTAGATGCCACTAAATCCTACAAACTGGACCAGTCAGGCAGCACCATCAAATTTGATTTTGCAAAAGGGGCCATTAGGGAGGTAAGTTAAGCCTATCTGGTGCTGGCATGGCCATGATTTTACTATATGTATTTTTAACTTGTAAATTAATAGTTTTAATTATTTATCAATACATGTCTATCACATTTAATTTTTATTATAATAAAATTAATTTTGAGAATTTTGGGGGGAAGAAAAGCTAATTTGGACAGGCATTTCCTTACAATTCCCCCTGTGCCACCAGCACCGTATACAGTGAAAAGAAAAGCAGACCCAAAACACGACCCTGTGGAACTCCACATTCAATAATATCAAATATCATCAACCTTTGTCAGATTGACACCAATCTATAGCCATCCTATTAAATCACACTGCCAAGCTAGTTTAATAAAATCCTATGATCTTTCAAATGTTTCAATAAAATGATCACTTATTAATGTTTACAAATCAAAAAACAGAACAACGTGAAATAATACAAATGTAATTATGCAAACTTAGTTAAATGAATGTCGACATAAATCATCTTTATTAATCCTCAAAGGATGAACTTGTATGGTTCAAAAATATGAAAACATAAAAAACTGATCCACTTGAATAATTCTGTATTGATTTTCCACAGAAGGGCTGAGCAGGTTTAAAGGAACGCTGTGTAATTCCTGCCATTCTTCAAACAAATAGGGGGCAGCTTTGTGCAAGAATTGCATGATGTACTAATTGTAGTGATGACACAGTTCAAGATTGTGTACAGTACATTAAACGTAATAAATCTTGCAGTGTCCTCAAAAATGTATAGCTCCCAATCATGCCTCATCTCATAACATTAATGCCAAGTGGTTACAACATGGTGAACCATCAGTCTATCACTGGGTCCATACAAATCTCAATTTACAGTCATCAGTTATAATAAAAAACAACAACTACTAACTAACAGCAGGGCAAGAATATGCAAAATTCGACCAAACTGCTGAAAGTCTGAGAGCCGGTCAAACGAACACTGCTATCGTTTAATCTTCATGTGTGGTGTCGGTCTATAGTTTACTTTATAGCTTGCTTAGCTCAGTTTTACCAAGACCATAATAGTAAGAGAACAGCCACATCAAAACCAAATATTGACGCCATTTGGCATGTTTTCCGGTACGGTTTGTGTTGCCATTGGTTGCACTAAAGATACATTTCTCTAAATAGCCAACGTTAGATGTTACTAACCAGTCTAAAAGAAATGTTGCGAGTTCACCTTCAAACTGCATCTCTTTACTCATCAAGAGCTGTCTCCAGTGGTGTAAAGCCACACCATTATTTACTCTTGTCTCGCTTCTTTTTATATCGCTTTTCTTTGCCATCTTACTAACCGGGCGCTGTACCTTCAACGTGATTGACAGGCCCTCAGGGCAGCTCTACTTCTTCGTCCTCTCATGTTGGACTGAGGGCAGACTGGACACTACAGTGACGCACTATTGCCTCTCCAAACACCTAGTAGACCAGAGTGAAGGCTGGAGGCTAGCAGACTGGGAATCAGGAGTGTTAATAAAGTCCTCTGCCCACCCTGGTAGCAATTTCACCAACCAAGCCTTAGAGGAAACTTCCCAGCATGCAAGTGTTGAGGCTACCTCCCTGTCTTCACCACCGGAGGTGTATTTCCAGTCATTACAAAGTCACAACAGGTTGTAAGTCACCTCATATAGTTCCTCAAAAAGATCCATCTGCTGGGTCCATGTTGGCCAGTTCATTCTGTCATGATGAGTTATACAGGGCAATCGGGTTTGGACGCAAACGGAGACAGAAGAGGCAAACTGGTGCAGTTCAGTGATTTACTGAGCGAGAAACTTTTACAGGCAGGTAACAGGCAGAAAGACAAGCAGGCAGGTAGGTTGGTCCAGGTCCAGGTAACATGAAGGTAAAGGAAACAAAACCCAGAGGTTTTGAAGGTCAGGTGTCTAGGACTGGAGGTAAAGGGGTTATTGCAGGGAAGATATCAGGGTATCTGGTGGATGAGAGGAGAATGGCAATGATGGCAAGAAACTACATGGGAATGGGAGAAGAGAGAGGTGACTGAAGGGAGGGACAGAGAGGAAGAATGAGCCAAAACAAGACTGAGGTGGACATTGTGACATGTTAATATGCTAACATTATATAATTATGGGGATGTTTGGTGGACTGGTCTGAGTCAAAAAGTCCAGTGCCATTTTTCATTCCCAGTCCAGCCCTGTTTCAGTGTCTGAAGAGAATTAATGAAATGTGAAAGTGTGGATCTGAATAAAGCTGGTATCTGATGCAGATTAAAGGCTCAGACCTGTTTGTTGTAGTTGTTTCAGTATTAAACTGGTTTCCACTCCTATAGATGAACTGGGTGGTGACAGCTGCTCACTGGTGGTTATAAAGGTTTGCTCTGGATTCAAGGTGCATTCATCTGGGACCTGAGACCTTCACCCAGGAGGGAATAATCGCATAGATGTATTTTTCATGTTGCAGATTATTTGTATATAAATGTATTTTGTAGGAGGCAGAATTGCTGTTCTGACACAAGGTGAACAGAATTATCAAACTTTATTGTTTTTCTCTGCAGGATGAACACGACCGCTCCTCCAGCGCTGAGGACATCCAGGTGATGATGAAGAGGTCAGTCCAATTGTCCTTCTGTCTGTCCATCAGTCTGTCGTACTTTCTGATGTGTCCGATGTGCTTTCAGTTGTTATGCATCATATATCTGGAACAAGATATATGATATATGTTCCAGATATATGTTCCAGATATATGATGCATAAAAACAGCAGTTGCAGACCTGCTGCAACTCTCAGTTCTTTTAAATCAAGGCTGAAGACTTTTCTGTTTTCCACTGCTTTTATTACATCAAATTTGAGGCTTTTGATTAATGTCTTACACTGCATTATAACTTTTATTTTTATTTTCTATTCAACTATTTTTAATTGTATTTAAATGTCTTTATATCGCCTTATGCTTATTGCTTTTACATTTTGTCTTGTTGCCTTTTATGTTTTATGTAAAGCACTTTGAATTACCTTGTTGTTTAAATGTGCTATACAAATAAACTTCCTTGCCTTTCTATAGTTCAGTCTGTTGCAGGTGTTCACTTGTCAGAGCTGCACTTAAAAGGAAAAATAAAAATGTTATAAAACTTTGACATGTCACTCTGACTTTGTTTCCAGCTGCCCATTAAGCATCCTCATTAGTCTGTCAGTCTCATTTTTCTTTCAGTAATTTCATTTGTAAAATGCAGTTTCCTTTGTTTCAGGAAGTTTGTAGAAATATATGACACTAATAGCTCATTTGTAAAAGACAAATGAAGCAAACTCACTTCACTGACACATTTCTTCATCTTACTTAAAGAAAATCTGATATTAGGATTCAATGACTTGTTAAAATGACGATTTCTTTTTTTTTACAAAAGAGAGACAACACCTAACTTCACTGCAGAAACTCCACATTTAACAAGTCATTCAGTCTGTTATTTAGTCCTAAAATCTTTTCGGTGACACTATATAATGCAGCTGGCAACGTACAGCATAATTCCCAAATTAGTGTCATTTTCTTGTACTAACAGTACAGTATGGACTGATACATACTGTATGTATATGTAGGAACAAGGGAACAAAATGTGAATTTAGGGAATGAGGGTGACTGTAAACATCATGTGGTCTACACTGATGATCAGGAGTCATGAAGGTCAGGGTCTACAGGTTTTATATTCTCATTATTTATTCTTCAACACTTGTTGACAAAGAAAACAGATTTCCTGTTACACCTGAGAGGAAACAACATTTCACCTGCTGTCTTTGTTAACCTGCCAATTGTAACACACTAACAGTCCGTTTGTGTCCACGGCTGCCAGAATCAGTAATCTACATTTACATCCTGTTCACTGATATTAGTGACAGGGACTGATACTGGATCAGTTTCAGAAAAATAGCTTCATCCATGTGCAGGTGTGTTGTCTGTAGTCTCGGCCACAGTTCAGGACTTGTTTAAAGGCTGATTGTAGTGAAGTCACCGCACAGTCCACCTCTGCTGCATTAACAATGGCTGTTACACACACACACACACACACACACACAGAGTCATAAACATGTTACTATATCTCTGATATCATAAATCATCAGGGAGGAAATTAATTCTGTCATCTGTAAACACCTTGTGTTCTTTTTAATATGTCTGTAATTGGAAAACACTGATTTTATGGTAAAGGCTGCAGCAGCTTTTATCCAAAGCGTTTTACAAATTGTGCCTCTCATTCACCCGTTCACTCACTCACTCACTCTGAGTGTAATGCTTAGACACAATTTCTGAAACTATGGCTCATTTTGTCAAAACATCACACACGTCTGAAAAAAGCAACATCCAAAACTATTTTAACTTTCGTAAAAATTGTATTTTTATATCAAAACTCTATACACAAATATAAAATTAATGGCTACACACTGATGTGATAAATAGAAAACATTTCTAGTTTGTGTCTTTTGTATTTTCAGTAAATGTTATGGTACACAGATGCTGGACCCAAAAGCACGACTGACGCAGAGGTAGCTGAAGTGGTTAGTTTTGGTTTATTGTAAAAACAAAGAGTGTTTGTGTGTGGAAGGAATTGCCATGAGCTTGTAGACCGGGTGAGGGCAGCTGGCAGGAAAGTGACTGGTGAGAGCAGGCAGGCAGAGCGAGGACAGCAGGCTGATGTGGAGCAGTGGAGGATCCGTGGTAAGGTGTTTCTGGAGAGCTGGTGAGTAGTTTGGAGACAGGTATCGGTTGGAGGAATGAACCTGAACACTGGGAGTCAGACGGTTAGTCAGAGATTCAGACAACATGCAGGAAAAATCTTTCAATGAAGAAAGTCAGGGGCCAAGACACTTGGGTAAACAGACGATCTGGCGAAGACTGGTGAGAAGAGCCGGGTAGATATACTGCAAGGTGTTGATTGGTGGATAGAGAGCAGGTGGGTAACAGCAGATGAGTAGCAGGTGTGTCAGTCTCTGATTGGAGGTTCACTGGAGGCCACGCCAGCACACATACATATACACACAGACAAACACAGGAGGGGAACCAACATAGGACAAACAGACAGAGATATTAGGAGTAGTATGGCTGTACCATGACAGTAAAGTTTGTCATAGTACTCACACATACTTTATTTTCACAATTGTATGCTAATTCAGAATATATACACAATAAAACACAAATACAAGGGGATTTTTTTTTTACGTACTGTATTTTTGGCATGAACAGTAACACACAACACATGCTGTATACAGTAAAAGAAGAGAACAAAAATAGGCTTCTTACTGTGAACTACTGTAAATGTAAATGGTACTATACAGTATTACAGTAGTACAGTTCTGTGAGTTCAGTATAGGATAGGTGTACTTACCTATTCTCATTTCGAAATGTCCGAATGATGCCCTAAGAGACAACCAATGGTTGACCACATGTTCAGTCAAAATGGCCTGGATGTCATCTGTGATTGTCATGGTTCTGGGTTTGTGTTCAGCTATTTCCTGTTTTATTTTGTAATGTGTTGTGTTCGGCCTCATGTGTCTTGTGTAGTTTTACTTCCTGTCTTTGGTTGCTTTTCCTGTCAGTTTTGATTGTTTGCCCTGCCCTGATTAGTAACACCTGTGTCTCATTTTCTCCCCTCACCTGAGTCTGTTTAAGTATGTGTGCTTCCTTTGTTCGGTGTCAGATCGTCTTTGTCATTTTGCGTCAAGCATTCCAGCCCTTCTCCAGTGTTTCATGTGTTTATTGGATATTTTCTGTGTTCCTTGGACTTGTGCTCATTTATGGACTTTTGGAATTTCCACCTGCTCCCTTATGGATTTGTTTGCCTAGGTTTGGACTGCTACCTTGGTTTTGACTTCTGCCTGTTGAACTTTCTTAATAAATCCATTGAACTGCACTTGCCCTGTCTCTGTGCCTGCGTTGTGGTCCAACCCCTGTATTCTCTGTGTACCTGCTTGACTACGTGACAGAACGAGCTAACCATTATGGACCCAGCGGGCACTATATCTGATGAACTGTATGAGTTGATTTGTGACCTGGAGTGCCTCGAGGATATGTGGAGGAAGGCCGTCAATAATTATCATAGAGAGGCAATCCGCTCTGTGACCCATGGGAAATTGTCCTCTCGGCCTTGGCTGAGGGACTCAGTTCCTCAGTTCCTCACAGACTTCCTGTGTGCCCCCAAGCCTCAGCCTCAGGTCCTCAGTCCTCCACTAACCAGCTATCTGCCACCTCCAGTTCCTGAGTCTGCTAGCATCCAGCCTGTTAGCCTCCAGCTGTCATCCCTGCCTGCTGATTTCCAGTCTGCTACCTGCCAGCCTGATTCTCGGCCTGCTAGCATCCAACTAGCTAGCCTCCAGTCTCCAAGCCTCCAGCCTGCTTGCCATCAGCCTGCATCCCTGCCTGTAAGCCAGCCTTCACTTCGCCCTGCCATCAATCAGCCTGCTAATCTCCAGCCTGCTAGCCTTCAGCCTTCCCTCAGCCTGAACTCTGGCCTACTGGCCACAAGCCTGAACTCCGGCCTACTATCCACCAACATGCTAGCCTCTAGCCTGCAACCCGGCCTACTAGCCTCCAGCCTGTACGTCAGCCTGCTAGCCACCAGCCAGCAATCCAGTCCGTGAGCCTGCAACCTGCCTGTCCTGAGCTAGCCCCAACTCCAAACCAGTACCTGGGTACCCACCTGACCTTTGGAGGCCCGCGCAGCCATCAACCTGAACCCCAGCTTGCTAGCCATCAGCCTGCACCTTAGCCCGTTCCTGTCCTGGAGCCACCATCTGGGAAACTCTCAAGAAGGAAGCGTGGCTTCCGCCGACATCGTGCAGCTCTGCTGCCCAGCTGCTCGTCCTCACTGCTGTCCAGCTGCTCATCCCCACCACTGCCCTGCACCATGGAGGTCCCGCTGCCCAGTGCCTCAGAGACTCAGCTGTCCAGCATCACAGGGACACAGCTGCCCAGCTCCGCAGAGACTCAGCTGTCCAGTGCCATGGAGATGTCTCCAGCCTTGTCTGTTCCCAGTCGGCAGTTTGGCCGATACCAGTTCATGCACCGCGGCAGTCTCCAGTTCCTGCACCGCAGTGCTCTACAGCTCCAGTTCCACCTCCTGCTGCGGTTGGGTCGCCACAACCATTTCCTGTCCCGGTTGGGCCACCACAACCATTTCCTGTCCCGGTTGGGCCACCACAACCATCTCCTGTGCCGGTTGGGCCACCACAACCATGTTATGCCTCTGATGGATTGCAGCAGCCACATCCTGCTTCTGCTCTCACAACCTCCTGAATCTGCTCCGGTTGGGCTGCAACCTCCTGAACTTCCTGACCTGCAGCTGTCTCCTTTTCCCGTCGAGCTGCGGCTGTCTCCTGAGCTGCAGCAGCCTCCTGAACCTAATGACCTGCAGCAGCCTCCTGATCCCCCTGAGCTGCAGCAGTCTCCTGAACCTCCAGAGCTGCAGCAATCGCCTGTTTCTGCTGAGCTGCAGTAGTCGCACCTGTCCCGCCCTCAGGCCGTCCTCCGGAGTTCCTCTGCTCAGACTTAGCCCTGCCTCCAGGCCACCCGCCTGAGGTCTTCCGCTTCCGCTTGTGTTCAGCTATTTCCTGTTTTATTTCGTAGTTTCTTAATAAATCCATTGAACTGCACCTTCCCTGCCTCTGTGCCTGTGTTTGGGTCCAACTCCTGTATTCCGTGTACCTGCTTGACTACACATGACAATAATAGTTGCTCTTGCTCGTCCTTGTCCTCTTCCTCTCTCTCCAACATTGGCCTCCATTGTTGTCCAAACCAAGACGTCTAACCTGAGGCCTATTTATAGTGCTCATGCTCTGATTTCTAAGTGAACAAATTAGCCATAAGTGTTTTCACCTGTGAGAACTGGGTTTGGGTAATCGGTAAATGTGTGTGGCATTTGAATGGCAGTGTCTTCCAAAAGAAACACAGGGATTTAAGTTTTGAATGATGTGTCTCATGTAGAGAACTGTGTTTAGCAAAAAGGGTGTTTTAGAATTTCTAAATGAATGTAAATCAGAGAATGTGCTTATGGTTTAGCTTACACGGTCAATAGATAGGCTACATGAGTTAGTGGTTTCAGTAATTGTGCCACAGGTACCAGTTTTAGTGTCTTAGCAATCGTAAAAAACTGTAATAGTGTTAATCGTAGTTCCTGGTACATGAGACTTCGCTCTCAGACACGGCTGCAGGAAGGAGAGGCGCTGTGCTGCTGCACAGTGCTAAAAGCTCCACATCAGCACTTTGACCTGGTTTTGTCAGCTACATGAGATATAAATAAAGTTATGTTACTGTAGATAAAACACGATCAGTGTGTTCACCAATCAATAGACTCCAGTGTTGACATAAAATCAAGGTTTAAAATTAAATCTTGTCAGAGTGTGTTTAATAAGGGTGAGGGTCTCAGATCTGAGCAAAGAGACGAGGTTTGCTTTTTACTGAGAGTAAGATTCCCTCCAGTCCTGAAGATGGTAATAAATCTCTAACACAGTGTCTAAAAGGGGGAGTCTCACATGATTTACAATTAAACAAATAATCATTAAAAAGCTGCAGCTTCCTGCTGAGATCCAGACAGTTTACAGATAGATTACAGATAAACAAGGAACATATGGAGACGACCGGATGTTATCGTGGGATATCTGAGAAAAACATCCACAGATGTTTCTCACAGTTAAAATACAATAATAATATGAATTGTTTTGATGTTGTTTCATTTAATTCTGAGTGTAAAAGTCTGACTGAAACAACTGACAGTGGTTTTACTTTGAAATCCCCTGACAGGAAACAGTACACCATTTTCCCGTTAACTTGTCGTGTCTCCAGCAGTCCGTAGAGTCCGGACTCCGTTGCTGGACGTGTTTGATTCGGATCATGGACCTGGTTTTTCAGTCAGTCTGTCGCGGTCTTCTTCTGCACCTCCACCATCTGCTCTAACCCTCCAGCTCCCCCCGCGGAGCTCCAACATGCTTCTGCCGGGAAACGACACCTGCGGTTGGGCTGAACTCCCAGTGTCCAACTGGTCTGAGGCGGCGGGTGCCGGCGCGGCTGAGGGCGACGGGTCCGGGTCGGAGGCGGTGATCGTGCCGGTGGTTTTCGGGCTGATCTTCGTGGTGGGGGTGGTGGGGAACTCTCTGGTGATGGTGGTGATCGGGAAGGTGTGGTACAGCGGCGGAGGGGGAGTTGGTGAAGGCGGTGGGGGAAGAGGAGCGAGGCGCTCCGGCAGCCCGACCAACATCTTCATCCTGAACCTGAGCGTGGCGGACCTCAGTTTCCTCGTCTTCTGCGTCCCCTTCCACGCCACTATCTACTCTCTGCCGGAGTGGGTGTTCGGGGCCTTCCTCTGTAAGTTCGGACACTACTTTTCCAACGTCAGCATGCTGGTGAGCATCTTCACGCTGGTGGCCATGTCCGTGGACCGCTACATCGCCGTGGTGCTCTCCTGGAAGTCTCCGTGCGTCCGGAGCCGCAGGAACGCGCTGGCCGGGGTGTGCGTCATCTGGACGCTGTCTCTGGTGTGCTCGGTGCCGGTGGCCCAGCACCATGTCCTCACCAACCACCACACCGCCCTCAACAGCACCTTCTGCTGGGAGAAGTGGTCCGGAGTCTCCAAACACACCTACAAGGTGACCATCCTGCTGATCGGATACCTGCTGCCGCTGCTGCTCATCAGCTGCTGCTACGCCAAGGTCAGTCAAAAAAGTGCTCATTTAACAGGATCATTTCTGACTCCCAGCTGCTGTAAAACACAGATTAATAACAGAGCACAGGGACCAAAGGGCGCACACAAAGTCCTGATGGTCATAAAAAACTGTGCGTAAAAACCTACGGCAAGCGCGCGGAGACCAGCCCTGAGAATACCGGTGTGAGGTTTCAAAATAAAACACAAACAAAGTAACTCAAGGGTTTAGATTAAAGTGAGTTAATGTGTTTTTCTCACTTTCAGGGCTCCGTGATATATTAATAATTATTAATATTCATCATACAAAATGCTGGTCTGAATTTTCGAGATAGAACATGAACAAGTGAGTCAAAGAGGTGCAGAGTGAAAGTTGAGATTAAACAGTGAGATCAAAGAGGTTCTGCATGTAGAGGTGGCTGATATAACAGTGTCTGATCATCTTGTATTACAGTGAAATTTATAATCTGATGTGTTTCAGAGTCAAAACAGTGAAAGCTTCTGTTCACACAAACTGACTACAAATGATCATCAACATATTGTCACTCCATATAAACATGTTTTGATACAGAAATATTTCATGACAAATATTTTGATATTTGTTTTCCTCAGTGCTGCTCAGCTCTGGCTCCATGGCAACAACAATTACATAATGAGGTCATGATTTCTTCTTGTCTTCTAATGAAGGAAAGAGTCTAAAGATAATTGAAAAGACAAACAGAAGCAACTTCATCAGCACACGTTGACGTGTTTGAATGTTTCTGGCGTGTTGTATGGAGTACCAAAGATAACTTGTTAGTTAATAAATTAGTAATCAATAAGTAAAACTGTCGACTACGGCTACAACTAGTCAGTGTGTCCACGGGATCCGTCATTTCCACGCCTTCCATTCATTGTCTGTGCAGAAAGCCCTGCAATGCATTCTGGTAGTGTAGCGTTGCGTTTCGAGAGTTGGGCCGTGACGTTGGCCGCTCCTCATTTGCATAAAGTTGAATCTAGGCGGCTTTATGCAAATCAGGGGCGTCCAGCGTGACTCGCCACCTCTGGAAAACTCCCGAAAAACTTTTAAACTAACCTGTGTCGATCTAAACTGAAGACGGATTCAGCTGCGTGGCTTATTTCTCGCCTAAATGTTTTCAGAAACACGTTTGGTGAACAAGCCGCCATGTTGGTCTGGTTTGAAACTCGGGAGCAGACAGCCCACGAGTGTAAGCGTTCGTCCAATCAGGTGCAGCCAGGAGGTGTTTCCTGTTGTGTTTCAGGGAAGGAGAGCGCCTGTCAATCAGCTATCGTGACATCTAGTGGCAGTCCTATCAAGCGTCCAATGCTGGGAAGCGGCACGTCCAAAAACGCCCCCGGTGGACACGTAGCATAAGACGATGGCGAGAGCTGTTTGTTTGGTCGTCAATGGCCTGTTTTTAGGCGTTTATGAACATTTGAGGGGTTTTACATTTCTCAAATCAAATATCTGGGACATTCATGTATTTTATGAAAATGCCTGGGTTCTGTGACAGCTACATTTGTGGACACTGAAATTCTGCAGTGTTGTGGAAATATTTTAGAAGTGTTTCACTGTTTCATAACAAAGAGTCACACCATGCAGCCTTAAAGAATTTGCATATGAAAGCCTAATGAGGTTGTGAGTGCAAACTAACTATAAACACATCCACTAAAGCCAATTATTTATTTCCTTAAACAATCTTGAATTTAACTCATGTAATGCAAATTCATCTCATATCAAACGAGTTCTTTCTTTTTAGATGGAAAACGGAAAATGTTCCATGGTGAACTCACGTTATAGTTAATGTACTTCAGTCCACAGGTGCATACATGTTACAAGAGCATGCTCATTAGAGTGACTATTACAAACTACATAGCTATGTGGATTAAATCAGAGTAAAACTGAAAAGCTTAGGTGAAGCAAAGTGGTATAAGGTGATGAAAGACTTAACAAATGATCACAGATCACAGTGTAAAACAAAAAGGCCAAATCAAAACATATTTTATTGGATGATATTATTTGATCCACTATAAATAAGTTAATGGTGAATTAAGTCCTGACAGGCACAAACTGGAGGGAGAGGTCACTTTAGGATGTAGGCTTGCAATAGTTGAATGCTCTCGGAGCTCCACCGTGGATGTATAATAAGACATTATAATACAGCTCCAATCCTGTAGAGCACGTAGCTGTGGTGTAAGTAATAACGCAGGAAATCATGCATAAGTATAGCACTGTACAGCTTTGATAAAAAGAAGACATGCCATGTGAATATGCTTTTCAATATGAAAAGCTAAGAAATTATTTGTATCCCTAGTAATAACTTTCTCTGCCAAGCTGTGGTTATATGTTGCATACAGGATCCATTTCTTATTAAAATGCCCAAAAGACAGTTCAAACTAAACTTTCTTGCCCGGTTATGATTAATTGCGGAGAATCCAATGTGATTTTAGGCTGTAAAAATAAATCCAGCTGAATGATGACTCGTTATCCCTGTGACATCACTAATAAATTAACGCTCGACACAAATTAATTACGACATCAGCAATTTTAGCGTTTCATACTGTCTTACTTTGTGAACATTATCTTCATTGTTGCTGTTGCCATTTGTATAAATACATCCATGGTTTCAGGCAAGTCCCTTAGAAGTCCGCTAGTGTAGCATTCATGAACGCGCAGTCGCCAGATCCAGAACGCAGTTCGCTCGTTCACAGCCCGGCTGAGCCAGAGGCATGATGGGATTAACACTACTGCAGATATTCAGTCGGCCGAATCCCCCCGGCGGTAACCCGGAAGCTAGAAACGTTTTTTTTGCGTATGTGCCATGGATGTAGAAACAGAAGTGGAAGGAGGCCGGGCCCGTTCATTCCTATGGAAGTTGCTCAGTGGCACATGAAGCCAAAAAAGCCACTTGTAAAGAAATTACCCAGATGAACACATACGCTCCCCAGAGAGCGAGCGCAGTAGCGACTCCGCCGGCTGTGCTGGCTAACTTCCTGTTTAGCCCTCCGCTAACTTGAATGGGGATAAAATGATTTAATCGTGCGGCTCTTCTAGACTTTCCAAATGTTATCAGACTGAATGGATCAAATTCTGACAGTGAAACAAGTCATTTTGTGGGGATTGTGACACTCAAAAAAATTGATCCACCGTTTTACAGCTGCTTCTTTCACAATGTAAGACTATGGGAAAAAGTATTTTGGGGCCAGTGTACATCACGTGACGGACCCAGAAGTTGTAATTTCACGGTTTGGCCGCTATGTCAAATTAGCTTAAAATTCAACTGAATAGAGGCCATCTTTGGGTCCGGTAATACCTTATTATACATCCATGATCTAACTGTGTGCGATGTACTTCCTGTTTACTGACCAAACAGGCTCTTTAGTCTTAAAACAGGATTAAAACAGGTTTGTTTATTTGTTTTTTCTTCAAGGTTTTATTTCATCTTCATAAAAAGATGAAGAACATGTCCAAGAAGTCTGAGCGCTCCAAAAGAAAGGTACAGTCCTCCTCTTCTTCTTCTTCTTCCTCCTCCTCCTAAGTAAGTAAATTTTATTTGTATAGCAGTTTTCACAGACACAAGTAACAAAGTGCTTTACAAAAACATTATACAACATACAAGAAAGAAATCAAAGAAGATGACGTGACTACCAGAGCCATGTGTTGAAAAGTGCAAAACTAAAACACAATACATAATCAACAATACACAGTAAATACATGAGATGCAGACCTGGTGCAAACAGGTTACCCAGACACATGTCTAAACAGGTAGCTGCCTTTTACAAGAGTCCACAGATTAGCAGACCGTAACAGTGCAATCACCACGGGGCTTAAGGCGAGTGTGGGACAGACAGCCAGTTTTGCTTAGTAGACCTAAGAGAGCGAGCTGATGAGTAAGGACGTAGTAGTTCAGCCACATATATCAGCCTCCTATATGCAACAGGGAACCAGTGAAGAGATGTGAGTATAGAGGTAATGTGAGACTGTCTGTTCGACCTCAGCAGCATTTTGTATGGCCTGCAGGCGATCGAGGGCAGAGATACTAAGTGAGGAGAAAAGTGTGTTACTGTGTTATAGTGTATTATATTTTTTGCTAGTACGTCTACTCCTGTGTGCACTGACGTGACAGCAAGCTGCTGTAACAAAAGAGTTTCCCCTCGGGGATCAATAAAGTATTTCCTCAGGAAGAAGAGGTGCTGGTGAACCTTCTTGACCAGGCAGGAGGTGTTGGTGGTCCAGGACAGGTTCTCCGAAATATGGGTTCCCAGGAACTTGAAGCTGGAGACACTCTCAACAGCCATCCCGTTAATGTGGATGGGGTCATGTGTGCCTCCTCTCTCCTTCCTGAAGTCCACGATGAGCTCCTTTGTCTTGGAGGTGTTAAGGAGCAAGTTATTGTCTGAGCACCATGTGGCCAGGTGCTGGACCTCCTCCCTGTAGGCAGTCTCATCGTTGTTGCTGAGGAGACCAATCACCGTAGTATCGTCTGCAAACTTGATGATGCCGTTAGATCCATGCACAGGCTTGTGTGAATGGTGCCGGAGACATGTTGCCTGAAATGAAAAGACTCAGTAATATTAAGAACTTCAGTGGCATCATTGATGTGCAGATTAAAACACTTTGTCCATCTTAATAACAGAAGTCAGTTAGGGTTATTCCTCCTCATCCTCCTCCTCCTCAGGAGGTCGGTCAGTTAAAGGGATATGGTTATTCTTCCTCCTCTTCCTTCCTAAAGACCTAATTGTCTTTATGTGGCTGTCAAAATTTACTCCATAACTACACAAAGATTTCTGAATTGATTTGTAGATTTTATTGTCATGGATTCAAGGTGAGCACCGACTTTTCATCTCTCTTGTTTGGGGCCAAAAATAATAATTTCAGTTTTTTCTGTGTAGTACAGTTGTAGAAAGTTTTGGCACATCCCCTCATTGATATGTTCAGTACACTTACTCAGCAAGTGTCACTGCTCAGATGAATGTCGTTTAAAACTTTAACAAGTGCAGTCTCAAGTGCTGAGATGTCGAAATCCTGAAATCGACTGAAAAGCATGAAATAAATTGTTTTGCACCAGGAAAGCGTTAAGTTGCTGAAAAACAACCTTTTCAATGATCTTTCCTAAAAAAGGTAGGTTTGATATGGGCCTGTAGTCATTTATTACTGAGGCATCCAGATTAGACTTTTTTAAAAGGCGACGTCTTGTCATTAGATTAGCAGCCGCAGTTTGAATGGCTACGCTAGCTAATGCTAACTCTTGTTAGTACCGTAAAAGCCACATTTTACTGGTAGTGTGTGGCTACACATTTTGTCAGATAATGCAGGTCTCAATTAGACACCGGGTCTGGTTTTTATAGAAGTCCTTTGGATGTATAAAACCTCTTAAAGCTCACCGGGTCGCTCGCTTGAGCTAGTTCAACCTCGCATACAAATATAAATGTTTAAACTTTTGTCAATATGGACATGCTAACGTGACACATTGTTAGATCAGTTAGATTCTCCTCAATTGAATCGTTCATTCATTCTTCATCACAGTTCATTTTACAGAAACCATGAGCACCAAAGTACAATTAATTCAGATTTACCGGCATGGTAAACAAGAGAGACGGAAAAAAGTGGTGACTCCCTAACGTTACCTTTTACCTCAAAAAGTCTGATTATGTGTCCATTCCTCAATTATTTATATTCCTTTAGTCTGTAAGGGTCAACCAAACTTTTTTTCATAAAAAATAATCCAAGTTGTGGATGTTGTCATGTGAAGTCCGTTGCTCACTTGTCTGCTAACTTTGTTCTTTAAACTAAGACTGCACTTTAACTGACAATATTTTCTCTTCTTCCTGGTCTGTGTTGTTGGGTATGCTTGTTTTTGTTACTTTGCTGACTACAAAATCATGTGTCTGCACCTTTCTCTAAGTGCAAATAAAGGTTGAAATAACTACGGTAACCTTCGGCTTTCATCCTTTCTAATATAGGCTACTTTGATACTGGGCACTCTCTCTCTCTCTCTCTCATGTTATATGAGGCCATTTCTTCATGTCATCCTCCCACTCATTAATAGTTGTTAATAGTTATTTTTTTCGTTTGATTCTTTTAAATAGATTTTTGGAAGTGCTCCCACAACATCGTTAAATAAGCTAGTTAAGCCAAGGTTAATTGGCTAAGGGAAACAATCAAACGGAAGTGCGGCACAAAAACCGTAAGATCGACCAACGGTTTAGTTCTGCATTCAAAAATAAGGTGAATAAATTGATCTGATAATGACAGCAGAGAAAACCGTTTAAGCTGATCTCCTCCGGTGTGAACAGTTTGTCTCTAACAGGTGAAGCAGATGAGTCTCACATCCTTTACGTCAGTAAAAGTACTAATTCCACACCATAACAACACTCCATTGCAAGTAAAAGTACTGCTTTCAAACTTTAACTTCAGTAGATAGAGAGATATGTCAGTAAAATGTACTTAAAATACTAAAAGTAAAAGTTCTCATTCTGCAGAATGGACCAGAACGACTGAGAGTTTATGAGGTCAACATGAAAAGTTCTTTCAAGAAGGAAACCTGCCTGTTAGCTCAGACTGCAGACTTAGCTGTTTGCATTTAGCAGTGTGCTTAGAGTTCTGGATTGTAATGAGGTGGTGGATGATTTTACACTGAGCAGTCAGAAAACATGCTAACAGATTAGCTCGCTAGCTCAGCTACCCCCATCAGTCATGTGACCACCTCCCAGGTGTGAACCAGTAGGTGAACTCTCTCCAACATCTCAGGATTAAGATGAGCCACAAGGAAAGAGTTGGAGTTGAAGGCCACCCTGGTTGACAGCCGACAGTGTGCAGACATCCTGTAACAGCAGATCAGAGATCAGTTAGCAGCAGACAGTTTACAGCAGCTCCTCGGGTCAGAGGAGCTGGAACAAAGGGCTGCTGGGTAAATATTTAGACAGCAGGACTAAGAATAGAGGAGATTCCCTCAGAGTCTGACGGTAGGAAACAAAGAGAGATTAAAGTCCATTCACAGCAACTTTTTATTACTTTATGTATTAATACTTTAATACATTTATAACACTGATGTTTGTTTTCAGCAACTCTGTCTTTCATTTATATTCTACTCATCTGCTACAGCAGATATGTTCATAGAGAAACCCATGTTGTTTTTAATCAACATAATGAGGAAATGTTTTTAATAACCATACCTGTAAAGTTATTAGTTTTCCTCCTGACAGTAAATCCTGATGAAGGTTTTTATGGTTGTGTTTAGACAGAGTTCTTTAATAAGCAGCCAAATAACACAAAAATAAATGAAGAAGATTAGACCAAAGTACCACATAAAGCCAAGTCATATTAAATAACTGTTAAAGCTGACAACAGGATGTGAATTTATCACGAGACTTTATAATAAGTGACAAGTGACTCAACACCCATCAGTGTTTTTTGACTCAATCTTTATTTGTTGGTCACAGCCTTTTATTTGAAACAGCCTGGATTTGAACACTTGCTTATAACGATACTTAAAACAGCTATAATGGATATTTTTTCACAACCTGCTTAGCAGCAAACAGCAGACGGACACCGTTAGAGACTAGCTGGTGATTATTACGTCTATTTCTATTCTATTTGTACTTCTTCTACTGTGTGACGTGATAGTGAGCAGCTGTAACAAAGAGTTTCCCCTCGGGGATCAATAAAGTATTTCTGATTCTGAACATAGTGGAGCATGTAGCAGCTAAAGAGCCAGATATTTCCCTCAGGAGTTGGTGGAGACCAAAAACAGAGCTAACAGAGAGAGAATATTGGACTCACATTCATCAGTTGACACAAACACATCTCCAAAACATATCAACTTAAAAGGTGATGATATGTTAATGTTGTGTTCACTACTTGTTTCTGCTGAAAACAAGAAGACAGAAACACCCAAAAAAATGTAATTAATATTCTTAATATTCTTCTTATGGTGAAAAGAAACAGTTTACAACGGCTTCACCATAACAACATAATCAGGTATGACAGCTTGTTTTCCTCATAAAGGAACAGAGCCCCGTCTGCCAACAGCATCATAAAACTAATATGATGATAAAATCCATCTTATGAACCTTGTTAACCTTGTTAACCTTCAGACATGTATTTTAAAAGCATCGTTACTAAGATGCTCTGATAATGACTGTAGATAAACGAGTGACTCCTGAGGGAGGGAAAAAGCTGCAGAACCTGTTTCACTGAAGGTTTTATTGTTTCTGTTCAGGATCAGAGACTGAAGATGATCCTGAGTACTGGAACATTTTATTTTTGTACTTAAACATCAGTTATGACAATCTGAAGTGTTTTCAGTGAATGCAGCTCAAGGCTTTCTGCTCTCTGTTTGTATATCTGAAGTGGACAGACTCGTCCACCTGCTGGCCTCTTCTCTCTGTTTGGTTTACGAGTCATTTCTCATCATCCATCAGTCCACAGATCCACCTGCAGTTAAAACCTGTTCACTCGCGATTCTGAAACATTTCTGAATCCATCTGTCTGTTACAGGGATGGAATTTGTATCTCTGTACTTGTCTTGTTAGATCTTAGTGCTGCATTCGACAACGTTGACCATCACATCCTATTACAGAGACTCAAATATTTAATTGGCATTAAAGGAATCGCACTAAATCCTATCTATCAAGTTATTGTACTTGGTCCCAAACACCTCAGACACATTGTCTAAAGATATAGTTACTCTAGATGGCATTGCCCTAGCCTTCAGCACGACCGTAAGGAACCTCAGAGTTATCTTTGATCAGGATTTATCCTTTAACTTCCACATGAAACAAACTTCAAGGACTGCCTTCTTTCACCTACATAACACTGCAATGCACTCCATGCATTTGTTACTTCTAGGCTGGATTTTTGCAATTCCTTATTATCAGGCTGCCCGAATAAGTCCCCTAAGACTCTCCAGTTGATCCAGAATGCTGCGGCACGTGTACTGACAAGAACCAGGAAAAGAGATCATAATTCTCCAATCTTAGCTTCTCTGCACTGGCTCCCTGTAAAATCCAGAACAGAGTTTAAAATCCTTCTCCTCACCTACAAAGCTCTTAATGGTCAGGCACCATCGTATCTTAAAGATCTCATAGTACCTTATTACCCGACTAGAACACTGCGCTCCCAGGATGCAGGGTTACTTGTGGTTCCTAGAGTCTCCAAAAGTAGACCGGGAGCCAGAGCCTTCAGCTATCAAGCTCCTCTCCTGTGGAACCAGGTCCCAGTTTGGGTTCAGAAGGCAGACACCATCTCCACATTTAAGAGTAGGCTGAAGACTTTCCTCTTTGATAAAGCTTATAGTTAGGGCTGGCTCAGGTGAGTCCTGAACCATCCCTTAGTTATGCTGCTATAGGCCTAGACTGCCGGGAGGCTTCCCATGATGCACCTCTCTCCTCTCTCCTCCTCTCCCTCTCCGTCTGTATGCATTTTTATCCCATTACTGCATGTTACTAACTCGACATCTTCTCTCTCCCGTAGTTCTGTGCTTTCTCGTCTCTCTCCTCTCTCCTTCTGTCGCTTTCAGCAGGTATTTCTGCCTCCAGAGCTGCAGAGTCTGGATCTGTGGTTGTGGGCCATCTGCTCGATAACCACACTACAATCATTATTATTCTATTACTATTATTACTGACTACAACTGAAACCTTTTCTACTATTATTACTATTATTGTTTTATTAATATTAATATTACCACTACCATTACATTATTATTTTAAAATCCTATGTGGACTTTGCATTGTGCTGTATGCTCTCTCTCGCCTCTTAAAGGAAATGTTTCCTTGCCACTGTCGCCAAGTGCTTGCTCATGGTGGGATTTGTTGGGTCTCTGTAAATAATATTATAAAGAGTACGGTCTAGACCTGCTGTACAGGAAAAATGCAATGAGATAACTTCTGTTATGAATTGGTGGTAAAATTTAATTGAATTTGATTTTCAGGCAGAGTTAACTATCGTGGCTTTATTCAGACCTGAATTTACAAAGTGTGGATCTTTGTGCTAAGTGGGGACATTTTTAGAGCTTTATTGCATTTTGCTGCTGAGTGGAAGTTTGCAGCCTGATGTCAGCTTTTTCTGTAAGAGAAGAGTCTGTTTTTAAACGTATTGAATATAAATCTGGACACAGCGTGTATAATTAACTGGTGCAGTAGGGTCCACAGTTGTGGGTGGAAATATGTAAAAGTTGGATCTGGTGAGTTTGGAGAAGAGTCACAGTGAAGCTGACCACAGACAGAAACTCAGTGAAGTTTCCTCATTGTTTATTTTTATTTTTATTTGTGTATTTTTTAGTGCATTACCTTTAATTTGTAAAGTCAGTTCACTTATTTTAACAATCAGACCTGTTGGATCTTTACAATCGCCACAAGTTTACTCGGTCTTCTAAAAATAAAGAATAGAATTCTGCACACAGAGCTGTTTCAACACGAAACAGTAAAACTGCAGTGAGACAATATGTTTACTGATGTGTTTAATGAGGGCAGAAGTCCAGGTATTTGTTAGAAAGGTCACAGTTTAAATCTTCATCCTCAGAGAAGAAGAAAACTTTGATCCTCATCAGTTTCCAGAACAGACTGAAGTGATTACAGCCTGATTGTAACCTGAAGAAAATAAAACAAACATAAAAAGGCACCTTTGTAACACTCGTCTCTTTCTTTTTTACACTTTTAGCAAAAAACAAACAGAAGAAGTCCATATAATAGTGTACAGAGAGACGGCAGTTTTAGGTCTTTCTTACATTTCATAAAAACTCCTGATGTGAGCTGAATATAGCTGAACTATAAATATGTTTATGTCCATCCCTACTGGTTTTCTATCATCAGGTTTTAGACATATTTCTTTCCTCTAAGGCAGCCGCTGGTTTCACTTCATTCCTGTAAGATTCAACCTGCTGCCAAGAGATGATCAGAGTTTAGTCACCTTTACATTGTTTGCAGAAGTTATTTTATCATTGTGCGGTGTAGCTGATGGGAACAAGAACAGTTCAGAAAAAAGAAAACAGAGCTTTGAGTTCTTTGAATTGACAAGAGTTCATTCTGAAGTTCTGTTGACTGAAAATTAAGAAGACAAATAATCGTGAAAGTATAAATGAATGTAGGGAAATTCTTATGGAATGTTTGGAGAGTATTTATGAAGTATTTTTGGAGTATTCGGGTGGTACTTGGGGAGTGATTTATATTGATCTAAAACACCGCTCTGGTCCTTGAGCACACCCTGTAGATTCAGATTCAGACTGAAGTTTCCTCTCTGTTGTCCTGCAGACGGCTCAGATGGTCCTCCTGGTCGTCACCGCCTTCACCATCTGCTGGATGCCGCACCACATCATCGCCATGTGGGTGGAGTTTGGCACCTTTCCCCTGAATGACGCCTCCTTCGCCTTTCGCATCGTCTCCCATTGCCTGTCCTACGGAAACTCCTGCGTCAACCCCGTCCTCTACGCCTTCCTGTCCGAGAACTTCTGCAAGGCCTGCCGCAAGGTCTTCACTTGCCGCTTCCTGTACCCGCCGCCAGAGGGCAAGGTGGTTCGTTTCCGCATGGAGAACTTCTCCACCACACACTCCACCACCAACATATGAAGGACAGGGGGGCCTGCTCGGTTAAATAACAACAACACAGTGATATCTTCCAGTGGAAACAAGAGGGAGCACTGTGTCTGAACAGATTAGAGGCTGATGGAGGAGTTTTTACAGCAGGATGTGGGTCACATGACAACAGGACAGCATATGGTTGGCCTGCTGACTGTATCTGCGGACATCCTGCACTCGTCTAGTTGTAGAAGAACAGAAAACTTCACATTTTTCATTAATTTAAGTGTGTTGTTTATTTTCTGTAAATTGATGGTCTAAAATTTGTTTCAAAGCCGTCCTGATAGACCAACCAAAAGGGTCTATAAAGAGTTACACATCAGTTTGAGTACATTTACACATTTAATAACAAGCATACAGAGGACCAAACCTGAATGATAACAAATAAATAAATCAATGACCAAATTAAATTATGTATATAATATATAGTAAATGGTTGTTGGTATGAAAAAGTATAATACACACAGTTTATTTAAATAAACATATTAATAATTTTGTCACCTCAGGATTTATTTTATATGGAAGTGAAAGTGGCTTCATATATTTTATTATACATCGTTTTAATTCATTTATATTTAATAATGAAGATTTCTCAGATTATTTAATAATTCAGTCGTTCTTTGACTATTTCAGGGATGAAAACACTTACAGATTAACAGGAACACTGATAAACTGATCAATAACTTTTCTAACTTTCTAATCCCTTTTCTTTAAAAAAAATCCATAAAAAAGAATGGGAACACTCAGTCTGTTGGTTTGCTTCAGACAGTTTGATTTGTTTCTATGATGTTCTATGATGATGTTTCTCCCGCAGCATAAACAAATATATAATCGATAAAATCATTTCAATCGATATCCATAATTATCGATAATTTTTAATTACATCTCAGCAGCCAGCAAGGTGCAATGTGTAAGAATTTAGAGATTGAAAACATTAAAAAATGTACTAAAATGATCAACAGAAGGTGAAGTAGGGCTGGGTATCATTTAAAAAATTACAATACCAGTACTAATGCCAGTACCCTTAAAGTGATACCGATACCAATAGAGACTTCATTCAATACCCATCATGTGAATGAAAGCATTCAGTTGCGTAAAATGCCATGACTCCTCCCCATCCAAATGATTTTTACACGAATGCATTTTGAAAGTGTTAGTTTGTGCGCAGGAGATAAGTGTAGAGAGTCAGCACAACAGACCATCATGTGTATCATAGTGTTGAGTAGTTAGAACAGCTTGAGTCAAGCATAGAGGTTGCATTAGGCTACGTGTAGCTCTGGTTGTGTGTTTTTTACAAACCAACCGCAAAAAAACAAACAAACACAAAGCCAACGGTGCTGCTGATACAGTGGATTGTGAGCTGAAGTTTCCCCAGTAAACACACCGATCTCTTCGGCTGTCGCAGTCCCTCCTGCACAGCCTGCCTGCTGCTCCTCTCATGGTCACTTCTCCGGGCCGCTTCACTGCCAGAGTGTTTCTGGGCTAGGCAGAGCAGACAGGCTGGGTGTCCGCAGGGCGGGCTGCCCCTCCGCACCCATCGAGCACCAGCAGTGAATTGGCTCCATGTGACCACGAGAGGAGCAGTGGGCTGAACTGCCAACTCTGTCAAATACACCGCACTCAGCTCGACTTTACCACCACAGACTGTATGTAGCTGCTAGCTGTAGCTGCTAGCTGCGGTAGTGGGCCAAACACATGTCGCATTAAATCGAAGAACACATTTGGCTGAGAGCAAAACTGTACAAATAGTCATTTTTTGGATTTTCTGGATTTCAAAAATGATCGAATGCAGGTATCGTTTGACTGGAGACGTTTCGATACTACTTGGTACTGGGTTATTTCAGTCGATACCTTAAAGGTATCGAGTACCGATACCCAGCCCTAATGTGAAGAAATAACAGTTTTGATGTTATGTCAATGTTAATCTACAAACTGTTCAATAGTCACCAACTCTTATTTGGTCGAAATAAATCCTTAATCCACCGTGTTAGATGTGAAAAATTTTCTGGCTCTACATGCTGTCTCTGCCTCTCTGATGCCCGACCTCCCTCTCGCTCCGCTCTCGCTTGATCCCTCTCCTGTCCCCGCCGTCCCCATAATTCTGGTTGGAGCCACTGTAAATCACCTCTGTAGTGAATTCGCTGTCGTCAAACTGGTCGGTCCCAGTCTGGCCGTGTTCACTGGGAGGCTGCTGAGCCTGGTACCTTTGCCTGCTCGCCCACCAGCATTTCCTGTCTGTCCCCCCGGCCCTGGGCCAGAAAACTTTCTCTTTCTGGCAGTCCAAAACTCCTGTGCTTGGACCATTAAATTAGCTGCATAGCTAATTCGCTGTTTGTGTGTCACTCACTTCTAGCAGCTCTATAAACAAGGGGTATGATAGGCTGTTTATGAGCCAGGGAGTATTCATTATGTGCTTTCATGGCAGTTCGCATTTAATGTACTTAAGTGAAACTATAGTACAATTTTCTTATTTCTATTGATGAAATGTCTATCGCCGGTACATATCGCTATCCTTTTATTGCCCTGGCCTAGTTCAGATTATATACAGTTTTTATCAATAATTCTGTAACTTGTTTTAAGGAAATTTCTTTAGTTCTTTTAGTTTAGTAGTCACTCAGTGATGTGTTTGGACCTCTGAAAACTGCATGATGTCTTTGAATATTTATCTGTTGAATACATCGATTGTTTAATTCACATTACAGTGTATAACATTCAGTCGTTATCTATAACTGTGCCGCAGTGAATGAAAAAACTCAAACTTCTCAGTTCTGATGAATGAATTGTCTGTTCACTCAGGTTTGGTCGTCCACAGTCAAGACTCAGTATTTTGTTCATGTTAGAGATTAAATAAACTTTATGAGAACACAAAACATTTTCATTTATTTTCAAACCATAAACTGTCAGAAATGAGCACTTTAAACATGTATTTATACATTAATTAATCCACATTATCAACTGATCTATTTAGACTGTAATCTACGATTGAATCTGTGTATGATATTTTTGTGTGTGTTTGTGCTTACAAATGTGAAGTCTTCTTTTTGAATAATGTTTGACTCTCCTGTGTTTCCTTGTGATCAACAGTATTTTATTATCTTTATGTAAACATAGTAAAAGGGAAAGACATGCATACAGAAACCAAAATAATACCTCCATGTGATTGCTCAAGTCTGTTAAAAACAAAGACTCAGCCAGTTCCAAAAACACCACCCTGACCCAGTATGGTTTTAGCTATGGTTCTCCAGACCAGGGGCCTGTTTCAGAAAGCAGGTTGAACAAACTCAGGAAACTCCAGAACAGCTGATCAGAATTAGTTAAATTTGAGTATGTTTTGTCTGAATTAAGTGTGTGCGTGGGAAATGAAAAAAAAAAGTCATCATCAAAGGGGCTCCATACTATGATTCACCATAACAACGGGTAAATAAAGAGCACAGCCTCCATTTTAATCCAGTGGAGCTAGTAATATGAATGTATGCCAACACGGACCATGACATTCATCTTAAAAAACAAGAGTGGAGAAAGGAGTCAATAATCTTTTAAGTGGCAGAAACCTCGAGTAGAACCAGACTCATTATGGGTGGCCATCTGCCGCTGCCGGTTGGGTTGAGAGCAAGAGAGAGAGAGAGAGCATCTAGCACAATGCAAATTCCACGTAATTTTTCAATAGGAATAATAATAATAAGACTGATAATAATAATAATTGTAGTAGCGATAGTTGAGTAGGAACATGGGGGCAGCAGGTGGCCCACAACCACAGATCCAGACTCTGCAGCTCTGGAGGCAGAAATACCTGCTGAAAGCGACAGAAGGAGAGACGAGAGAGACGAGAAAGCACAGAACTACGGGAGAGAGAAGATGTCGAGTTAGTAACATGCAGTAATGGGATAAAAATGCATACAGATGGAGAGAGAGAGGAGGAGAGAGGAAAGAGGTGCATCATGGGAAGTCTCCCAGCAGTCTAGGCCTATAGCAGCATAACTAAGGGATGGACTCACCCAAACCAGCCCTAACTATAAGCTTTATCAAAGAGGAAAGTCTTAATCCTACTCTTAAATGTGGAGATGGTGTCTGCCTTCTGAACCCAAACTGAGATCTGATTCCGCAGGAGAGGAGCTTGGTAACTGAAGGCTCTGGCTCCCGGTCTACTTTTGGAGACTCTAGGACCCACAAGTAACCCTGCATCCTGGGAGCGCAGTGATCTAGTCGGGTAATAAGGTATTATGAGATCTTTAAGATACGATGGTGCCAGACCATTAAGAGCTTTGTAGGTGAGCAGAAGGATTTTAAATTCTGTTCTGGATTTTACAGGGAGCCAGTGCAGAGAAGCTAATATTGGAGAAATATGATCTCTTTTCCTAGTTCTTGTCAGTACACGTGCTGCAGCATTCTGGTTTAACTGGAGAGTCTTAAGGGACTTATTCGGGCAGCCTGATAATAAGGAATTGCAATAGTCCAACCTAGAAGTAACAAATGCATGGACTAGTTTTTCGGCATCATTTTGAGACAGGATGTGCCTGATTATTGCAATGTTACGTAGGTGAAAGAAGGCAGTCCTTGAAGTTTGTTTCATGTGGAAGTTAAAGGACAAATCCTGATCAAAGATAACTCTGAGGTTCCTTACAGTGGTGCTGGAGGCCAGGGCAATGCCATCTAGAGCAACTGTATCTTTAGATAATGTGTCTCTTCAGTCACTTCAGTTTTGTCAGAGTTGAACATCAGAAAGTTGCAGGTCATCCAGGTCTTTATGTCCTTAAGGCATGCTTGAAGTTTAGCTAACTGATTAGTTTCATCTTGATCGATAGATATAATTGGGTATCATCCGCATAACAATGAAAGTTTATGGAGTGTTTCCTAATAATATTGCCTAGAGGAAGCATATATAAGGTGAATAGAATCAGTCCAAGCTGAAAAGTCCTGACTGAAAATCCTCAAATAAACTATTGTTATTTAGAAAGTCACATAACTGATTGGCGACTGCTTTCTCAAAGATCTTAGAGAGAAAGGGAAGGTTAGATATAGGTCTATAGTTGGCTAAAACCCCTGGATCAAGAGTGGGCTTTTTAATAAGAGGTTTAATTACAGCTACTTTAAAGGACTGTGGTACATAGCCTGATAATAAAGACAGACTGATCATATCTAGTATAGAAGTGCTAACTAAGGGTAAAACTTCTTTAAGCAGCCTAGTTGGAATGGGGTCTAAGAGACAGGTTGATGGCTTAGATGAAGAAATCGTTAGGTAGTTGAAGAAGGTCGATAGGAGTAATATCTCCTATCTAGTATCAGTCTAAATATATATCAGGCTCTACAGCTGTTTCTAAGGTTCCTGTGTTTGAAGATAAATTGGTACTGGTTGAAGGCAGGACGTGATTAATTTTTTCTCTAATAGTTAAAATTTTATTATTAAAGAAACTCATTAAGTCGTTGCTACTGAGGGCTATAGGAATACATGGCTCAATAGAGCTGTGACTCTCTGTCAGCCTGGCTACAGTGCTGAAAAGAAACCTAGGGGTTGTTCTTATTTTCCTCTATTAATGTTGAGTAGTAAGCTGCTCTGGCATTACAGAGGGCTTTCCTATATGTTTTAAGACTATCTTGCCAGACTAAACAAGATTCTTCCAGGTTGGTGGAACGCCATTTAATTTCAAGTTTTCGTGATGTTTGCTTTATTTTGCAGGTTTGGGGGTTATACCATGGAGCTAACCTCCTTTGTTTTATTATCTTCGTTTTTAGAGGGGCAAGATAGTTGAGTGTCATTTGCAGTGAGCCTGCAGCATTATCAACAAGACGATCAATTTGGGAGGGGCTGAAATTAGCATACGAGTCATCAGTTATCTCAAGACATAGCATAGAATTAAATGCAGATAGGATCGATACCTTAAATGTAGCTACAGCACTATCAGATAGACATTTAGAGTAGGGGTTTTTGCCTAATGGTGTGTAGTTCAGTAATTGGAGCTCAAAAGTTATTAAATAATGGTCCGATGATGAAGGATTCTGTGGAAAGATTAAATGTTCAATTTCAATGCCATATACCAGAACAAGGTCGAGAGTGTGGTTAAAACAGTGAGTGGCTTCATGTACACTCTGACAGAAGCCAATCGAATCTAATGATGACATAAATGCAGTACTAAGGCTGTCATTCTCAACATCCACATGAATATTAAAATCACCTACAATAATTACTTTATTTGTTTTAAGGACTAAACTTGACAAACACTAAACAACTCTGAGAATTCAGATAAAAATTCAGAATAAGGACCAGGAGCGCGGTACACTATAACAAATAGAACTGGCTGTCGTGTTTTCCAGGTCGGGTGTGAAAGACTAAGAACAAGGCTTTCGAATGAGTTATAATTTAGTTAAGGTTTAGGGTTGATTAATAGGCTTGAGTCGAAGATGCTGCAGCTCCACCTCCTCGGCCGGTGCCTCGAGGAATGTCAGTATTAATATGATCGGGCGGAGTGGATTCATTTAGGCTAACATATTCTTCATGACCCAGCCAGGTTTCAGTCAGACAACATAAGTCAATATGATACTCTGATATTAAATCGTTCACTAGTACAGCTTTAGATGACAGAGATCTGATGTTTAAGAGTCCACATTTAATTCTGTCTTGTTGTGCTATTTCTATGTATAACTCCTCTTCTGTTAACTTTAGATTTTATTAATTTAAGTGGTCGGGGGGCAGACACCGTCACTAAGGGGTTTTGGGTGGGTAACTGCTCTGGAAGCGCAAAGAAGCGTGTAGGACTGCAACTCTGCTTCCTGGTCTGAACTCTGGGTTGTCATGGTTTTGGTCCACTAATAAACTCGCCCAGATTTCTAGATAGAAGAGCTGCTCCATCCAAAGTGGGATGATTGCTGTTTCTGCTAATCAGACCAGGTCTTCCTGTTATGAACACCAAGTTTTCTGGACCCAAATGCAAGACTCAGAAAGATGTTAGTTGCAATAAAAAAAACTAGACACCACCTCGACAGCCAGCGGTAGAATAGAGACATGCGGCTAAACATGTCATCACTGGTCTGGTTTGGCAGGGCCCAGAGAAAACTACAGAGTCCGACATTGTCTTTGCATATGTACACACCGACTCAACATTAACTTTAGTGACCTCAGATTGGCCTAATCGGGAGTCGTTACCAAAACGTGAATAACAATCTTACTGTATTTACACTTATACTACTTCTGGTCGGTCCGCACCGGCTACTGGGGGCTGGTTAACTACAGCAGCTAATGATTGAGTTCCCAACGTGCGGAACCGCGTTTCTAATTCACCTTGTCTCCAACGCTACAAATAAATAACATTTAATACATGTACCATTATTACTAAAGGAGGAAGAGGAATAGTAAAACATTTGACACACCGAGCAGGAGAGAGCAGGAAAGGGAGAGGGAGAAAGAGAGAAGCCATTGCTAGCTGCTAAGCTAAAGAACGTGAGCAAAACTGAATAGCGTGCAAACTGTGGGATTAGCGAGAAAGTCACTAAAAGGAGAGCGCTATGAGTGCCTGAGCAGAACTAGTGAACGTTTAAATGTATAGCAGATAGTTAGCCGCTGTAATGAAGAATCTAACAACATTTACTGGGATGAGCTAGAGCAGCAGAAATACGCGAACAGTAACACACAAGCACCGGCAACCGAAAATGAGACAATACGCTTACCATGCACACGCATGTCAGCACGTCGTGAACAGTCGTGAATAGTTAACACTATTACATTTTATTCAGCGTAGTCCACTCATTCATCATCTACCGTATGTGAATTTCCTTAATGGATGATGAAAGTGCTGGAATCCTACTGCACGTTACATTCGATTTTTAAATATATTTATTCAGCTGTAACCTGACGGGGACGCAATGCAGGTGGCAGCAACTGAAGAGGAAAATATGAATCAAACAGATAAGACATAGTTTACTTATGGACCTGTGATTGGAAAGTCATAGTCTGACCCAGCAAGAGGTTCAAACTGACTTTTTTAGACGTCTAAAAATCTCAACATTTACTGACTATATTTCAACGTGTGTAAATATTTCAACATAGTCACTGAAATGCTGTCAAAACATTAAGACTGCATACAGCCTATATTCAAAAACACATCATATTCACATAATCTCCGACATGATAACTATGATAGGAATGTTCCATCAGTGCGACCAATAACAACAT
The DNA here is from genome assembly GCA_027580175.1 of Siniperca scherzeri. NCBI lineage: Eukaryota > Metazoa > Chordata > Actinopteri > Centrarchiformes > Sinipercidae > Siniperca > Siniperca scherzeri. The sequence continues at coordinate 374,201 of CM050855.1, forward strand.
GACAAATCATTAATAATTAGATTAGTTTTACATGAGTTTTTATGACAAACAACGGACTCAGGCCGGACTCAAATGCAGGACTCGGACAGGAGATGATTAAAGATAAAATATTTTATTATAAACAGGGATTTTGATGAAGAAGTGATGGCTGAGGTCAGAGATCCGTAGGCAGTTAGGAATTTGGGAGTAATGGCTGAGCAGACGGCATGGGAAGTGGGGAATGGGAGAGAGCTTGGCTGGTTGTCTGGCAAGAAGCAAACAGGAGGCAGAGAAACAAGCAATGATCCTGAGGCACAAAAAACACAAGTCAACAATGAGGAGAAACACTCAGAAGTCAACAAGAGCTAAACTGTCAGAGAAGTTTGGCCAAGGAGTATCTAGTGGTTGAAGTGCCGGGTTAGATAAACTGCAAGTTGATGGCATGATGAGAGGCAGGTGAGCAGACTGGGAGGGATGATGAGCTGATAGACACCAGGTGTGCAGATGCAGCTGAGCCAGGAGAGTGAGTTAGGGATGGTCACGACCACGCCAACAAACTCACAGGTGAACACAAACACAAAGAAACAGACTTTCCGACTGGAGACACAGGAAAGGGATTGAAGCGCTGTCAGAGCCGTAACATTTACAAACAGAAGATTCATCCCCCAAGATACAAACCAAGATATGTAATCCCTGTTTTGTTCCATGTTAGCCCACCAGGTGTCATGGTGTGAGGTTTTAGTTTTGTCATTTCCTGTTTTATTTTGTTAAGAGACTTCCTGCCTTTTGCTTTTCCCTCCAGTTTTCTGCCCTGTCCTGATTGTATCTCCATGTTCTTCCTCAGTGTTTTTCCCTGTTTGCTCCTTCCTGGAAGAGCGACCCTCTGAAGGCCTTGGAGGTGGCTTCTTCCAGGTGGAGAGTCTTTTTGCCCTGTACCTCCCAGGTCCACCATTCCTGCCTCCTGTGATTCCCCAGAATCCCAGTCAGCCGTCCCTGCCGACATCTAGTCTCCTCACGCCTTGATTATTGTAACAGCCTGTTCACTCGTCTTAATCAAAAAACTTTGACACGACTGCAGACTGTACAGGACTCAGCTGCTTGGCTGTTAACCACCGAAGAGGCTGAACCAGGTGCGACCACATCACACCTGGTTCAGCCTCTTTACATCGGCTCCCTGTTGGTTTCAGGACTGATTTTAAGATCTTGTTGTTTACTTTAAGGCTCTTCATGGCCCCAGACTATATTTTAGACCTTGTAATCCCTTATGAACCTTCACGTAGTCTGAGATCTTCGGGCAGGGGTCTCCTGTCTGTTCCTGAGTCCAGGATGGAAACTAAGGGGGACAGAGCTTTGGCCATCAGGGCCCCGAGGCTCTGGATCAACCTGCCCGAAGACATCAGGCCGTCTGAGTCAGCGTCTTCGTTTAAGTCTCGTCTCAAAACACATTTTTATCTGAAAGCAGATCCTGATTTTACCTGAACTGGTTATTTTATTTCTCTTGTTGTGAAGCACTTTGTACTTTGTTTTGATAAGTTCTCTATAAATAAAGTTTATTATTACTCAAAGTGCTTTAACTACACATCACATTCACCCCATTCACACACTGATGGCTGGGGGAAGCTGGGATCGAACCGCCAACCTTCCGATTGGTGGACGACCCGCTCTACCACTAAGCCACAGTCACCCCTGATTTTGTTTGCTATATAGCCAGGTGGCAGGTGGGGCAGGTGAGTGACAGGTGGAGCAGGTGACAGGTGGGGCAGGTGGAGCAGGTGAGTGACAGGTGACAGGTGGCAGTTGGAGCAGGTGAGTGACAGGTGGAGCAGGTGACAGGTGGAGCAGGTGACAGGTGGAGCAGGTGGTGACAGGTGGAGCAGGTGGAGCAGGTGAGTGA